>JARHVA010001243.1:1577500-1747500 GCA_037957365.1 Torreya grandis | reverse complement strand
CTTGAATATGCAAAAGAACATTGGAGATGATAGAATAATTGTGTGAATTAGAAATATTACAATCAACAAAAGCATTATGAAACACAAAATTACTTCTTTCTTTCCAAATCCAAAAGAGAATCTCCACTCTGAAAGTATGCTAGAATTTTGTGTATTTGAAGGGCATCAGGGGTTTGTCTCCAAGGAAGATGTGCTGCCTAATGAAAAATTCAAGATAAAAAGGTTTGAAAAGATCATGGATCTAAGTCCAAACCCTTTGAGATTTAGAACAGTACTAGAAAAGATGAGGAAGCATATCAAGGTGGCCATAAAAGGGGCAAGTAGGTAGGTAGACTCTGAGCTGGACAAGTTTTCTACCAATAGGTAAGCCTTGGTGTAGTATACACCAAGTAAAATGAGAAGGCTTGGGCTCCACACAAGCCTCCCAAATAGTCTTAAAGTGAAATATCCACATTTTAAAAGACAAGTGTAGCCCCCAATTGGTGTTAAGCTTGTCAACCATGGACAAATGGGGGGTGAACCATGCATAGCCAAGCCAAAGAGTGTAATTATGGAAAAGGGTCTTAAATACCATTTATAGTCCTTCCACCATGACTGAGTAGAGTGTATTGAGATTTTATAGAGCATGGAAGTTGGGACAACATTGAGGATCTCTTGGTAGGACTCCTAATTCACATTGGCTAACCAAAATTTAGCTTTTGCCTCCTCCCAGGATAGCCAAGAGTAAGAGCATCTATAGAAGATATCTTAGATGGTATGAATTCCTCTATGGTAATGCTCGAGAGCATTGACCCAATGGAATTCTACCAAGGGCACTTCATTGCTAGAGAAAATGGGATACCACTAGAGAGAAAGGGAGTTAGTAAAGAGCCCATTACAAAAACCATAGCCATTTAAAAGCAGTCATGACTTGATCTTTTCCTAGGCCTTCTAGATGCCTTTGGCCACAAAGAACCTAGTGATTTGAACAAGAGACTGAATGAAGATTAAACTAGAGAAGCTGAGCCATTTTACATTGACAAATCAAATACACAAATCAATTTTAAATATAAAATAAATAATAAATAATTTAAATACTTATTTTTAATTAGTGGGCAGAAAAATAACCTTTTGAAAAGGTAACAACTCAAATTTCTCTAGAAATTTGAGTGACTTGGGTTTTGGTCAAATGTTTTGAGTGGGTTCAAAATATCATTAATTAAAAAACTTTAGCTGACATTATTTAACCACATCTAATTTTATTTAAAAATATATTTTTATAAGTCAACACTAGGTCTAATACCATGTCAATAAAGAAAAAATCTTAAGTGATATTATTTTATCACATTTATTTTTATTAAAAAATAATTTTATAAATTAACATTTTAAAATTAATTGAATAAAATAATATAAAAAAATAAATTTTTATTTTCAAAATAAAAGAAAGTATAAGTATATATATGTATGAAGAATAGTAAATTAGTATATTTATCTAGAATAAATTTATATTAGATATTGAGAGATATCATTTTTTAAAGTGTTCATTTTATTTATTTCATAAATCTAAAATTTGACATATTTTTTATAGATTTATCTAAAGTATATAAACTAAATAATTATTAATTTATAATAATAATAATAATAATAATAATAATAATAATAATAATAATAATAATTAATTTCTTAATTAAATTATTTATTTTGGTTCATATTTTGTTTGTTCTACATATTTTTTGTGGTGCATACAATTATACGTGATAATCATGTATAGGATGACAATTTTATATCATTTATAACATTAATTATGAAGACTAGAGTCACTTTTGAAAGCTGCATTGATACCAATTCATTTATGATAAACTTCACTTAACGAAACTTTAAGTTTTAGAATTTTATTATAAATCTAATTTGAATGGATCTAATTTATTTTGTTATTCAACATTGTTCTTATAATATAGTATAATATGGGAATACTAAAGTATATATATATGCATCATTTGGTGTGTTTAAAATTTCACATTGTATCTACTAAACATTTTGATTTTAATTTATTGCAAATAGTTGTACATAAATATATGACTCAAAGACAATCAGATTTATTATTCGAACCTAAATATATTATAGATAATTAAATTTGTAAAGAATATTGTCACTTGGCACTACTACAACATAAATAACATCTCAAGAAAATATTGTTTCTTGTCTCAAAATATAGCCATATGCTCTCCTAAAAAATAAATAAAAGCACAGTTATTAATATATCAGAACAAGAGTTTTCTCAATATAGAAATGAACCTAGTTTTATAAATACCATTTAATAGATTTGGAGAACCTAGCTGCAACACCAAACAAAATATACATTGGAATCTTAGATGGAACCCTACTTGATTCTTTAAAAATGCACACACTTATTCAAACTTAAATAAAAATGGCCAATTTTAATGTATAGAGAAAACAAATTATTCCTTGGACTTAGCACTCCATGGAGCAAATGAGAGTAGAATTTGATATTATAGAAAATTATAATGGTATAATTTAATGATTAAATTTAAAATTATTAATCTATAATAGTGTTCATTCATAAAATTATATTTTTAATAAAAGTTAATATAGTATAATAATATAGGTTAGGTTTTAACTCGTAATAATGCTTGTTCATAAAATCATATTTTATTAAAAAGTTAATATGATATAATAATATTGGTCGGGTTTTATTTCAAATAATTTGTTTTTTCAAATGGACATCAAATTTAAGAATGAATTGAAAATAAATATACTTCCTACATTATAGTCCACCACCAACCCACGAATGTCATTGTAGAACGTCTCTCAACATATAATTAACAAAATTGTAATCCAAAAATATTTGAAATTCAAAAAATTGATTCACAACTTTACAAAATCTCATAATTACTAAAATTCATTCCATAATTTGCTATAAAATTTATATTACCATTATATCTTTATATTGAAATTAATTATTTTTTTTTAATGTTTTTGTATTAAAATTCATTTAATTATTTTGGTATGTATTTTTTTTCTTGTCATCATATTTGTGTTGTACTGGAATAATGAAGGGTATTTAACCAAACATTAATATTAACAATCCAAAAATATATGTAATTTAACTATTTGCATACAATTCCACCAACTAGAATGGAAAAATTGATGAAACTTTTATAAAGAGTACATCTGAATGATTAACTTTGAAGTTGAATATAATTTTAATCCCACACATGACCAATCTCTAATAAAAATGGAGACATGAAAAACTTAAAAATTATTTATCAATTTTTAAAACATTGATATGCCATACTCTAGATTAATTTATCAAGAATAAAACATCCAATCACTTACATTTTACTCTCTAGAGTAAAAGAAATTTGTATATAATGGTGTTGTCTCTAGAGATGCATGAGTCTAAGCTATGATGAATAAAACTTTGCATGTGAAAAGTGCTTTGAAATAATATTAGCATGTATGCAGTCATTTGCTCTTATCTCTCTTATCATATACAAGGCTTTTAAAAGAATGGTCTTCATAATCTGTTGAAGAATAGTAGTATGTATGTAGTCATTTATTCTTATCTCATTTATCATATACAAGCTTTTTTTTAAAAAGGGTCTTCATAACTTGTTGAGTGAAATGAAACTTTATATGTGACATCGGTTTTGAAAGAATGGTAGCAACTAAGTAATTAATTTTAGAGTCATTTAATTTTTGTTTATAAAATTAAAGTAATTTTTTTTGTCTCATTAGTTTTTAATTTATGTAAATTGGTATGTGGTGCATTCTCTAAATTTTAAGAGGAATCTTTGGATATTTGACATCATTTTTATTTAGATGATATGTTTTAATCATATATTGGGTAATTAAAACAATTCGGTGAGATTTAAAAATTGCATTAAAAATTGTGACATGTCATTAAATTTTGCAATGTATCTACTTGAGCTTCTTTATATCTATCTCCTAAAATAACTTGTCATTGTATCTCATAATCACCACCAAGCTCACCTTTAAATTTTTCATTGTGTTCATGTTTGTATGGCCTTTCTCTTCCCTATAACTTCTCAATTGCTCAAATTCATCATGAAACAAAATGTCTCCTTTGTGTACAACTCATTGCCACACCATATGAAGGAACACACCACCTTATTTTCTTTCATCTCATTCACTAGAGATGTCAAATTATAATTGATTAACACTTCATGCACAAAAGATAAAACATAGTTAAAATTCATGAGTTTTGAATGAGGTACCACTATAAATTCACACTCTATCATTTTACTAAAATTTGCGTTACCAAAAATAAAAAAATTACCTCCTTTTCAACGTAACTTATACCTGTTAATAATATACATATTGACATATATAATCTATGACAAAATGATAATTTTAACAATAAATTTCTAAAAACAATATTTTTGATAATTTTAACCAAATAAAAGTAATCCAACCAAAAATAATTGAATTGTAGCCATCTTCATCATGTATCTTTGAACTTTTGTATAGTCCAATCAAAACTGATTGAATTGTATCCATCTTCATCATGTTTCTTTTTGTATCTGACTATAATGTAAGCTCAATAGACCTCAGTTATTTATTTTAGAATCAACCTCTATTTAAAGATCTAATTAATAATTAAAATTAAATTAATATAATAATTTAATTTTAAAATTAATATAAACATTTAATTTTTTTCTAATTATAATTTATTTATATTTTGTTAATTTTATTTTATTTCTGAATTTTTAATTCACTATTTTTAAGTCAAACAATTTAAAAACTAAATAAAATAAAATTATTATTATTATTATTATTTTTATATAATATCCAATTAAGAGTTTGTATATCCTAAATTATTTATTAAAGTGTTTCTATATGAAAAAAGTAGATTCATTTTAACATTGATGTAATATGTATAGAATTGAAGAGTGTCTAGTTTGATGATTTAATTTTGAATATAAAAAAATATTTAAATTGAAGTTCCAATTGTAAGTTTACACATATATAGGTATTTATTAATTTATTTATAATTTTTTATTTTGAATATAAATTAATTAAATAAAATTAAAGGATAAGAAAAAGTTAATATTAACAATAGTTTTATTAAATATTGTAATAAGAAAAAATATATATGTATGTGTGTATGTATATGTATATGTATGAAAAAAATTATTATTATTTTGTAGAAAGATTTTTCATGCACATATCTAATCATATAATTTCAATTTCAATTTTTATTTG
This sequence comes from Torreya grandis, assembly GCA_037957365.1. Lineage (NCBI taxonomy): Eukaryota > Viridiplantae > Streptophyta > Pinopsida > Cupressales > Taxaceae > Torreya > Torreya grandis. The sequence continues at coordinate 1,742,274 of JARHVA010001243.1, read as the reverse complement.
ATAATATTATTAGTATATATATTTTAGGTAAATATCTATTAAGTTTTTTATAAAAAATTATCCAAAATATGAGTACTAGTATTATCACTAGAAATCACATAAAGGAAGTGCAATGAAAATGTTATTAAAGCTAGTTAAGTGCCTTACTAATTTTTGTAAAAATAAGATAAAAAACCAAATACAAACAGGCATTTCAAAAATGTTGTGTGAAATTTTAATCATATTCTATACAAATAATTAAAACCAAAGATGAGGAAATAATATAAAATGAAACATGGATTAAAACATAAAAAAAATATTAAAATATTTTAAGACATTTTATAACTCAAACATATCTTTAATAAAAACTATTTCTTAGTCAATTATGTAAAAAAATTAAAATTAAAAATATTTGAAAAATCATGCAAATCTTAAAGATTTAAATGAAACATAATAAAAATATATAAAAATTTATCTATTTGTGTGGCAAGCTTCCTAGTTATGTTAACAATATTCATTGACTAAAAAAACCTACAACAAATGATACAGATTAATTCCTTCTGAAATATGATATTAAAATTTTTCCCTCATATCTAATTTATTGTTTAATAAAAAACTATTAAAACAATGAAGCATTAGTTTGGAATAATAGTACATCAAGGGAACCTTTGCATCTTTATACACATTCAAATCCAACATAATAAATATTAATGGTGCCTAATGTAATGAAATAAATGTTTTTATAATAGAATCACCACCATAAAAAAAGATACCCATGTCATTGTTTCAACTTATTGACCACTCACCTTCCATATCTACCACTCGATCATTAGAAAGTGAACACATCTCTATCACAACCCTCAAACCCTATGAAGCAGTGGCAATAATATGTTCTATACATGAGAAGTAGAGAAATATGATCATATTGATTCACCAACATTTAATATGAAATTTTTATCAGATATGGAATACAAGGATCATTTCTTTATCACAAGAAAAAACTAATAAAATTCTCTACATCTCAAAGAATGGCCATGAAAAAGTGACTTATGTGTATAAATTATGATTAACACATGCTTTCAATGCACTAATAATTTTTTTTCTCATAGATTATGCTCTCATATATAAACTATTTATTTTTATACGATTTCATTAATTGGGTCAATAAAATTTAAAGTGAACATTTATATCCTTATAGACACATTACAAACTAACAAAAATAAAATAATAGCATTTAATGATGAATGTCAATAAAATTCATTATTGGTAACCAAATTTAAGCATTACCATGTGGGCATAAACAAGTGTTATTTTATATAATATATTGATTACCATACATGTATTTAATACACATTTATAATTTTATATGGTTGAAAACCTAATCTATGTTAGCCACCTTTGAAAAAATCTAATAACTATTCTATTCAAGGCTTTTAAAAAATTCATTCAAACTAACATCAATTTAATATACTCAAGGACTTTAAAATAGACTAGATGATCAAATTTTAGTTTTTTTTGGTACCAAAAACTTCTAAATAATTTTTTTTTTTTATATATAAACATAATTCTAAATCATTGACATTGTATTTAGATTTGGAAATGTGATCATATTCATCTTCAAACATTGAATGTCAACCGTCAATTAGGTACAAAAATCGAGGTTCAATTTAGTAGGTACATTGCCTATTAGCATAACTAATGTTTCAAAAATTCAAAACTAAATATCATTAATATCATGTTGAAAAATGATAGTCTATGTGTGTACTAACCATCTATGAGATAAATTTTGATACTATGCCGAGAGCAAGCTTGATTGAAGTTTTCGATGAGAGGAAACTTATAGGTCTATTTTATGGTTATGATTTTTTCAAGAATATATTAACACTAACATTAGTTTAGGTTGATAAAACATCCAAAAAACATTTGCATCCTTATATACACATTAAAATCTAACAAAGAAAATATTAATGACTTTTACAAACCCATGTGTAAGATGATCGGATATCCTCAAAAAGCTTCTAGAAACTACTCAAAAATCAAGTATATATTTAAAATGCTTCCAAAAATTCTATATAATAAGAATAAATATAAAATTATCAAATAAATATTTTTAAAAGAATAATTGATATAATGTGACTTCCACAAGAAGCTTGAACCAATGTGAATCAAATGACTAAATGAAACACAAAAATTGAGTATACCCCAATTCCACAACATATTGAATGTGATAAAAACATGGGAAATATCATATTAATAGTTTAGCATGTTTCATGATTTTTTTGAAAATGGTAGTGGCCACCAAATTTAAAAACTATGCTATCTTGCCTTCTCAAACCCTCATCCAACTTAGAAACAACTATCTCATTTGCCAAAACCTACCAATTGGACTACCTATCTCAATTTCAAATGATTTTAATATTTCATCTAGCTTCTCTATATAATTAATTTAAAAAAACATTATTGATTTCAAGTGTATGTGTCAACAAAACCATAGACCATACCTAAAGGTTAAAAAATGGTGTTTCTAATATCCTATGTAATCTAAGATGATCATAGTAAAAATACTATGATATGACTTATTGATTCAAACATGTTCATAGTCAAAAGACTATATTTTTAAAAAAAAAAAAAAACTTGTATAATGCACAACCATGCTTTTCTAACTCTTAATATGTAGGAAACTTAGCTTAGGTTTTAGGTTTTAAGTTGATTCAAATAATATCTAACCTATAAAACAATATGGGCTTTACAACCTAATCGAATAGTAAAAATAAAGATTGATGCCAAAAATTCTAGGGTCTCATTTTTTATAATGAAATAAAAAATGATCATGATGTATAAACCCATTGGTGTAGAAGGTGTTCGAACTCACAAGATATTATTAATGAAGGAAATAAATTTATAATTAATCTACAAATTGTATGAAAATGGCATTTATTATTATTGAGAATACTATCTCGATCAAATAAAACATTTACGCAAAATCATTTTTCAAATTTTATCATTAAAAATTTTCCTTATGATAATTACTAATTGAGAAAATAAAGTCATACTGATTTGAATACTACATGGATCCAAATTTCACTACATTTATATACTTTTCTGACTAAAAACCATATTTCAAAGTGAGAATTGTGTTGATAACATTGAAATTTTATAAGATATGATGCTTACTAATAATCAATTTAGAAATAATCAATAATGATAATCAACACAAAATCAAATAAATGCAGTGACAATATGTGTTCTAAAGTAAGTTGGCCCCTACCATGTATAATGAACTTAGTGTGGTGCGGTGAATATTTGTACAACTAACTTCAAGATTTTAATTTTTCACTAGGGCATTAAAATGTATGATAACATTGTTGACTTTTTGGTCCAATTTTGTATGTGAAATTAAGCTATAACAAATATTGTGAATTTTTAAAATTATGTGTGAAATCTGGGTAAAAAATGTTTCAAAGTTAATTATGAAGCTATTTATATATTTTGTGAAAATAGGTATGGATTGTTCAGTTAGAATGGCACGAAGATTTAGAAATGTTTAATAAGAAAGTTCAGGTTAGATGAGTACAACTATAGTAGCCTAAAACATAAAATTTCAAAGTGAGTGATGCTTTAATAATCAATATTATAATAATAAACATTTATCAATCAATTATTGAAAATAATTCATAAAATTCATAGATTGATGTGGTAAATAATAATTACAATCTTCTATAGAAGTTTTCCAACTTAACTTGTAATAAGAATACTTACATATGTCCTAAATATTTGATGTGGTAACAAAACACTATTCATGTTGGAACTATTCCTAAGTTACTATTCATTAATGAGGTACCAGACACTATTAATCTTGATGAGGTGTCATAACACTATTCTTGATTTTTTAGGTGGCACGAGGCAGATTTTATATATAAGGACAAGAAAAGAATTGTCAAAAAGGTAAACCTACCCTCTTTTAAAATTTTATGCTAGTGGGAAGATAAGATATACTATTCCAAATTGGCCTCTTCTTTCTCTTTTGTCACATGTGAAAGTGTGGTGCATTTTTCCTTAGTGGAGTCTTTGTCCTTTGTAATCATCCATCCCATGAGGAAAGTGTCATGGATTTTCTTTGGATTACATCTTGTCTCTTGCCAATATTCACCCATGTGAATGGCTGGCACCATGTTGGGCCTCCTTTGTTATTTTCTTCAATGTGAATTCTATAAAAGCTTGTATTCTTGTTTTGTATGGGAGGCTAGTTTGGTAGAAGTGAAGATAGACTCCTTGGTGAGATGTTTCCAAGTTTATTATTATTTTATACAAAATCTTTGATGAATATATATGTATGAGTTTTGTGAGGCTAGATGGTAGAGAGTGTAAGCTTTATGAGAAAGCTTTAAAAGTCTCCTTGGCATGTTGAGGCCAAGTCTATGTAATTTGTTATTTGACTAATGTAAGAGAGTGATTTGAGAGAGTTGAGATCATGAATTGATTATGTTTTTGAGAGATATGGATTGTTGAATCCATTATCTGTTTGTGAAAAGAGTGATTTATAGAAGAGAGATTTGGGATTTTAAACTCTATAGAATGTTCAATCCATCAACTAGTATATAAAAAAGTATGATTCATGTTGAGAGTACATTATTTAAGATGTGAATCTATAATTGGTTTTATAGGTGTGAAAATGGCAAAGAAGAGTGGTAGAGAACCACCAATTAAATAATGGAAGAAGAATTTGAATACTTGGGATAGACTATTGTAGTTGCTATTGGATAAATTTCAAGAATGTGAAAATGAAGAAGAAGATGACATGGTGTGGGAGATAATAGACTCCCTAAGAGAAAAAGTGGATTCATTGAAGAGAGAAGTAGCCACATGGAAGAGTGAATAATGCAACCATGGAGAGTTGCAAAATGAGAAGGAAATGAATGAAAAGAAGAAGATTGCCATGAAAATAAATGTGAGAGACGAGATATTATGTGAGCATACCATTATTGAAGACATCCTTGTAAAGGATGATGGAGAGGTGAGAGAATAAGAATTAAAAAAAGAAAATTTTCATGTGGAGGAACATTGCAGCCATGAATATTTTTAAGGAGATGAAAATTGCAGCCATATAGAGTTACAAGATTCTTTGGAAGAAGCAATGGATGAAGAGGTTGTACAAGCAAGTGCATAAGAGGATATTTTGGTAGAGTTATAGCCATGTGTAGGAGTTAAAATTAAGGGAATGGAGGATGAAAAAAAACCATGAGAATGTTGTGAATGGGCCATTGGTAGCCCATAGTGATATTAAAGAGCATTAGGAGAATTCTAACATTGAAGATAAGTTTCCAGTTTCTTTGGGAGAAGCTTTGGATATGGTGTTGTGAAAGTTAGTGCACATAGAGAGAGTTTGGTGTAGAATATTATGAGTAGTAGAGAGGATTTGGAACACATGCCTTTGGATCATGATAAAGTGATGGACATGATTGAGAGAATCCTTATTTTACCTGATGTGTTTGTCCAAGTATATGTTGATTATTTAGTTGAGGAGAGTGTAGAGGATGATGTTGTAACTATGAGTGATGCAATGAAAATGGTAATGTGTGATGTTTTGGATGATACAATAGGTGGTTGGATGAGATGTGAAGAAATATCGTAAGGGTTTTGGTGGAGGTGGATGGTTCATGGTAGGCTTGATCTCACATAGGATGATGAGATGCATGATAGAGCATCTTAGTGGAGGAAGTCAGTTTACAATGGTGGCATTTAGCTCACATGTGAGTCCATTGGGATATGGATAAGCTTTTGGTGGAGGAGGATGGTTTCAAGAAGTCCAATATGTATAAACTAGAAGTGGAAGAGGAAAAAACATAGCCTCCTAGATTACTTGGTGTGTTGGAATGGGATGTCATGCTCATCATACTCCATGACCAAAATATTGGTTCTACCACTTACCCCATCTATGTGATTGGGATATCACATTATAAAACCTTGGGTGTTTAATGTAAGAACATCCAAGGGTTCTTGCAATCTTTCATCACCTAAAAATAGAGTATTGTGTTTGTGTGCTCATGTGTTTATGTTCATGCTCATGTGTGTTCTTGTGTGCGAGCCTAAAAAACTTGTAGAATAACTAGGGTAACTCACAGGAGTTGAGTTATTTTCAATCAAAAGAGAATGATGTGGTAGGAAAGCACTATTTATGCTGGCACTATTCCTATGTTATTATTCATTGATGAGGTGGTGGACACTATTCATCTTGATGAGGTGTCATAACACTATTATTGATTTATTATGTTGCATGGGGTGCATTTCTCATGTAAGTAAGAGAAAAGAATAGTCAAAAATTTAAACCTACACTCTTTTGTAAGTTTATGTTAATGGGAAGATAAGATATACTATTCTAAATCGGCATTTTCTTTCTCTTTTGTCACATGTGAAGGCGTGGCACATTTTTCCTTGGTAGAGTATTTATCCTTTTTAATCATCCATCCCATGAGGAAAGTTGCATGGATTTTCTTGGGATTAATTCTTGTCTCTTGCCAATATTCACCCATGTGAATGGGTGGCACCATGTTGGGCCTCCTTTGTTGTTTTCTTCCATGTGAATTACATAAAATCTTGTATTATTGCTTTTTATGGGAGGCTAGTTTGGTAGAAGTGAGGATAGCCTCCTTGGTGAGATGTTTCCAAGTTTTTGAGTGTTTTATAAGAAAGCTTTTATGAAGCTTTATGTATAAGTTTTGTGAGGCTATATGGTAGAGAGTGAAAGCTTTGTGAGAAAGCTTTGAAAGCCTCCTTGGCATCCTGAGTCCAAGTTTATATAATGTGTTATTTGATTAATGGAAGAAAGTGATTTGAGAGAGTTGAGCTCATGAATTGAGTAAGTATTTGAGAGATATGGATTATTTAATCCATTATGTGTTTATGATAAGATTTATTTGTAGAAGATAGCTTTGGGATTTTATGCTCTATGGAGTTCTGACTCCATCGAGATTATTCAACTAAAATAAGTTTACCAATAAGACAAAATAAACATAAATAAGAAAACAAAGAAAATAACATAAAATAAAAGGATGAAAAATTAAATAAAATAGTAAAATAAAATAAAATAAGAGTCATTGATATAACATTAAAATGGTGACCACTGACTATATGCCACAACCATTTTCCATCCAAGTCTTTTAAACCAAAATCATTTATACAATTTTTTTATTATTTTATATGGTCTTAAACATAAGGAATCAAACTTATGATGCTACATAGGATATTCATTTGATTTATCCCTGAAAAAATAAGATTGACAAATTTAAAAGTCTTCTTTGATATTTTATTTTCATTTTTTTAAAAACTTTTCAAGTTTTTCTGAAGTAGTAGATTTAGTTTTGTCTAAAGCTAAAAGATAATGTAGTCTTTATTTTATGTGTTAAACCCTAAATTAAATGATATGATGGGGTCATCTATCGAGAGTTAAGAATACATAAATGAATAAATACAAGGGTGATAAATAAATCTACAATAGACCAATTAATTTGGAAACTCAAATGAACAATATTCTATATTTGTAATAATGAAATATGTCAAACATAGAAAATATAACTATTCATTGATATTGAAATAAATTTAAAAAAAGAGTACCTAGCTAGTTTACTGTGATTTTGCATATTTATGTTAAAACAAGGTGGAAGTGCACTATATAAGGATTCTACAACAATTTTTAGATTCTAGAATTTTCCTCTATGGCCTCAGATGCTTATATCAGATCTAGATGGTTACATTGACATTGGTGTCTAAGTTGGACACAGGTGTCCAATACTAAATAGTGATTGGATCTATATGCAATCACCTAGAAAATTTTGATTTTTTTGTAACATTTTTTTGATGTATATAGGTCATGTGCACAGATAGTCATTCTTTGTTAAATGATCAAACCCTAGTTTCCTCACCCTTGGAGTGATTGTGGAAAAAATGTGTTAGTGAGAAAAAGGTGTCAATATTCCCCAAGGATCCCTCTCTCAATGGGAACTATCTACATAAAAAATAATTTGAATAGGGTCTCATCCTGATGTAGTTATTCCATATGTGTTGGCTTCTGTGTGCATGAGGATGCAATGTGTCATAAAAAGCACATAGAGTGACTTAGCTTGTAACTTAGCAAAGATAGATCATGGGATGATCCTTCAATATTTTAGACATGTGGGGATAATGATTTTATGATTGATATGAAACAACCCCCAATAAATTGAAATTATATATCAGAGTACATTTTGGATGTGTGTCAAACCCAATACCTAGTGTCCTGATGCAAGTAATAATCATTCAATGCACTCATGTACGTGTAAATGAAATTAAAGGAGGTGAAATAAGGTGATTAGTTATAAGTAACTACATACAAAGGATTCTATGGGGAAGCATGCTACCTTAATAGATGTTTATGTGGGTTAGGCGTATCAATATACACATACATGGATAGTACTCGAGTGTCATATATGGCGATCATACTTCCATATAGGGCCATTTTTAGGTCCTTAACCCTAGGTAAATACCTTACTCTCCTCAATAAGTTTCAATCCCATTCGAGGATGGTTAAGTTCTAGATTAGTTTAATAGAGAAGAATAACTCTAATATCCTAGGTTATCACTTAGGTTAAAATAATTTTATGTTAAAAGTATGGGTTATTAACCTCATAATATAACATGATTTTAGACAAGTAATTTTAATAGAAACCAAAAATAAATTCAACAAATTTAGATTTATAATTAATTATGTAACAAAAATATTATTTCATAAAAGGGTACACAACAAGAATAAATTTAAAACCTAAGGCCTCACAGTGCTATTGGTCAAGGTTATAATCACATTGCATCCCTAAAGGTCACCACACCATTACCTTAATAGTTCACACAATACTCATTTAATAAACATGGATGCCATTACTAGAATAATGAACAATGATATAATTATGATCAATATCATCATTTATTCAATAACTTTTATGGCAACTTATAAATGAATCTATGCAATGACTTTATATTGGCATAGCCAATGCGATATAATAAGACATAGAGAGTTCAAAACATAATACAACCAATATATTTAATTAATTATTCATTAATCATTTAATCTTTTAAAATAAAATAACCTATATATTATACCAATAGTTTTAGTCATTCTCTAATAAAATAATATAAGCATAACCATTCATAAGAAAAGAATTTATCAAAGGAATCAATTATTTTTATACAATAATTTACATTACCATCTAAGGAAATGTATCTTATTGTGAATAAGCATAATAACCATCGCATTCTACATTTGAACAAATATAATTAATCACATATTTAAATGAACTAGATGGTGAGAAACAAGTGATTTTCATATAATAGAATGCACAGAACACAACAAACATAAATTCAATCAAGTTTTAAGTTGAGTGAAACCCAAATAAAATGTTCTACTTAAGAAAATTTTACAAATTTTTTTTGGGCATGCCATGGGTAAAAATTCAAGCAAATTCAGATATCATAAAGGGAGCAAAAGCATATGTGTCCCAAGAAGATGAAAATCAACAAGTATGCATACCTCCATCATATGTTTATACAATATTAAATGAAGTAGAAAAAAATATTCAACTAAATCATTTTATTCATTTGGGTAATCTAACATACCTGAAACATTAATTTTAAATTAATTCACTTAAAATTTTTCCACTTCATCTTATTTTATAAACTAACCCACTCAGGAGTACTTATACATGTCTACGAAACATCTTAATTAAATGAGAGAAATAGATCAACTCATGATTTATTTATTATTAAATGAAATAATGAGAGTAATAATTTTTGGATTTAATACATGTAATATATATACCTTTATATGTAATTAGGGATGTTTGAAATGTATTTTAAAGGTGAAGATTTTATTTATGTTTTCGCATGCACCAACAACTAGTGAAATTGAATAACCCATGCATAACTAAAACAAATAAAAAACCTCCATGTTCCATACATATTTTATATGAAAATGAATTCATAAGTATCCATTATAATGTATCAGGGATAATCATTAAGCTAGTTTACTTGGTTGATCAAAGTATATTTATTTCTATATCAAAAAAATAGATTTATTTATCTAAGTGTCTATATGACCAAATCAAAAGATTACTTTTAGATTAGAATAAAATACTCAATATTACTTATCCAATATACAAAATATGCTTCTAAGTAATATTATGTAATATCTAAGTAAATCCTATTTTGATAAACAGCAAGTAGATCTGATTCTAATATCCAAATCATATAATTAACCCAAGGAACCAATACTACAATGATTATTCTAAGTTAACTATATGAAAGAATTCATATTAACTCAACCTAATCACATAATTAATGTTATAAGTGAAATTATACATTAATAACATCAATAGAATGCTTTATCTATAGGAAGGAAATAAAATAAACATCTAGTAACTTAATATACATGAAGTGAATTACCTTCAGTAATGTATATCAATTCAACCTCTTACCCGTCAAGAAATATTCAAGCCTTCCATTTATTTTTTGCATTTCATTATCCTCATAGGTTATTACTAACATAACTAACCATTACGAAATCAAGATTTCATAATCAAATAAGATTTAAACATGATCACCTAAGTAAAGCATGTATAATTAACATAATTAATTTATTACCAACTTCATGTGATTGTGAGATCATCGAAACATGGAATGATAAGTGAATGAATTGTACAAGCCTTACTAATCAATCCTATGATCCCAACATTAGTGGCCTTTACTACCCTAACCATCAACAAGATGATGGTTGTGATAATCAGGGATGTGAAGAGAGTTTTGAGCAATTAGATTATGAACAAGTAGACATTTCAACAAAATAATATAACACAAAGAAAGATAAAAAATTTCTTTCTGAGGTGATAAAATAATAATTAATCCACTGTATAGCTTCCAAGATAACAAGCTTGGATCCCCATCAATGTTGTGGTTAGTCTCAACCATCTTGATTGAAAATTTATACTCCAAGTATACCAAATATCAATTAAATACTTAATTATTCAAGTCTTGTCTAGGAATGGTAACCCAATGATAATAACACACCACATATAACTTAATAGACTATATTTAACCAATCATGAACAAACATAATAATTAGATAAACCATTCGTTACATGTAGGCATACAACATCCATAATAATTTAAATAGCAATATTATAAATAATTTGATGAAATATTAACACTTTTAGGTTCAAAATCAAACCCTTATATTCAATAAATACAAATAAAACTCCAAAAGACTTCATTTGACACCCTCATAGTTTTAGTAGAACACACCCATTTAATATTCATGCCAACTTAACATAGGTAAGCCTCTATGTCTTATGAAGAAATTTCCTCAAATAAAACACACAAAAATTTACATATCACAACCACTCAATGTGCCTTCAAGTAATATGCAAAGCCATCAAAGAATCCAAAAAAAACAATAGACCTAATTAAATCAACCAGTCAAGGCAAGTTTCAAAACATAGCCATGAATATAAAACACAATCAAGTAATAAAAACCTAGTCGACCTTATTTTAAAAAAATTATGACATAAATATATAAAATGTAGTTGAATACATGAATCCAAAACCCAGTCAAAATATCTTAGTATAAAGAATCCATAACATAAATATATAAAAAAAGATAAACTTAATTAGTGAGTGATAAAACCTAGATTAATATCTTGATATAGAAGTCATTACATTAATATAAATAACAAAATTGACTATATCAAAGCTAACACCAATATTTTATAGCATCTTCATCATAAATATAAACATGCAAACTCTGTCATCTATTTACTAATGAAAACCCAAATCAAAATTTTGTTCCATATCTCCTATTAAAACACAGTCACATATTATGAAAACTCAAAACAACTATTAATATTTTTTCATGCAACCACAAAGGAACATCATGACCCATAAATAATAGCCCATTAAGAATTCATTCCAAAAAATAAGACAAGTATATAAACCCATAACAACCATCTACATTTTCTCAAGATTCCAGAAGGATAAAATGAATGCAATTCATATTAAACAAAATAACAAAAGTATATACACAAGTACAAGTTGATATAAATGAACAACTTACATCTAATTAATATTTCATTCCAAAACCAACAACAAAATTTAAAACTTAACCCTTTCGTATACAAAATACATAGTCGTATTAACCAGGGAAAATCCACATACCAATTTGTACACCTAATAACACAACAACATATATCTATTCATATATATTTCAAATGGTCAACGAATAAAATAAATCCATGAAACTTATACAACAAGTTGATGGAATACCCAATAGAAAATACCTCATGCACATAGCAAAATAAAAATCTGTTGACCTTCCATTTCAACACAAAATTGATAAACTCAACAAGGTAAAACAAAATACAAAACCCAGGAAGTTTTACATAAACAAAAATTAATTTTGAAGCCAGGATTTAAAAAAAAGGAGTTGATACTAAAACTAGAAGATATTATATAAATTGATATTTTGTAAATTTACATGTAAAATATAAAATAGATTTATATCAAATCATAGTTAAGGTCTAGATACACATTTGGAAGTAATAAGACTTACAACTATGTATGCAACCTTTTATTTTTTCCAAGACTTTTCATAATGAACAAACAAATCTAGGCATAGATAAAATATAGCTTACCCAAAAATCTAGAGAAGAAAAATCTCAAAAAGCTAGTAAGATAGAATGCCAAAAACCTTCAATTTCCAAACCGTATGTCAAAAAATACACATGACCACACTAAAAAACTAGTCGAGCTCCATTATTTTATCCATTTCCTTTCCATCTTCCTAACCCCATCAATTCTTCCCATCCACCACCTAAATCTCCATACCTTCTGTCCAATTCCCCATACCCATTCAATGCCTACATTGAATGTGAGGAGAGAGAAATACTCACTAATATTCCTCAATGCAATCTCCACCAAAATCTCCATTGAATGCAATAGTTATTAAATGACCTATCTTGAAGGATCGATCTATTAAAAAAAATCCAACCTATGAAATCAAATAGATTAATAATAACAAACCCAATTAACATCAATAAAACTAATTAACATCATAACTCATCAAAGTCTATACCATCGACCAATAAACAAAAATCAATGTTAGTAAACTCATTAACATCAATCCCAATTATTCCATTGATTATATACCAACTAACCAAAAAAATAAACCATGCTTCAATATTAATGTCAATGCCTTCACATGATATAACCAAGCAATGTAATAAACCATGCCACGACCTTACTAACATAAGGTTACATATAATCTAGGTAATAGTCCAAGGGGGGTGTCATTTTTAGGTTTAGGTAGGTCTTTAAGAAATCCATTTAGATAGGCGAGTAAGATCCAAGTAATTATGTGGGGGTCTGAATAGAGTTTGCACAGAATGAGTAGGCAATATTTAGTTATGAAGGTGAAAAGAAAAAGTTGTGGTGGCAAACAAGAATAATAGAACATAATGACTTCAAGATAATAGGCAACAAACAAACATAATGGTACAACCAATATAAAAATGAAATTCAATAGGTACCAATGCCATGATCAATGACCAAATCAAGACGCCCAATGATGGAAAATATAACAAAAAATAAGTATATCTATCAAACTTGTTTGACCACTAAAAATTTTCTTCGGTACTTGATGTATCACTGTCAACATCTCCCCAGCACATAATATGGTACCTAAACCCATAAATTACATAAATAGTATAATCTCAAATGATCAATAAATAATTAAAAATTGTAATAGTAGCAACTACAGTAATAATCTATAAAAATATTCAAATGCAAAATTAAACATGCATCACAAATACCACTACACCAAGTCTAACCATATAATACAACATAAATAAAGAAAGTAGTAGTTAGATACACAATAGTAATAATAATGTTCAAATAGTAAAATAAATGATCAAATATGGGTTCTTAATATATTTCCCCTTTTGAAAGTGAGTCATCCCAATAACAAGTCAAATAACCATGCATAATACTACTTGAAAAGATGTACATCTTTTGAAGTAAAAATTCTTTTGCTCAATGGATCTCATTACACCAAAACCTATTGTATGGCTCTATTTTTTAGCTTAATATTGCAATGGTCCAAGATTATCACTGGTTTTAATTGGATCTTTCCCTCTTCTGACTTATAAATGAGTCCAATCCAAAACATGAATAGATCAGGTACATATTTTCTTATCAAAGCAACATGATATACATCGTGAATCCTTGATAGAGGAGGAAGAGCCAACTAGTAAGAAATAGGACTAATATTTTTTATAATGTTGAAGGGATTCATAAAACATGGAGCTAACTTGGAAGCTTTACCAAACTTTATAGAACTTTTATGTGGTCTGACATGTAGAAAAACTTTTTCACCCATGCTAAAATCATGCAGATTTCTCTTTTGATAAGCATGACTATTTTATTGATCTGAAGCTAATTTCAAACTTTGTCTTATTAATTCCATTGGCCTATCATATTCTAGTATCAAATTAGGTCCAACAATATCTCTATTTATCCATGTTGTCCCAACCAAGAGGAGTTATGCACTTATGTCTATATAGAGCTTCAGATGGAGACATCTTTATTGCAAAATGGTAAGAATTATTGTATGGAAATTCAATTAAATAGAGGTAATCTTTGCATTTATTTTTATGATCTATGATGTACATACATATAATATCCTTAAACACCTTGTTGAGCCTTTCAATTTATCCATCTATTTCTAGATGACTCATCAGTGTTTCAAAGGCTACAGTCAAAGTACACCAAAATCTTGAAGTAAATAACTTATCGTAGTTAGAAATAATTAATTTAGGTATGACATGAAGTCTAACCATTTATTTTATGAAATACTTTTTAAACATGGAAGCATTATCTATCAAATTTTTAACAATGAAGTGACCAAATTTAGTGGCCTTATCAATTACCACAAGAATAGTATCATGCTTGTTACATGATTTAGGTAGCCTCACAATAAAATCAAGTGAAATTATAACCCACTTTTATATTAGAATATCATGAGGGTACAACATCCCTCTTGGATGACAATACTTAGCTTTAACCCATTGGTATTCTAAGCATTTTAACATAAAATTAGTGACATCATGCTTTATTCCATGCTAAAAATAGAGCTTTATCAGCTCATGCATCATCTTTGTGACACGTGGATGAGTATAATAAGGTGTTGTATGCACTTATTTTAACATAGATTTTTTCAAGTCACCCAAATTAGGTATATAAATTCTATTTTTATGCCTTATATGGCCATGTATTTCAACAAAAAAAATCAATAAATATGTTTTATATAGGATCGTCAGTCAAACTTGCTCTTACATCATGAAAAAATTCATCAGCAAATTATTGTTTCAAACCAATAATTCTAAAATTTCCTTGTAAAACTGACAAGGCAACAAGGTATTTACATCTACTAAGTGCATCAACCACATGATTCTCCTTGTCTTTGATATATGATATGTCTATATCAAAATTGCTCAAAAATTCTAGCCAACTATGTTGGTGTGCATTTAAATCATCTTGAGAAAATAAATACTCAAGGCTATGGTGAACAAACTTCATCTTGAAAGGTTTTCCCATAAGAAAATGTTTCCATTGCTTAAGTGCATGGACAATGGTAGCAAGCTCCATGTCATGCATAAGATAATTCTTGTCATGATCTTTTAGTTTTTGTGACTCATAATCCATAACTTGGCCATCTTAGGTTAAGACGCCTCCATATCCTTCCTTAGAAGCATTAACATAAAATTTAAAATTACCATTGGGTCCAGAATGATAAGACTAGGCGTTAATGTAAACAACACTTTTAGCTTGGTAAAATCCTCCTTGCATTGAGGCATCCACATAAATTTTTTATCTTTATGTTGTAAAGAGGTAATGGGATGGTCTACACTAGAAATGTTTTCAACAAACTGTTGGTAATAACCAGTCAAACCCATGAAGTTGCACACTTTATGCACATTTATAGGAACAAACCATTCTTGTATCGCTTTAATTTTTTTTTGGAACTACAACAATGCCAGTCTTAAAAATAATCTAGCCTAAATAATGAATGATTCATAAAATGCACATTTGGAGAGTTCCCCATACAAACTATGTTGTCTTAATATTTTCAAAACTAAACTAAGGTGCTAATCATATTCAAACTTATTTTTAGAATAAGTGAGAATGTCATCAAGAAAAACTAGTATGAACTGATTCAAAAAGTCTCTAAACACACTGTTCATAAAATTTATAAAGGCTGTAGGTGCATTAATTAGGCCAAATGATAGAATCGTAAAATCATATTATCCACATTGAGTTATAAAAGTTAATTTGTGAATGTCCTCTTCTTTGAATCTCAGATGATGATAGTTTCATCTCAAATCAATCTTTGAAAAGACTACATCTCTCTTAATTTGGTCAAACAAGTCATCAATCCTTGACAAAGGATAACAATTTTTAATTCTTACCTTATTAAGCAAGTGATAATCTATGCAAAATCTCAATGTACCATCTTTATTCTTCACAAAAACCACCAGAGCACCTCAAGGAGACACACTTGGCCAAATGATTTTGCTATCCAAAAGTGTTTGCATTTGAACTTTTAATTATTGTAAGTCAACCACATTCATGTAATAGGGATCTTTAGAAGCAGGGGTAGATTTGAGCATTATATCAATGAAAAAATCAAACTCCTACTTAAGCAGTAAACCAGGTAGTTTATTGAGAATGATATTCATGAATTCCCTTAAAATAAGAAAATGTGCATGAACTAATTTCTTTTCCTTGGGTAATTCCTATAATTGGACTGCATAAAGCTTTTAGCCCTCCCTAACATCTCTTTTTAGTTGTAATGCTGAAAGTGTTTTACATCTTTTCAGCCCTTGTTTGCCTTGTAATTCAACAAGTTGCCCAAGGTCATTAATGCACTATATTCTTTTTTCCACACAATCAAGTGTGGCTTGATGTTCATGCAACCAATCCATCCCAAGAATGAGATCATAAGACCCTAAAAGTGTGAGAAACATATTCACCTTGGTCTTGTAGATACCAAGTTCAAGTTCTGCTTGTTCCAAGCATTCAAGAATAGGCACTTTATTATCAATACCAAACTCAAACTCCCAACATTCTCTTATCAAGATAGACTCTATTTTACATTGCTTATAAATAAAATGAGAGAAAAAAATTAGTTGCACCTAAATCAATAAAAATATTCAAGGGAAAACCATTTATTGTATCTTTTATCTCAATTGGAGTGGCCTAAAAATCAGCATTTTGATTAATAATAGCAACATATACCTTGTGATTGGTTACTTGGCCTAATTTCAATTGAGGATAGTCATTCTTATAGTGATTTTCACTACATTTTTAATAAATAATAGGTCTAGAAGATGTTATCAGAATAATATAAGCACCTATGGTAGGTCCATGTTGGTTGTTTTGATGTTGTTTCTTTTTAAAAGAACCATATTTAGATGATCTATGAGACTTGAAATTTCTATTCTGATTAGAAAACTTGATGAAATTCTTATTTCCACTATAAAATCTAAGGTTTTGATCTAATTTTTGGAAGTTATTATTTATGGGAGAAATGCCTTTTACTTTAGTTTGCTGCCTGTTTGACTTAAATTTTTATCTTGCCTTTTAGTGATACTTTTCTTTTTCTTTAGTCTTGTAGACTGATTCAATTATTGCTGTCAGAGTCCTTGGCTTCATCATATTGACATAATGCATAGATATTTATTTGAGCCCAAGTTTGAACTTAGTAATCTTGATTTCTTCATCATGCATATAGTTTAGATGACACAAAAAATTTAGAAAATTGTTCTCATACTCAGCAATAAACACATTTTCTTCCTTTAAAAGCTAAAAATTGGTGATTTTATACTCTTTATAGTTGGTGTTTAGGTATCTTTTGTGGAATTTAATCTCAAAAATAGACCAAGAAAGGTTAAAGGGATGATATCCTTTAATGACACAAAAATGATTCCACCACAAGGCTACAGGACTAACCAGTTAATAGGCTATCATCCTGGATTTTACATTTGATGGCATGTTATGCAGGTTGTAATATTTTTAAAAGTTTACTAGCCATGCATTAGCTATGTCACCTGATTCTTCACCCAAAAAGGCAAGTGGTGGAAGCTTTTTCATCTCTTTGATGATTAGGTCAACTATGGTCAAAGATAGTTCTTAAATCATAAGTCCTTATACTTGTCCTATTTCTAATATGGGTACTTCCTCTTGGGATACCCTTTCAAGATTGATCAATTTTTTCTCTTGGTTATAAATATTTCCTTGCAAATTAAGGGATGTTAATATTCCACTAAGGATTTTCTCATGCTTGTTAGTTGAATTCCCATTGACTACATTAGCATTTGGTACCTTGGTATTGTTATCAACATTATTTATGAGAAGCTATTCTTGATTAAAAATGGGGATGTGGCCATGATGACCCCTTCTTCATACTCTACCTCTTCCCCTAGATGGGTTGAAATTGAAAGAGTTACGTGGATGTTGCCTCTACTTGATCACGTTCTAACCATCCTAAGAATTTTAAAGTAATAACTTCATAGATTACAAAATTTTAAAAAAGAAAAATCATTCTCAAAGTTCTCTAGATCAAAAAAATGCACTGATACCAAATGAAATAACCTAATTTATAAAAAAAATGTATACTAGAGTACATTTTGGATGCATGTTAGACCTAATACCTCACTTGTTGATGTAAGTGATAATCATTCAGTGCACTCATATACACACAACTAGAACCAAAAGAGGTGAACTGAGGTAATTATTTAGAGGCAACTACATATGAAGGGTGTTATTCAAAAACATGTTACCTTAATATATGTTTATGGGGTTCAAAGCGTATCAGTGTATGCATACATAGATAACACCTGAACACTAAATGTGGCACTCATACCACCACATAGGAGCATTTATAGGTCCTTAACCCTAGGTAAATACCTCACTCTCCTTAGTGGGTTTCAATCTCACTCGAGGATGGTTAAGTTATAATATTAGTTTAATCAAGAAGGATAAATATAATATTCTAGGTTATCATTCAGGTTAAAATAAGTTTATGTTAAAAGCATGGGTTATTAACCTCATAATCAAACATGATTTTAGAAAAGTAATTATAAAATAAACTAGAAATCAATTCAACACATGAAAATTTATAATTACTTATGTAACAAAAATATTATTTCATAAAAGGGTACATAACAAGAATAGATTTAAAACACAAGGCCTCACAGTGCTACCGATCGAGGTCATAATCACCTCACAACCCTAGATCTCACTACACCATTATCTTAATAGTTCAAAAAACACTCATTTAATAAGTGTGGATATCATTATTAGAGTAATGAACAATAATATAATTATGATCAATTCATCATTCATCTAATAACCTTTATGGCAGTCTATAAATGAATCCATGTAATGACTTTATATTGGCATAATCGATGTGACATAATAAGACAAAGAGAGTTCAAAACATAATATAGCCAAGATATCTAATTAATTATTCATTAATAATCTAATGATTTAAGGAAAAACTATATATTATACCAATATTTTTAGTCATTCTCCAATAAACCACTATCAACATAACCATTCATAAGAAAGGAATTTATCAAAGCAATCAATTATTTTCATACAATAATTTCCATTACCATCTAACAAAATGTATTTAAATTTGAATAATAATACATTTCCATTACAATAATATAATAATAGCCATCACATTTTTAATTGGAATAAGTATAACTACGCTCGTATTTAAATAAATTAGATGATGAGCAGCAAGTGATTTTCATTTAACAGAATGCACGTAACACAACAAATAAAAATTATGTCAAGTTTCAAGTTGAGTGGAACCTAAATAAAATGTTCCAATTAAGTAAAATTTAATTTTTTTTATTAGGAATGTCATGGTCACAAGGCAAGCAAATTCATCTATCAAAAAGGGAGCTAAAGCACATGCAACCCAAGGAGATGAAAATCAACAAGTATGCATGCCTCCATTGTATGTTTATGCAATATTAAACAAAGTAGAAAACAATATTTAGCTTACTCATTTTACTCATTTGAGTAATCTAACATAGTTGCAACATCAAGTTTAAATTAATTCACTTAAGATTTTTTCACTTCATCTCATCTCATAAACTAAACCACTTAGTAGTACTACTACATGTCTATAAAACATATTAATTAAATGAGAGAAATAAATCAACTCATGATTCATTTATTATTAAGAAAAAGAATGAGAGTAATAATTTTTGGATTTAATACGTATAGTATACATACCTTTATACACAACTAGGTATGTCTAAAATGTATTTTAGAGGTGAGGATTTTATTTATATTTTAGCATGCACTAGGAGTTAGTGAAATTGAATAATCCATGCATAGCTGAAGCAACTAAGAAACCTCCATGTTCCATACATCTGTTATATGAAAATGAATTCATAATTATCCATTTTAATGTATCAAAGATAATCATTAAAACTAGTTTACTTGGTTAATCAAAGTATATTTGTTTCTATATCCAAAAAAAATATTTATATGTCTAAGTGTCTATATGACCAAATCAAAATATTACATTTACATTAAAATAGAATACTCAATGTTACTTATCCAATGCATAAAATATTATTCTAAGTAATATTATGTAATTATCTAAGTAAATCCCACTTATGATAAACATCGAGTAGGTCTAATTCTAATATCCAAATCATATAATAAATCCAAGGAACTAATACTATAATGATTATTCTAAGTGAACAATATGCAAGGATCCATATTAACTCAACCTAATCATATAATTAATTTTATAAGAGTTAATTTTACATTAATAAAATTAATATAATGTTTTATCAATAGGAAGGAAATCAAAATAAACATCTAGTAACTTTATATACATGAATTGAATTACCTTCAACAATGTATACTAATTCAACCTCTTACCTTTCAAGCAATATTAAAGCCTTCCATTTATTTTCCACATTCCATTGTCCACACATTTATTACTAAGATAACTAACTAGTACTAAATCAATATTACATAATCAAATAACATTTAAACATGATCAACTAAGTAAAGTATGTATAATTAATATAATTAATTTATTACCAACTTACTTCACTTTATTGTGAGAACATCAAAGCATGGAGCAGTAAGTGAATGAATTAGATAAACCATACCAACCATACCTATGAACCCAACCATTGGTGTCCATTACCACCCCAACCATCAGTAGGATGGTGGTTTTGATAACTAAGAATGAGAAGAGAGTTCTGAGCAATCAGATTCTAAACAAGTAAACATCTCAACAAATTATTATAACACAAATAAAGATGACAAATTTCATTTCAAAGCGAGATGAGAATAATTAATCTATCCTCTATATAAATCATAAGAATGGATAACTATCACAGGTTGCTAAATGATATAGAATAAATTAACAACTAATCCATTTTATAGATTCCAAGATAACCAGCTTGGATCTCTATCCAAGTTATGGTTAGCCTTAGCCATCCTAACTGTAAATTTATACTCTAGGTATACAACATACCAATTAAATATTTAATTATTCAAGTCTAGTCTAATAATGATGATCCGTAAATAATAACACACCACACATAACTTAATATATTTTATTTAACCAATCATGAAAAAACATAATAATTTAGATAAACCATTTATTACATGTAGGCATACAACATCCATAATATTTAAACCTATAATATTATAAACAATTCAACATAACAATAAAACCTACAGGTTCAAACTCAAACCCTTGTATTTAATAAATGCAAATGAAACTTTAGTAGACTTCATTCCACACCCTCACAGTTTCAAGAGTTTACACCCATTTAATATTCATGCCAACTTAATAGAGGTAAGTGTCTATGTCTTATGTAGGAATTTTCTCAAAACAAACACATAGAAATTTCCATATCACATCCACTCAACGTGCCTTCAAGTAATGCACAAAGGCCATCAAATAATCCAACACCAATAATAGGCTTGATTAAATCAACCAGTCAAGGCAGGTTTCAAAAGCCATGTCCATGAATATAAAACATAGTCAAGTAGTAAAAACCTAGTTGACTTTAAAAATAAAACCATGACATAAATATATAAAATGTAGTCGAATACATGACTCCAAAACCTAGTCAAAATATCTTTATATGATAACCCACGACATAAATGTATAAAATAAGATAAACTCACTCAATGGGCAATACAACCTAGATTAATATCTTGATAAATAATTTGTTATAATAATGGAAATAACATAGTCGACTATATCAAAGATGACACCAACATTTTCTAGAATTGTCATCATAAATATAAACATGTAATCTCTATCATCCATTTAGTAATGAAAACCTAAATTGACATTTTGTTCCACAGATCCTATTAAAACATAGTCACATATTATAAAATCCCAAATGACTGTTAATACTTTTACATGCAACCACAAAGGAACACCATGACCCATAAACTAATAACCCATTAAGAATTATTTCTAGAAAATAAGACAAGTATATAAATGTAGAACAACCATATACATTTTATAAATATTTCATAAGGATAAACTGAATTCAAGTTGTATTAAATAAAACAATAAATGTATATATGAAATTGCAAGTTTAGATAAACGACTAGCTTACAACCAGTTAATACTTTGATCTAGAATCAACAATAAAATTTAAACTTAACCCTTTCATATACAAAACACATACTCATTAACTAGAACAATTCCATATACCAGTTTGTACACCTATTAACACATCAACATATATCTATTAATATATTTCAAATAGTCAATGAAGAAAATAAAGCCATGAAACTTATAAAAATAAGTTGATGAAATACCCAACAAAAAATAACTCACACACAACAAAAAAAAAGCTGCCAACCTTCTATTTCAACATAAAATCATTAAACCCAATAGGGTAAAACAAAATACAAAACCCATAAATTTTTACATAGACAACAATAAATTTTCAATCCAAGATTTAAAAAAATGCAACTAATACCAAAACTAGAAGATATTATATATATATATATATATATATATATATATATATATATATATATATATATATATATATATATATATATATATATATTGATATTTTGTAAATTTACATGCAAAATATAAAATTGATTTATATTGAGTCATCCTTAAGGTCTTGATACACATCTGAAAGTCCTAAGACTTCTAGTTGCGTATGAAACCTTTTATTTTTTCTAAGATTTTTCATAATGAACAAAAAACCAAGCACAAATAAAATATAATTTACTTAAAAACATAGAGAAGAAAAATCTCAAATAGCCAGTAAGATAGAATGCAAAAAACCTTCAATTTCCAAGACGTATGTTAAGAAATCTACATGATCATGTTAAAAAAAACCAATCAAGCTCCACTTTTTTCTCCATTTCCCTTCCATCTTCCTAACCCAATAAATTCTTTCCATCCATTGCCTAACTCTCCATATCTTCTGTCCAATTCCCCATACCTTTTCAATGCCCGCATTGAATGTGAGGAGGGAGAAATCCTCACTAACATTCCCCAATGAAATCCATGCCAAAATCTCCATTGAATATAATATTCATTAAATGACATATCCCAAAGGATTGATCCATTAAAAAAAATCCAACCAATGAAATTAAATGAATTAACATTAACAAACCTAATTAACATCAATAATACCAATTAACACCATAAATCATCAAAGTCTATGTTGCCAACCAATAAACAATAATCAATGTTAATAAACCAATAACATTAATTCCAATTATGCCATCAACTATATGCCAAAAAACCAAACAAATAAAGCATGCTTTACTATTAATGTCAATGCCTTTGCACGATATAACTAAGGAATGTAATAAGCCATGCCACCACCTTACTAACATAAGGTTCCATATAGTCTAGGTAATAGTCCAAGGGGGTGTTAAAGGTAGGTTTATGTAGGTCCTTATAAAATCCATCTAGATAGGTGAGTAAGATCCAAGTAGACATGTAGGGGTTTGAGTAGAGTTTGCACAGAAGGAGTAGGTAGAATTTAGGCATGGAGGTGAAAATAAAAAGTTATGGATATAAACAAAAATAAAAGAACATAACAAATTCAAGACAATAAGTGATAAATAAACATAATGGTATAACCAACATACAAATGAAATGAAAAAAGTACCAATGTTGTGAGAGTTACATAATCATTGACTAAATCATGATGTCCAATGATAGAAAATATAACCAAAAACAAGTATATCTGTCAGAATTGTCTAACTTAGAATTTTCTTTGGTAATTAATGTACTACTGCCAACATCTACCTAGCTCATAAGATGCTACCTAAAATCACCAAAGTAAATCAATAGCACAATATCAAATGATTGATAAATAATTATAGAACTATAATAATATATACTACAATAATAATCTATAAAAATCCTCAAGTGCCTAATTAAACATGCAGTCCAAATACCACTGCATCAAATCTAACCATATAATCCAACATAAATAAAGTGACCAAAAATTAGATACATAATAATAATAATAATAATGTTTTAAATAGTAAAACAAATTATAAGATTCAAGTTCATAACATGATATGGAAATAAGGATAAATAAGATAGGTTTTATCATTTGAATGCTTTTGGTAAGTTGCCTTATGTGTTATCGGTATTTTCTAGGTGAGGAATGAATGAGAGTTGATCTTGTATATATACCAACACCTTTTGAAAATGTCTCACACTAAAACACTTAGTCTAACCTTTAAGATATGTTTTATTTGAAAATTGAATGACTTTTGAACACTAGACATTTAGTTATAAAAGAGAGACTTGCATTAATGTAGGTGTTTGGATGGAACACAAGTTTCCAAGAAGCTAGAAAATAGGTACAAGTCCAAAACTAGTATAAAACCTAAAAAATGATAAATTTTATAGTATTTGTCACAATATAGAAGGCTTGGTAATCAATATAATAGTGGTTAGACTAAGAGATAATAAATTTGTCATAAAGAGATAGTTAGTGCGAGCCTTTCAACAATAGGAAGGTATTAGAACCAAAGGGTATAATCATGATAGGTATTTGTTAAGTGTACAAGATTGAAATGATATATAATTCATATTTAGTGTCTACATTACCCCTTTAAATCTAGTAATGAAATTACTATTTTAAAGGAAAAGAAATGCATACTTAGATGTATATAACACACCTCGTCTTTTCATGAGTCCAACTTGAGTGCTTTAATGGTGGCTGAAATGCAACCAAGAACATGTTATAATATATAATCAATGCATATAATCTAGAACTAATAGAATTTGAAATTATTGAAAGTAAAGAGAGAAGGTTAGGAGTACACCTATGTATCAAGGTAACCATCTTATATTTTAAAATTTTGATTTAAATAGAGGCTTCATTATTAATCCTTTGAGCTAAGATTATGAAAATTTGGAAACCTGCAAGTGCATACATACATACATACACATATATATTTGAGAAAAATATTCCCCCGACCTTGGAAAAAAGGTGAGTTGTCACTTGACCATTGAGCTTATCTCAATTGTGCAACCTAATTATAGTTATAATGTGGTGAGTGTGAAGGATCCCATCAAATCACACCATATATCTGGTGAGGTTGGATGATTTAGTCACTCCATTTATAAATATGGTGAAGTTAGATGATTTAATCAAGTTTAAGTAATAAACTTGGTAATATTGAGTGATTTAATCATTTCAACCTTGCCAAAAGGTGAAATAATTACTACAATTAGAATCTCTTTGCATGTCATATGCACCTCATATATGTCTCAAAATGAAACATGTGTATAATAATGGTACTATTGTCTAGAATTCTACAATAAATGTTTATTTGATCATATAACTAGGAAATTTGGGTGATTTGAAAAATTTCAAGTGTGGAAGACATATTACCATGACATGTCCCCACTAAATTTGGAGAACCTAAGAACTGGTGTAAGTGTGGAAAACATGTTTCCATAACATTCCCCCACTATAATATAAAACTATGAAAATGTGGAAGTCATTCCTTTATGACATAACCCTATTGATATTCTCCCCTTCTCCCCCCTTTTGAGGTGAGGGAAGTAGAAACTGGTAGTTACCTTACCTCAAAAGGATAAGATAAATCTAAAATATATGTATGGATCATGTAAATATAAGAGTAGCATGTATAGGTATATATAACAATGAGGTACATAGTATGTGATCACATTTAGTCCTAAGATGCATGATTTGAATCATAGAAACATCTAGATAATAACAATATAAGCTCAACAAGCAAGAAAACACACATATAAAAGCACTCAAAAGTAAAATAAAAGGCAAGGGTCCAAAGAGACCTCATACAAGGTGCATGTTCAAACACCATAAAATTGAGGGGACATGACTTAGTCAAATGTCCATAAAGCATAGAATGACATTTTTAAATGTCCACATACAACAAACTATGACATGTTTGAATGTCACAAATAGGCATACAAAGGCATGGGAGCTGAAAATAATGGAGCATATTCAAATGCTCAAATAATTAATACAATGCAAGACAATAAAAAACAAGGAACACATATAAGGAAGTGTAAAAAGGAAAGGATAGAATCATAAACAACCATCATAAGCATATTATAATAGTCTTTATATATCTAAGTCAACAAAAAACATTAAGTATATATCATATCAAGTACACTACAAAATATCTAAGCATAGATAAAGGCATGTGTAAGTATAAAACCTCAAACATGATAATGGAAATTATTATATAAAAATGTAACTTGGATGTATCATGGTCAAATAATCATATGCCATAAACATACGGATGATGCTAGTATAGGGAAGGACCAACATCCCTATGTGTATATATCATGTGCTTGGGTATGTATGTGTCACACTCAAAAGTTGTGTGAAACATATGTGTGTATATAGAAAGAAATGATATGCTATATACCAACATGGAACCAACAACATAGATGCCAAGGATCTAATAAATTATGGGAATGTTGACTATCTTTTGATATTTGATTTTTTTTTGTATTTTTGAAATATTTGAAAAGAATAATTTAAGAAATTTTTGTCATCAAAAGGTGAAGGATCACTCGAGAAATTTTCAACCTTTGTTTATAGCAATGCATTATCACCTCCTCAATATTTCTGTGTAGTTATTATTTGGAAATCATTGGCAGGGGAGAATGACCCCATCCATAATAGTAAAGGTGATACACATATCTTTAGTATTCAATGTTGCATTCTAATCGGTGAACCAATATTGTTCAAATTTTAATTTCAAATGTGATCACCAAAGTAATATCTATATGATCATGGGGACCACCTTTGGTATACATGTGATGGGTAGATTAATGTAAACACATGATTATAGCATCAATGGAGAGTATGTTAATTTAGTTGTATTATGTCCCAGTTATTGAATAAATATGGTGATAAAAATTATGTCCCAATTGTTCCTATCAAACTTGATATGTTGACAATAGAACCCATAAATATTAACAGTAATAGTTAGATCTTTGTGCCTTGGTCACTTTGAAAGATGGTTTTCTTGTGAATGTTTAGAAGTATTATGTATTTTTGATTTATTGAGAAAAAATTATATGTGTCCTTCACTCTTATATTTTTGGATGTGATTTTACAATGCCTCACATTGATTTTTATTATGTCAAATGATGCGATGATAGTTATATCATGGTAATCCCTATTTAGGAAGAATTTTGATTCTTGATCTATATCTATTAATAGGTATAAATATCACCTATGTTCAAGTAACATAGAAAGTATTATATTTGAAGTATCATGGTTTGTTGTGATTGTAACATTTGTTGTGGATTCTTATGAGATAATTCCACATTATTTACATGATGCATTTATATTTATATTTTGTAAGGTTGACCTTAACGTTGGGTTCACCAAAAATTTAACCCTAAATCAAATGATATGATGGGGTCGTCTATCTAGGGTTAAGAATATAAAAATGAATACACACAAGGGTTACAAATAGATTTATAGTAGGCTAATTAATTTGAAATATCATATAAATATTATTATGAATTTATAACATTGACATATACTAAAAATAGAAAGTATAATTATTAATTAATATTGCAATAAATTGAAAACAAGAGTTATTTAGCTAGTTTATTATGCATGTGCAGATATGGGTTAAAATATGTTGGAAGTGGACTGGATCAAGATTCTTGAATAGTCATCATATTCTATAATTTTGCACTATTTGGCCTCATATGCTTGTGTTGGATTTGAATGATTGCATTGATTTTGGTGTCTACATTGGATGTAGGTGTCCAATATAGAACAATGACTAGATCTAAATGCAACCACCTAAAACCTTCTGGGTTTTTTATTTCCTTTCTTCTAATGTATATAGATCATGTGCATAGGCTATCACTTTTTGTAAAATAATTAAAACCTAGCTTCCTCACCCTTGGAGTGGCTATGGAAAAAATAGGTTAGTGGGAAAATAATGTTGAGATTCCCTAAGGATCCCTCTATCAATGGGCACTGACTACATAACCAATAATCTAAAGAGGACCTCAGACTTATGTATTTCTCCCACACATTTTGGCTTGTGTGTGTGTGATAATGCAATGTGTGATAAACAAGTACATAGAGTGACCTATCTTGTAACTTGGAAAATATGGCTCATGGGATGCTCGTTTAGTATTTCAAACCTAGGGGGATACTGATCCTATTCCTAATATGGAAGTAAGAATGAATAGGGTAATTTTTCTCACATAAATTCTTGATTGATTATTTTTGTTAAGTTGCCTTGTGAGTTCCCAATATTTTATTGGTGAGGAATGAATTAAAGTTGATCTTATATATATACCAATCCATTTTGAAAAATCTCACATGAAATAACATAGTTCGATCATTAAGATACATTTCATTTGAAAACTGGATGATTTTTGTGAAATGGACACTTACTTGTAAAATGGGCACTTGTGTCAATGTAAGAGTTTAGATGGGAAACAAGTGTTTGGGAAGCTAGAAAATAAGTATATGTCTAAAACTGACAAAGAGGGATAATGATTAGGTTTATAGTATTTTGCACAATATAAAAGGCCTAGTCATCAGTATAACAATGATTATACTAAGAGATAATATATTTGGCACAAAGATATAGTGAATCTAAGCTTTCAATAGTGGGAAGGTCATAAAACTAAAGGGTACAGCCATGATAGATATTTTCCAAGTGTACTAGACTAAGGTGCTATATAAAATTCAGATTTAGTGTCTACGATATGGGATCTAAATTTTCAAAATTATATTTTAATGTAGTTTTTGTAAATGTGATTTGTAGTTCAATAGTTATAGTAGCTTCAAAACTATAATCAAATATATAAGGTAAACACCTAATAGTAACTTTGACTGAACTATGATAAACCCATAAATAATCAAATTATTTAATATGTCAGTTTAGTTTATTACCATAAAAGTATTTTTCATTATGGAAATAAATTTGTTGTTAGTTGATTCAGTTTATCCATTTCACTTAATGGCTTTACAAGTTTTGAATTGAAGTCCATATTATTGTATTCTAAAAATCCTTTTGATTAGTATACCATCAATCATGGATTATTTCAATAAGTAAGATAACATATGAATGTTTAAAGTTTATCACCCATTAAGATATATATAGATTTATTTAATGTTGAAACTAAAATAATATTTTTTATCAATCAAAGGATACCTAGCTTTAGAATCTTTGTGTAGTTAGTTCATGTATCCTATGGGTCTTTCTTCATGATTTTGATTTTATTATGTTGCAACAATAACTATAGCCTACTTGATCACATTAATGTATAAAATGAATGGTTTATTCATGTCTATTTTTATAAGTAAAAGAGAAATTGTTATTGCATTTTTTATTTCATCAAACGTTCCATTTGACTTTGCATACCATAAATAATTTTTACTTTTCTTAAGTAGAATTTGTAAATGATTATATTTATCTTCAAAATCGTATATGAGTTTGCATATAAAAGTTATTTTACCAAGAAATATCTAAGACAAAATTGGTATTTAGGAGGACATGGTTATTTAAAAGCTTTGATACAATCAAGATCTATATAAATTACATATTTAGAAATAACATGGCCAAGTAATTTACATTTAGTTACACCAACACTATTTTTTTTGGATTTAATCATATTCCAAATTTTGTACATCTGACAAAGATTTTATAAATAATATAAATGTCTCTATTTTATTATAATGAAAAATAAGATAATTTAAGTAGACTTGAATAATGATACCAATCAAATCATCAAAATTAATGTGCATTATTGTTTGAAAAGTGACACTTAATGGTGACAATTTTTTTCTCCTCTCTTTTTAGAGGTGATGGCCTATGATCAGGCTTAGGGCTCGACCCTGTAATGACCCTTACCTCACCATTTTCTTGGGTCTTCCACATATGACTTATTTTATGGTAGGAAGATGATGGTCACAAGAGTAGCTATGTTCAAGGAGTTGATGCCAAATGATGTAGGGTTAGACAAGTGAGCTAGGGTAGAACAAGGGTGGAGATTAGATCTATTTAAGGGTGAGGGTTTAAGTCTAAATTTGTAGCTACCATATTTTGAGTTAGTGGTATTTGGGAGATTTAGTAAAGAGATCTTGAGTGACCTTTAGTTAACCCCATCCAGTTTGGTTTTGGAGGTTAGGGCATCTTCAAAAAGTGTTAATTTAAATCAATTGAGGGTTTTTAATCCCTTAGTGGTAAAATTCAAAGGAAAAGCTATGGAATAGATTTTTAAAAGTGAAGCATGGTTTTTGGAGAGGGTCCTAATCTATCACTTTGATAGGTTTTGGTCATCTCTTTCAGATCTACATAAATGGCTTTCAATTTTCTAGTAGCCATTATTGATAGGTGATATGGAAATATACCCCTGTGTAAAAGGGATTTTTATTGTATCTTTTGATTATTTCATCGATCAGAATAAGATCCTTAAAGCTAAATCTTGGAATCTTGACAATCACCTTCTTTTGTTGAAACCATGGTTTCCTAATTTTAACCCTTTAATGGATAATATTTTCATTCACCCAATTTGGGTAAGGCTACCATATCTTCCTTTTTAGTTATGGAAAAAATCTAGGCTTACAGTTATAGATAAATCTTTGGGTGAATTACTAGAAATTGATACTTCTTCATTTAATTTTTCTTGGATGATTTTTGCAAAAATGTTGGCTTGTTTAGATATATCTGAAGACTTACTAGATAAGATTGAATTAAAAGTAAAAGAGAGGTGTTGGTCTCAACCCATTGATTTTAAAGGAATACCTTTCAGATGTAGAAATTACTTCAATTGGGTCATGCTTTACATTCATGTCTCAAATCCAAGAGAAAATTCGTCTCTTCTTGGGGGAAGGAGAATAAAGAAGAGCTTCTAGCAGTGATTCCAGTTATCAATCATGGATTGTATTTTGGTAATAGTTCATAATTTTTTCCTAAAAAGATTTTTGATTTTACTAAACAACCAGTTGTGTTTTCTTCTACAAAATCCAAGAATGTTGGATCTAGTGAAAAGAAAGAAAGGGACCTGTACATTAATAATAAAGTAGATAAAGGTAATACTAAAAAGGTGGATGGTTTGGAAATCTAGGTTTCAAATGAATTGAGTAATCAAGAAGAATGGAAAGTTTTTAGAGATAGAAAACAAAGCTGCATCATTCTAAATTCTATTAATAGGACTTTGAGTTCTGATGGTTGATGGAAGAAGGTGGAGTAATAATTTTGAGTATGTTATTTTTGGTTTGAAATGAATTTTTTATAGATATTTGTCACTTTTGTTTTTTGTTTTTGAAATGCATAGATTATTATTCCACCAAGCTATGCAAATTTTGAATTTTTAAGTACTATGTTAAGGGACAGTGACCCATTTTTTCCCTTAGTACTGATCTAGAAAAAGTAAAGAATAGTGACACTTAAATAATTATTCAAAATGAATTATGTGAAAATAAAAAGTACCTCTATGTGTGGTGAAAGTGGTTTTGTGTTTATCATCAAGATTTAAAAAATTTAATTATAACTAGAAAATTCATTTAATAGATACATCGTTTCACAACTAACAACCTACTGTAAAATATTTGATTATGTTCCCTATGTAATACAAAGAGTGAACACACTTTGAATTTTTATTTTAGAGGGAATGCAAAAAATATAAAAATTGTGTATAATATGGCATGCACCCTATGTAGTGCAAAGGGTGTGTGCCCTTTAGCAAAGGTCTTGTGCCCTTTGTAGTATGAAGGGAACACACTCTTTGAATTACATCGCATAGTATTTTTTTCATTTATTTTTTATTTGGATTGTATATTTAGTAAAATAAACATTTAATCATAAGCTTAGATTTGATTTGTATGCTTGTACATTACATTTATTTTAATAAATATTAGGGCCACCTTGAGTCTTCTGAAGTAATTTCCAACATTGTAGGAGTTACTGTTTGGAAGATAGTTTTTCAAAATTCAATCTAGTTAGTCATTTTTTAAAAAAAAATTAAAACTTTATAATTGACCATATGGTTCTCTAGGTGTAAATTTTGCACCTGACATCTATTTTTGGCAAACCAATGGTCATTTTATAGGTTTTTGGACCTTTCAAATTGATTTATGAAAATTTCAAGAGTTTTAGGTATACCACCAATTAATTTTATAAACCTAGCATCTCTTAGAGATAGTGAGATTTGAGAGTATATTAATATGTAAAGTCGCATACATGTGACATATTTAGACATTTTAAATTCTCCCTCTAAGGTAACCTTTAACTCACATTAATGTCACATAAGATTTTATTTAAAAAAAATTATAACCCTTAAAACATATTTCAAGTCACATGAGGGAGTCATCTCTAGAGGCTATCAATGATTGGTTGCACAAGGCACTTAAATGGGGCTTATTAAGTCTAAATTTATATTAGTTTGTCATATTTGTGTTTAGGGGGATGATATATCCTATTCAAGTGTTATGTGAAACTAAGAAAGTGATTGGTTACACATGTCACTCAAATAGGGCATATATCAAATTTGAATTTAAATTAGGTTATCTCATTTGATTTGAGGGGCTTAATATTCCCTATTTTAGTGCACCATGTAAAATTTTTAGTGATTTATTACATGGGTCATTCAAATAAAGCATATTGAGTCCAATTTTACATTAAGTAGTCACATTTGTGTTTAGGGGTCTTGGTAAACCTAGTTAATTACCTTGTGTAGCCAATCAATCAATTGGTTGCACAAGGAACTTAAATAGGTCATATCAAGTCTAAATTTTCATTAAGTGGTCAGTATTGTATTTAAGGGGCTTACTATGATCTATTTTAGATCATAATGCAATGAATTGAGTGATTGGTTGCTAGAGCACTTAAACACGACTTATCAATTTTGAATTTATAATAGGTTGTCAAATTTGTGTTTAGTGGGCTCAATAGACCCTATTTGAGTGCTCTTATAACCAATTAGGTGGTTGGTTACATGGGAATTCAAATAGGACACATTGATTCTCAATTTACATTAAGTTATTACACTTATGTTTAGGGGAATAGATTT
Organism: Torreya grandis; assembly: GCA_037957365.1. Taxonomy (NCBI): domain Eukaryota; kingdom Viridiplantae; phylum Streptophyta; class Pinopsida; order Cupressales; family Taxaceae; genus Torreya; species Torreya grandis. The sequence continues at coordinate 1,708,604 of JARHVA010001243.1, read as the reverse complement.
TTTATAAGTGACCTATGTAATGAATTAAGTGATTGGTTTCATAAGGAATTAAAATATAGTATATCAAGTGAAAAATTACATTAGTTATTTATATTTTTCTTTTGGCCACTCGATATTCCCTATTTGAGTGACTTGAGCAATTAATTGAGTTATTGGTTATATAGGGCACTCAAATAGGGCATGAAAACTCTGAATTTACATTAGGTTTCCATGCTTTGATTTATGGGAACCAATAATGCCTATTTGAGTTCCTCATGCACCAAATAGAAATTTTCATTTCATGGGGAACTCAAATATAGCATATCAAGTCTAAATTTGCAAATTAGTTTATGAAATTTGTGTTTAGATGGCTCAATATGCACTATTTGAGATGCCCATGAAACAAATCAAGTGGATACTCAAACATGGCATATCAAGTAAAAATTTACATTAGGTTGCCACATTTATGTTTAGGTGGCTTGATATGCCCTATTTAACATCCTTTTGCAATGAATCAAATAATTGGTTGCACATGACACTCAAGACTACATTTCAAGAGAGTCTTCAAACACTTTTGTTGAAATATTGAAGGAGAATTACAATATTATTTGTCACTATGAGGATAAACAAATCAAGTTGTACCAATTATTCCAATACAAGGAGCAATCAATAGAAGAATATGCCAATGATTTCCATGACTACACCATATTCCTACATGATAACCTAACTAAATAAAAGAAGGTAAGAAACTACATTAGATGAATTTCACTTTATATTCCTATGAAGTACACTAATGGACATCCAAAGTATCATTTTAGATGCTCTAGAATCATGATGCATTGAACATTTTGGCCAATTCTATGATTTTATGATGCACCTTAACTTGACTTCTTCAAAATCTCTCTTGTAGCACACTCACTTATAATTTTAATAGTTGATTCCCTTCAAAGTACAAATCAATATTAACATCCCCATGTTTACATCAATGGATGCTTGGTTTATTAATAACAATAAATTTTGTAATATACACCAAAAAAATTACTCAAACCAAACTAATTGAATTTTATCCATCCTACCATTTTTATTTGAACTTATATATCAAAAAATAATATAAGCTCAATATCCCTTAGTTCTTTACTTTAGAAACAACCTTTTTTTTAAGATATATTTTAATGTCTTAGTCATTTATCTTAAAACTGAATTTTATTTAAAGATATACTTAATGTTTATAAATTAATATATTTTAATTCAATAATTTAAAATTAAATTAATTGAGTAATTTAACTTTAAAATATGAGTTATTTTAATAAATATTATTATTTATTTTTACAGTAGAGGCATTTCTATTGAGAGGAAAAAGGATGAGATTCATCCATGAAGATTTTGATGTCATTCACATTATCTTAATAGTTGTGACCCATGACTAATGATAATGTAGTTGAGATACTTCAACATCATCACCCCATAGCATCTCTATTGATTGATGATAATGGAGTCAACCCACGATAATGCCATCACCCTACAACATCTTTGATAGTCAATGGTATCATCATTGCTTGAAGGTAATGCGATCACCTGACAAAAATATCATCTTCTAATAATATTGCTATTGTAAAGTCTCTTTGTATTGTATTTTATTAATATGGTTAACCCACAACAATAGAGTTGCCAGTTGACCTAGAAATAAGTCACCAAAAAATATGGTCTATCCATAATAATGTAGTAAGCCCACTCAACATCTTCATTAACTAATAATAATGCAATTGACCCATGACAACATCATTACCCCACAAAATTTATGGTGATCAATGACATCATCATCACTCGATAGTAATGCAATCTCCTGATAGCAATACCATCGATCGACAACAAAATCATCATAGAGTATCTTTGTAATATATTCTAGTAATGCAGTCAATCCATGATAATGAAATTACCCATCAACCTAAATAGGTTGAAGGCAAATGTAGTTGACTGATGATAATGTAGTTAACCCATTGCAACATCATCACCTAGAACATCTCCATCAATCGATGATAATGTAGACAACCCAAAATAACGCTTTTACCCTATAACATATCCATTGATTGAAAACATCATCATCACTCGATGGCAATGCAGTCACCTGATAGTACTGTCAATGATTGATGATATTATCATCACCAAATGATGATGTGATTAGTCGATGACATTGCCATTGCCCAATAATATTACCATCAACTAGCCACATTACTATCACTTGATGGAAATGTTGTTGCTTGATGGATTTGATGTCACCCAAAGGCATAACAAGAACTTTGAGAACATGATGGTAGAGTTGTAAGAGCTAAACTTCAAAGGAAAATTAGGAGTCCCTAACTCCATTTTTACACTAAGTGTAAAATACTAAGTTGATTCGTATGGACATGGTATTTCTAACAATGGTGGTTTTAAGTCCCAATTTGACATGAAAATTGAGACAAACCACCAAGGCAAGTTATAGTGTTGAAACTAACGAACTGTGAGCCTATGTGGGAGAAAAACAAAAAGTCAAAAGAGGGCCCACATTTTCAGTCTAAAAATGGGGTTTGTGGTGTAAGCAACAATAATGGTGAGGTGCATTGATAAGGTATTTCATGTGATATCAAACACCATAGAGCCCATATCACACACCAATCCTAGATTAATACCGGTTTTCAGATTCACATGTCTTACACATATTACAAAGGGGTATATAGCTTGTAAGGTTACAACATATTTAATTGATCATTTTTTATTGCTAAGAGTCGAAGAGGACCTCATGAATTCTGATTTGATTATGATAGGACTCCACATCTTATGAGTGAATTGAATCCACATGATAATATTATTTATGTGTGGATAAGACATTGCAAATTAACATGCCAATGTAACAACATTGTATAATGATACATGTCAGTTATATCAAAACAAGGTGGTAACATATTTAATTGATTATTTTTTATTGTCAAGGGTGAATGAAGGCATCACAAGCATAGATTTGATTATGGTAGGGTCCTATGACTCTCTTTATCTTTATTTAGTGAAAGGAATAAAGATAAAATTTTCAAGATGACCACAAGCGTATCCAATTTGTGTAATTTGTTGGATGAGGGTTCAAACCTTCACTAGTTTATACATGATCCCTCTAAAAACTATGACAATTAGATCTTCCTCTTCCATATATTTTACACAACATGAATAACCAGTTATATGCAAATAGTGTTTGCATTTTTTTTTCTTGAGTGATTGTTTATGCTATAGTTCACTAAGACATAGTTCATTGAGTTTTTAGATGAATAAAAGGAAGAAATACATGGCTTACCAAAAGATTGAGTTTTCTTATTTGAGGCATATCTATCAAAATATTTCTTATATTGAATTTATATTAGGCATATTTTAAAAAGGTTATGATATATGTTTATAATTATTCTGCAAAACCTATTGGGGAAAAGCACTTAACAAGTGTGCTCAATAGGTGTTTGTGGTGTCACATTTTGGAATTAACCTATTTTCCACATTTGTCATCATTTTTTTGTGTTATCAGGTTTACAACTTGGAAGCATTTATATGGGCCATTGAATTTAGAATCTGATGCTCATTGCCTTCTTTACTACCTATTAGACCCCTTTTATGTATCTTAGATCCTCACGCCACTTAACAAGTGTCAATTTTTTTCTTATCTCTAACCAACCTACCATCCTATATCCATTTTTTTCCTAGATCAAGGTTGTGGCTACCATTGGGCAAACCTTCATTCACCTAAGGGTTTAACTTCCCTGTCATCTCAAGAAGGGAGGGGAATTGTGAGTCTAGTGTATAATATGGGCCCTTTGGGGAACAATATCACTTGAAATCACCTATCATTACCCATCATCATTATCTCCTAACTCACTTAGAAATACTCCATGTTTTTATATTTATTCATCATCCTCCCAACAACCCACTGCATAGATGGACACTTGGAAGCTACGTAGGATAGGGGTTAGAGGTGTGTGGATTATGTCAGTTTGTCATGTAAAAAAATCATCAAAAAATATGTTGATAGATTCAACTAGAGATTATGATAACTCACTTGTTACTACTTAAGATCCTTAGTGTAACCACTTTTTTGTAATATTTTGAATTCCTTTTTCCCATTGTAAATAATAGTTTAAATCAAATAACTATGTGAGAAGAAAAAATTCTAAAATATATATTTATCTCTCAAAAAATTAAGATTTCTCCAATTTTCTCAAAATGCTACATTGATACTATATGAAAACATCCTAACATAAAACATAGTAAATATATAAAAAATAATGAGATCCACATAATATGTATCAATAGGAAAGGATGAATGTATTTGGAGGTTTCCATCTATCGCATTGTAGATTTATATATCATATCTCCTATCCATGCTCTACATTCATGACATGGAAAAATATTACCTTATATGGGCTCCATATCTTCTAGCAAGCTCTAACTAGTATGTCATCCTATATCCACTTGGTTCCCATCTCAAAATTGTAGCTGCCACTTAGCAAGCCTTCATTCACCCTGAGGTCTGACTTCCCTGTCATCCTAAGAAGGGGCCATGGATGGTAGAGGCCATGTACTCACCTTTCATTAGTTCCAAGCATTCTCGAGCCTTGTCAAAACTAGCAAGTAAGGATTGTGCCCCTCAATGTTCCTTTCTCTCATTGAGATCAAACCCTTTGCACTTTGCCACCCTAAGACCAATGGGCATTCACCACACATGACATTGTAGGCTTGGGTGTCATATCTCTCGACCCTGCTCTACATTTTCCATAAGGCTAAATCTTACTTGACAGGGTCCACATCTACTTCATTACTTCCCTTTGGACCCCTTTCATGTTTCTCAAATCCTTACTCTGCTTCACAAATGTCATGCTCTTATTTACCATGGGCCTTCACTGACGTACCAACTATGTCCACTTGGCTCCTATCTCAATCATTCACCTTGAGGTCTATCTGACCTACCAACCTAGGAGGGGTCAGGATTAGTAAGGGCCATGTGATTGCCTTTCCTTGGATTCATGCATTTTTCTCATTCAGCTTGGGCCTTGTGCACTCTAACTTCCTGATAGAGGCCATGAGAGTCCAAGCCTAACAAAGACTTATGTCTTTTATATTTTTACTTGGGGTTAGGGAAAGTATTTATTAGCCAACTGATAATTAATTTTGAGCTCAAGTGCATAATAAGTTGAAATTGGATCAAAAATTATGAACTCTTGAGCCACATTAGATTCCAATGTAGTTTGGGAAGGCCTTAACAGCTTAAACATGTCAATAAAAAGTTGAATATGCATTAAGGGTCCTAAGAAAGTAAACCAAATGATTTAAAAGATAAAAATGAGCCAAGAATTGAGGTAAAAGTGATTGGGAGAGTGAGAAAAGGGTGCGCTTGAAGTGAGTTCCAAATCTTATGCAAAGTGCATGCCACATGGGTGTGTAAAAGAGCATCATTGTTGATATAATATGGACATCATGTTAGAGGAGTCACTGATTGAGATAATATATAAATGATTGGTGATCAACTTATGGGGTGTCCACATCATACACTTAAAATATAAACACATAAACAACCAATATAGCCTACAAATGAGAAGAAATAACTTCTACATTCCTTCCAACATTCCTTGCATCTTTAGAGCAACTACTAGTTATATAATTTTATTTGTTTATTAATATTATCTTATTTTTAAATTTTCAACCTCATCTTCTCTCTGAGATGATGAATATACATGCTCAATATATACATTTAAAATAAAAATGTTATTTATTTTTTATTTTTTAATATAATCTTTGATTAAGAGTTTGTATATTTAAAATTATTTATTATAGATTTTCTACATATAAAATGTAGATTTATTTTAACATATATTTATAAGTGTACATAATTATAAAAATAATTTTTAATATAAAAAATTATAATTTAAATAACTATTTAAATTGAAATTTTACACATATATATTTATTAATTATTTTAAAAAAATAGAAAAATTAACATTATCAACAACACTATTAAATTTTATAATATGAATTTATATGTTTTAATAAATTTTAAAAATATTGTATAATAATAATAATAATAATAATAATAATAATAATAATAATAATAATAATAATAATAATAATAATATAGAAAGGTTTTTTGGTGCATATATATTTATTTATATAATTTGAAGTTTCATTTTTCACTTATACACATATCTCTATTATCATATATATGTTCTTAATGCATATATATTTATTTGTATTTTTTTCAAATTGATAATATTTTTATTTTTTTACATAAATTCATATACTAATATTATCATAATTTTAAAAAAAACACAATTCATAAATAATAAATCTAAAACCATTCAATTTCTACTAAATCTACATATAAAATTATTAATAGTTCTTAAAAATACAAATAATATGTAAAACCCTTCAACTTCTATCCAATATCAATTACAAATGATAAAATAATATATAAAACCATTCAACTTCAACCATACTTAAATCACAATGAAGTAAATCTCAGTTGATAAAACAATATATAATAAATATAAATCGCAATTAATAACACAACAATCTATATTAAATTAAAAATTATATATAAATAATACATATAACTATTCAAATTATAATTCCTAAGACTATCAACAAAATATTTCAATTTCAAAATTTTATATTTATATATCCTTTCTACCTGTTTTTTAATAACATCTATACCATTACTTGTCACCTCAAACCATAATTTAATTTTAGAATGAATGGGTGTTTTTCCCTTACCATCCATATTATAATCATTTTACAATTAAATCATAATTTGAAATTGAAATGATAACTCCTGCAGCCGAATTTAGTAATAATAAATTTTGAGGAAATACATTTTCCATGTCCACCTTATTTATATTATTATATCAAACATATTTGAATATTTTTTTTCCAATACCATAATCTTAATAACAATAAATTTGTCAATATCGTAATTTAGAGGAAATACAGTTTTCACGTCCAGTATTCTTTGGATGTCATGCATTTTCGCTGAGTTGTTTTCATACGTTCCATATTTTTGTTAATAATACAAATTAGGTTTACTTTTTAATTATTTTATATATAAAATTAAAGTAAATAATTAAAATTTTAGATATTTATGATAATAAAATTTTAAATGGGTCAGATAAAAATGTTATTTTTTTTAATAAGTTTATATTTAATTTTATTATTATTTTATTTATAATTTATAATTTATTTTAAGAATCGTTTAATTTGGAAGAATTCAAATATAAAAGAATAACAAAATTTAATATCAATAATTTTATGTTTAAATGTTATGATTAAAATACATATATTTTCATAAAACCAATCTAATAAAATAAATATAACAACTTTGGACTAACCTATTCAATATAAATATATAGTCTTAATATTCCACTCCAAAACTTTATCTGCTAAGAAAAAAGAATTTACAAATTCATAAAAGTTTATTGTCAAAATATAAAAATAAACAATTCATGATGTGAATATGACCTTAATATTGGCACTAATAACACCTCATGTAGTGGTAGCTTGAGACACTATCAACCATCATTTCATCCTTTTCATATACACCTAAGAAATATTTTATAACTAAAGGTCTATTACCTAAACTATCATTTCAAATCTCACTATCATAAAAAATAATTGATGTAATTGAATGCCTTATTTTTCTTAATTAATCTTACCACACCAATAAAATAATCAAATGGATGAGCATTAAGAATTTTTTGTGCTTCTTTTAATTATGTATGTCTATCATGTGGACATTTTCCTTTGCATTTGTTTTAAGAGGGTGGTAAAAAATTTCAAAGTGTTGATTTGGTGGTAGTCCTTAAAAGGTTACAATAAAAATAGATGTTTAGAATGTTAAGAATATAATGTGTGTCATTTTGGATAAAAGTGTACACAAGATCAAAATAATTTAATGACTATATTTTTTTAGTTTTGGAGTTTATGTTGTATTAGAGAAAAGTTAAGTTATCTTCATATTTTTCAGGGCTTTAAATATTAATAATTTTGAAAACATAAAATTTTAATGATTGAAGAAGTTCTAATAAAATACAAATAATTGTCTTTTAATGTGTTCTTAAATATTAACTTGTGTATTTCAATGAATACTTAATTTTATCTTGAATGTTTGTATGTGTTTAATAAATTTTTTGAATGATAAAAATAGATTATATATTTAAATGAATTATAATAAATATAAATTTATAAATAAATGGAAATAATATTAAGATTCTATTGATGTATAAACCAATAATTTAATTGCTAAAAATGAAAAAAAATGAGATCATACAAGAATGGATATGTACCTTGACTAAAAAGGCCATTAAAAATATTAGGAATGTACACTAACATTCTTAATTATTTTGGGCACATTATATATACATTGACTTGAATATTTGAAATTATATAAAATTGAGAAAGATAAAGATAGACAAATATAATTCACAAAATATACTAATAATAATTGAAAAATACATAAACACCATAAAATTATACAATTTAACTTCTTATGAACCATTATATAAAGTGTTTAAATAAACATTCAATTGCTTATGTTTTCCTCTATTGAATTTACTAATATATATTCTATGTAAAACAAATACCTTCAATGTTTTAGTCAAACATTAATTTAGAAGTACAATATATGAAACAAAGAAGTGTAACATAAACATGCCAAACTATATGAAACATATAAATGAGATATAAGTACTACACATATTTTAAATATGTCTATTTAAATTTTTAAATAATTAAAATTAAGAAGAAAAACCTAGAAATATCATATCATGAGTTTGTTTTAGATTAATATTAATTGATGATTTTTTTTTTTTTTTTATAATATGTCTTTTTTGACATTATATTAGGTTCAAAAACAAATTTTAATTTAAAAAAGGTTTAATGTTTATTATATACCCAAAATATTATATTTTTAATATCAAACATTTTCAAATAAAATAATATTTGTATAATAAACTAATAAAAGTTTAGTGGTGAGCATGACAAAACAAATAGACAATTTATAAATGTTGGTTGTGGCATATACGAAACCAAAATTGCTAATCTAGCTTTAAAAAAACACTTTTCAAACATTAGATGTGGAAATGCACTAAAAAGAAAAATGGACTATAAATTACAATTAATTGTGGATATTATTGAATTGTTTTTTTTTTAATTTATTTTTATTTTTTTGGAAGGATAGCCAATTGAGGGTTATGAGGTCCTTTATTTTTTAATAATAAAAATAAAATAAATGAGATACAAAATATCTAGACTAAATCATCAATTTGAAAAATTAGAGACCTAATTATCAACAAAATTTTTTCAATCCAAAAATATAATAGCCTTAAGAGACTACGACTTTAGCATCACATGGAAGCTTAGCCTGAAGAAACAAACATCGGCCTTATTCCACATTAAATCAGATCTTGCATAGTCCATTGCAACCCATCTTCAATTGAATTCATTGGATATAAACACAGTCTCTTTGCTTCTGTGTTTTTCCTCTACGTTTTGTAAAACCACAATTTGCTTTGGTTAACAAAGAAGCAGTTTGAGAGATGGTAATGACTTCTTTGGAACTTATCTCTTCCTCCTTTGACTAACAATATGTTGCGCCTAACTCTTGGAACAAATGCTTTCTCTAATCTTCAAAATTAATTTCCTCCTTTCACCCCTAAAGATTCCAAAATCAAATCTTCAGATGCCCCATTAATCTCAGATCCATCATTGCACTTTTGTTTCCTCCCTAATAGAGCCAATCTTCGTGGCCTTATGTTATGGATCAATATTTTTTTCCCGTTACTTTTCGACCGATTGGGCATCCCCTTGCTTTCTTATGCCAATTATGTATCCTTGAAAACCCATTTCTTAATCCATATTTACAAACTGCATTTGTAGGATCCCCCACAAGATTTTGTAGAACAATTTGCAATCTTATGCCTCGACTAGTTACAATGAAACCAGATTAAAGGCGTTGCTTTGAAATTTACAAACCGAGAGTAAGTTCCTTGTGAATAATAATTTATGATTGTATAAAATAGAGACTTAGTGACATCCACCAAAACTTGAGATCTCGTAAAATGGTTTCGAGTAACTTCTTCTTCTCTGTCTATTTTGATGAAGTCTCCCACATTTTCCAATAGCTTCTTGATCATCCTAGAGTCTCTCGTGACCAATGAGGGGTTGTACAATCAAAACCACATTCCAGAATCTTAGAGATAATGGCAACCCTAAGGTCAAAAAAAGGCATCCAAGGGCCCATATACACTCAAGCTCTACCAAGGAACTAGGGGCCATTATTCCAAACAAAACCCCAGTCCACAAAAGATTTGAAGTGAAAAAAAAAAAAAAAAACATCTTAAGCCAAGAAAACTATAGATCAAAATTGTTTCTCCAAGTGGATTTCATCCGCAAGGAGATATCTTTCAGATGTGAACGGGTACCCATGCATCGAAAAATCAGATATCTTTTGCCTATATCCTTAGATAGTGATTCAATCCACTCATCTATGAGAAAGAGATCTTGAAGAATAATGGATAGGCTAACCTCTATGTCACCCAAAGAAAGAGACATTAAAGGTGTCTCCTCACTTGAAGAGGGAAATAAAGACTTCGAATAAAATTCCATCCCTTGATCTTCTTGTTGAGAAGATCGTAAACTACCCTATAAATCCATGTTATTCCCATAAACTCTATAATGAAGTTATGCCTTATTTGATAGAGTCGAAGTCTCAAAATTGTGTACAAGGATAGAAAAATTTCAATTAGTCAAATACATTTGTTTTATTAATAAAAATCCTTACAAATATATAGGAGACATATTTTCTATAATTGAGGATGCTCCGATCCCTATAATCACTCAATAAACAATCTCCTGATTATTTTTAATATCTACCTAAATATAATTGTTGTTATTCACAATAATAACATACCAAATAATAAAATCTAACTTAAGTAATAATATAATTATTATTTACCAAAGTAAATTACCTAATGTAAATGCTAATTCTTAACATTCCCTCCCTTAGAGTTTACATGAGGAGAGAAGGTACAACTACATATCACTATATTACCCTCCCACAAAATTAACATATAAATGTTGGGCTCGTCCAAAAATGCATTCAATATATAATATAAAATTTTTATATAAAAAAAGAGATTTATTACAAAATTACTTTTGAATACTTATTTACAACTTACGATAAAAAGAGGACTCACCTAAATGATGACACATATAACTCAATTTATGTAGACAACACAAATAAACTTTATTGACAACTTATAGACATCACATTATTAATAAAATAATTTTGACCATATAAAATAAAATATAACTCAATAAACTATTAAACAACATAAAAACATAACTATTATAAATATTAAATAAACACAGATTTAAAATAAAATCACAAAACTCAAAATACTATTTGATTTCAAATTTAAACAAACATATTTTAACTTAAAATTATAAATACAAATAACACATATATACTTAAAAATCCATCTGACCAAATTAATAAACACCCTAACAAAAATATATAAAAATAAAACTATAAATATTAAACTTAAATAACATAATAAAAATATAAATAAATAAATAAAAACTTAGACAAACTTAAAACCTAAAAATAAAATTGGAGTTGGTTAAGCGTCAAGCAAGATCCGTAGTCACCAAGAGTTTGCCAAAAGCTATTGGAGTTGAACAGATCAGAAATAGCTGGGATCCACCAATGTAATGTGAATGATGGTGACGATTTTCAGAACTGAACAGAATCAACTATGTAGAGGTGTTTGAGTTGGTCTGAATGTGAATGAAAATCCCAAACATACTGGTCATCAAGCTTGAGAGACAAACAAAAAAATGCTGAGTTCAGTGAATTGACGTGACATGCCCAAGCCAAGGTCAATTCACCAAATACAGATTCACAGTGAGGATTCTCTTCAAAATCTATCAATGAATGCATTTTGTGATCTGAATAGGATCCAAATATAACTATGCTCGATGTGGAAGGCCGTGTTGGAGATCTTCATCGTTGGAGATCTATAGATTCATCTAGGCATGAATGGTGATCTTCCTATCAAAGAGCCGAGAGAATGAACTGATATTCAATGCATGCAGGTCTATTCAATGTTGGTGAGGATGCCAAACACATTTTTTTTTAATGTAGGTTCGATTCGAGGATGAGAAGATGACAATGGAGGAAAATGGCGAGCTTGCATGCCAATGCAAAACTGATCCAATGTGAAACTCCTCGATAAAACTCTTCTATCCTCTCTCAATATTTTAAATGAAAATTGAATGTTCATTACCTTCTTTGAAAAATATGTTGAGTCAGATGTAAACCAATATATATATATATATATATATATATATATATATATATAAATACTATCAACAACATTTACAACGGTTTGCATTGTAAAATTATTGGTAAATAATAGTCTATAAAATGGTAGAATCAATTGATGTGGTTTACACTCGAAAGATTTTATAAATAACAAGGCCAAAACTAAAGAGAAGTCCCATGGGAGAACCTACTCTGATACTAGATAATGAAGTTATGCCATTATTTGGTAGAGTTGAAGGCTCAAAATTGTGCATAGGCACAAAAAACTTTTAGTTAGTCAAATACACTTGTTTTATTAATCAAAATCCTAACAAATATCTAGGAGACACATTTCTTATAATTGGGGATGCTCTAATCCCTATAATCACTCAACAAATAATCCCTTGATTATCTATAATATCTACCTGTATATTATTGTTATTATTCACAACAATAACATACCAAATAATAAAATATTAGGTAATAGTATAATTACTATTTACCAAAGTAAACTACCTAATGTAAATGCTAATCCTTAACACCCTATCAAAGGAGGGCGGAACCTAGAGAAGTTGACAAACCACCCACCTATCCACCGATATTGGACAAAGAGGGGAAAGAAAGAGAGATTTGTTTTTTTCAAAAATCCCCACATTTATGATAGGGATTAATAGAGTTTTTGCATATTTTGTAGAACAATAACAACCAAATTTGCATCTATTTGCTCCACTAAAGGAACCCCTAGCCATAGCATTTTTTGTTTAGCCGAAGTATCGTCATGGCCAAGGGTTTTATTGATTTTTCCTAACTAAGTGTTGTCTGATCCTATTGCCTTCCCTTTTCTCTTGAAATTTCCCATAAGTAAAGTGCCCATATCAAATGATCTAGTGTGTCCTCCATGCATACTCTTGTGAAGATTTTTCTTTGCTCCATTTGCACTTGAAACTCCTTCCAATGTTTACACCCATATTAGATGATTCGATGCATCTTACATGCATACCCCTATGAAAGTTTCATTTTGTTCCCTCTGCACCAGAAACTCCTTCCACCATCTACACCTATATTAGATGATTCGATGCATTCTCCGTGCATACTCCTATAAAAGTTTTACTTTGCTCTATTTGTACCCAAAACTCAAGGTTTTTCTTTGGTTTATTTGTACTCAAAATTCTTTCCACTGTCTACACCCATTCAACTAATTTTATTCCTCATTACTTTTTTCCTTACTATATATTATTCGAGTTTACATTCCCTTACCTTATAATTTTAATTCTTAATTTTAAAATAATAAAAAAATAAAATTCAGAAACATTTTTTTCATAAGATTATATGATCTCAAAAGTAAATAACCAATATACTCATGCTTGCTAATGTTGAATCAATATAGATTAACACTTTCAACAATCAAAATTATTAAACCTCCTACAAAATTAACCCAATCGATACAATGCACCTACATTATAAGACTCATCGAATTATATTAGGGTTGGCAAACTCTCTCTATTATCAACTTTATATATTGTATCTTGCACTAAAATTATTATTTTTTGCTATAATACGATTCCGCACATTAAAAAAATAATAATAATATAATCAAAATTTTAAAATAAAAAACAATTTAAAAAAACACCTAAAAAACAATTAAAAATAAGTAGATAAATAAAGAACAATGAAAGAAGAATGTATATTTATATTTGACTTTTATGTTTTTTTAATAATTTAAAGTTGAAAGAAGAATGTAGTTTTCGATATATTTATATGTGAACACTTTTTAGTAAATTTAAAGTTGGAAGAAGAATGTATATTTCTATTTAAATTTTATGTTTTTTTAATAATAGTTTTGTATTATAATTTAAATGAAGGTAATATAAATGATTATATTTAATTTATAAGTATTATCTAATGAGATTTAAATTTTGGTGAGGTTAGGTATAAACATCTATTTAACAACTTATTTATATTTATAATTATTTATAAAATTTATGATAATATAGTTGTATGAACATTGATTTGTTGTTTTTTTAAAATAAATTTGTTATAGTGAAGACTGTTGAATTGATTAATCACCAAAATACTCAAAATTAATGCATTTCTTATGTTTCTGAATATTCTTTTTCACAATGAATTGCAGAAAAACAACCACTATTATTAACATGAAACATAATTTAATTTTGAAATGAATAGCAACATAAATGAAAATATAATTTAATTTTAAAATGAGTAATTATACATTTAATTGAACATATTTACATGATTTTTTTCATTACCATAATAATTATCCCTCTTGATAATTGGAACCTTCGAATGAGTGGCTCATATGCCAATGAATTCTAATTTACATTTTTCAATCTAAACACTATCCGTCGGTTTTTCAAAATAAGTTTGTCATAGAGAAGACTGTCAAATTGATTAAACACCAAAGTATTCAAAGTTAATGCATTCTGTGTGTTTGTGCAATATTGCTTTTTGAAATTGCTCAGAATTTAAAGTTAATGTATTTGTGAATATTACTTTTCACAATGAATTGCTGAAAAACCATCACCAATATTAACACGAACCGTAATTTAATTTTGATTGGAATGAGTACTCACAAACGAATCACAATTTAATTTTGATTGGAATGAGTGCTCACAAATCTAATTGAATCATAATTTAATTTTGATTGGAATGAGTGCTGAAGATATTTACCATGATTTTTTTCAAATACCACCAATACCATTTTCATATCTCCAAAGAACGCCCCTTCTAATTTACACTTTTAATGTCGCTAGGTTTTCAATCTTCTCTCTATTCTCCACATTTCATGCTTTTTGGCTGATTTGTTTTCATACATTTGTCATGTTATTTCATTCCATATTTTTTTTTAAATTATAAATTATGTTTACTTTTTAAATTAATTTTTTATTGTTTTATATATAAAATTAAGCGCATCTTCGATGATAACTTTGCCAATATTCTTTGCATGTCGTGTTTTGGCTGATTTTTTTTTCCCGTATATTTGGAATGTTCTTTGTTCTTATTATTTTTTATTAAACAAATTATAATTAATTTTTAATTATTTTATATATAAAATTAAAGTATCATATAAATGACTAAAATTTTGGGAATTTTGATAATAACTTTTTAAATGTGTATAATAAAATGTTAAAATTTCTTAATTTTAAAAAAAAGTTTATATATAATTTTATAATTATTTTGTTTGTTTTAAGAGCCATTTAATTTGAAGGAATCCAAAATTAATGGAATAATAAAATTTTATATTAATAATTTTATATTTAGGTATTATGATAAGAATATATATACTTTGACAAAACCAATCTAATGAAATAATGGGAGGCCTTATCAATTTATGAGGTTTAATTTTTAGTTGGTATGAAAGTAGATAGGAATCAGTTGGCATCATTTGGAAAATGGTGTTGACCATGATTATTTGGAATATTTTGAAGGCAAAAAATAATGATAAAATGTTTCATGAGAAAGATTTTTCAAGGAAACCTAACTTTGTTCTCAAGATATTTTTAGGGTCAAAGTCCTCTCTCCAAAGGTCAAAATAATTGGTGAGTAAAGGCACATCCTCATTAAATGGGATCTTCTTAGAAATGAAAATTTGAATAGTCGACTTAGTTGGAATATAATTAAAAACGCTAGATGGATTACCCTTAAAGATCATTGGACTAAAAAATATTGCAATGAGGCTTCTAAAGGTAACCCAGGTATATCATGAGCTAGAAGTGTCATTTGAAATTAGATAGAGGTGTATAAGTCCCTACTTCCTATATGTGGGCTTGGTGATGCAACAAGGAGTGCAAGACTCAATGTGGTACTCAGTGTATTTTTGCATTGAGGCCAATAGATGTTTTTATTTAGTGCAACTAATGTCTTAATAACGAACAATTGTCATGTTGTCTTGGCATAGTGTGCTTCCCAAATGAGTCTTTGGCAAGCTACACCATCAAGAGCACAATGATGTCCAAGCTTGTATAAAAACTTATCAAAAATGTATAAATCTTGAACATATTCACGCTGAGCAAGGGAAACATAGGCTTTTGTCAAGTCCTTATTTGTTGAGTAAAGAGTTATTTTATCAACAAAGTTGTGGTCATGCATGTCCAACACTATCATGAGTGTGTGTACCAAAATTTTACTAAGGTAATTTATATCCTTATTATCCTTTCCCTTCTTATGTTTTATCACTAGATGGAAATACTACAAGTAAGTCATTGACTTCATGCGGTGCACATTCTCCAGCTTGATCGGTGTATGCATGAATTGAGGTGGCTTATGATTTAAATGGATGATTGTTTCCTTATCCAAGATGTAGTTGTGTCATTACTTTACTACTTATAAAATAGTGTGCAACTATTTCTCATAGGTGGAGTATTATTGAACCTATCATTGAATGTCTTTGTGTGTTAGGTGACTAGATGCCTATGTTGTATGAGTGTCATAACTGAGTAAATAGTTAGATGCATTAATGTGACTATCAAAGGATTGTATAATGTTTGGCACTTGAACCATAATAAGTACTACGTACAAGTGATGAGTCATCTCCTCAAAATCATGATGTTGTGTTTGTGTCTAAAGGATTGATACTTTGGCATTAATGATCTAACAAAGAGATAATTTTATATGGAAGAAACATAAAAAAAACTTGTGGTAGAAGTCAAAAAGTACAAGAAAATTCCTTAATTCATCAAAGTGTTTTGTCTTCAATTACCTTGATCTTCTATATATCAACATGAATGTTTGTACACACAATGATTTAACCTAGGTATGGAATATGTGAAACACTGGATGTACACTTTACTAAATTGGATTTTAATTTTTATTTCTACAAGATATCTAAGATAAGAGAGATGGGCTCCACATCTCCTCCCAAGTATTACCAAAGATAAGGATGCCAAATAAGTAGATGATGGTGAAGGAGTCAAGGAATGGCCTTGCTAACCTTAGGAAAATGGCTAAGACCCTAGAGAATAAAGTGTGTAAGCATGTTGTAGGTGAATACATACCAATGCCAATAGTCTAAGATAATGCATGCAATCCAAACTAGTAACTTATATGCACACCCAAAATGAATTACCTAAAAGATAAGTGCAATCTATTGGAAATTGTATCCACATGTACTAAAAGACAAGACAACAAGACCCAAACACAAAACAAATTAGATCTAGGAACTGTAGTGGAAATAATGAGGATAAATGTTAGGAGTTAAGTCTGAAAATGATCCAGGCAACAATTTAGGCAACAATTCGGGTGATAGTTCCACCCCAATTGATGACGAAACTTCCAGGAGCCATAACTTTTGCATCCTAGCTCCAATTGAGTCGCCGTTTGAACCGTTGGAAAGCTAAGAATGAGGGGAACGTCGTGAAATGGCATGAGATTTTTTCAATGAAGTTTGACCCCTAAAAACCCAATGGAAGTGCCTCAAATTTCAATTTTAATAGTGCAGTCTAAAAATAGTAAGTTTCTAAAAATAGTAATTCCTCAAATTTTGTATTGTTTTAAATATTGGAAGTCATACCAGTTCATCTCCCTCGAGATTGGTGACCTTCCACATCCTCCCCATGCTTTCAAATTGTGTATAAATGAAGATGTAACCCAAAATGTGAAGACAGACATCTCTTTCCAGAGATAAGCATATATTTGTATTGCAATCTTGAGTACTACTACATCTCTTCTCAGAGAATTCATTGTTACTGTGTTATTTCTTTGTTATTGAGATATATATCAACTAGAACTTCTAAGTTTTGGATCAGTGGTATCAGAGAGGTTTGTCTTGAGAGTGTATGATCCTAAGGACGAGGTCAGGCTATAAGAAGCTTGGGTGGGAAACAACAGAGCTTCCTAATTTTCCACCTGTTCACTCCAAACGAATTCAAATGGTGGATGACACTGAGACATCTGATCCTTTTAAGAAAATGGTGAATGAGGCCCTCCAATGGCAACAAGCGTAGATGCTACAACAATTTGCCCAAATTCTTCAAACACTTTCGATGGGAAATCCTGGCTCCATGGCTCCACTTCCTGGCTCCTCATCTAGGGAAACGTTATTTCAGTGCCCCAACACCCTTCAAGGTCCATGTAAAGTTTGATATTCCTACATTTGAAGGCAAAATCAATGTTGATGCAGTAGAAAATTGGTTGGATCAACTGTCTTCCTACTTCTCTGTAAATAAATTCATCGATGGAGAAAAGATTACTTTTGCTCTTTTGAAATCAATATTGCCTGTGAAAAATTGGTGGGAAGTATGCAAAAAGAGGTTCAGTGCAAATGACATTGGCCTTGAGGTGGAACCTACCTAGGATGATTTTGTGGAAGCGGTGAAAGAAGAATATTATCCCATCGGAGCATATGATGATCTCTACATACAGTGGCAACAACTTCGCCAAGGTAAGGACCAATCTGTTCAAGATTACACAGACACTTTTCATTCTTTGTTTGCAAGATTGGGCATTCAAGATAGTGAGAAACATAAGACTCTCAAATATCATGGTGGACTATAATGGTACATACGGGGGGAAATGGAACTCTTCAATCTGGAAACCCTCGGTGAGGCATACAAATTTGTAGTGAAGATTGAACAAAAGTATGGCAGAAAGAATATGAAGAGTCAACCCTCAAAATGGAAAGGTGACAAGGAAGGTCAAACACGAGGCCCAAATTGGAAGCAAAAGGAGTTTTAGGATAAAAAATCCCAGAAAGGAAAGGCTAGAAAATGGTGTGATTACCACAAAACTGGAACTCACTCCAAAGAAGAATGTCAAGCCATCAAGTCATTACTTTTTGAGTCACAATACTCGACGTCTACTACTCTGCCTCATATACAACCCACAGTCAAAGAGGATGAAGAATAAATTGTAGATGCTGAGCCTGACACCATTGTCGCCTCATCACAGAACCGTGAGGAAAGACCAGATGACAAGGAAAGATTGTTCCACTCCAAATTATGGGTAAAAGGTAAGACTTTACATTTCATTATTTATAGTGGGAGTCAAAAGAATTTAATCTCTACTAAAGTTGTGAAAAGTCTAAATCTATCCATGAAGCCTCATCCAAAGCCCTATAGTATTGGATGGTTGAGCCTAAGGAGAGACCTCCGTGTCACCCATCAATGTCTTCTTTCATATTCTATAAAACCATTCCAAGATTAAGTCTTGTGTGATGTGGTCAATCTAGATGTTTGTGATGTACTCCTTGGTCAGCCATTCATGTATGAGCGACATGGCATCTATGAATCACGAACTTGAAAGATCACCCTCACTCTTGGAACATGGTGCTATAGGGTACTAGAGGTACCACCTCCCACATTTGTCTCCCTAATCAGTGCGAAGCAATGCAAGAGATTGGTGGAGAAAACAAAGCAATTTGTTCTCATGGTGGTCAAGCCATAGAAATCCAAGAAGGTCGATGTTGTAGTCCTAACTACACAATCAACACAACAACAGAAGTAGATAAGATGAATCATAGGAGAATATGATGACTTATTCAAGTCACCCACATGAGTTCCACTGCATTGCCATGTAAAACATTCTATCAATTTGATCCCAGGGTCACCTTTGCCTAACAATCCTGTGTATTGCAGATCAGTTTTGGAGAATGATGAGATAAAAAGATAGATTCAAGAATTGATCCAAAAGGGTCACATCAGGGCAAGCTCTTCACCTTATGGTAGCCCAATTGTCTTGGCACTAAAGAAAGATGGAACATGGAGGCTTTGCATTGACTATCGAGCCCTGAATAAAATCTCTATGAAGAATCACTATCCTATCCCCAGGATTGATGACCTGCTGGACCAACTCTGTGGTGCGAAGTTCTTCACCAAAATTGATCTCAAATCTGGTTATCACCAAATTCCCATAGATCCCACTAATGTTTGGAAGATTGCATTCAAATCTAAGGAGGGTCTCTTTGAATGGTTGGTTATGCCTTTCAGCTTAACTAACGCACCTACAACTTTCATGAGGATGATGGATGACATCCTACAACCCTTCACCAACTCATTTGTGGTTGTCTACTTAGATGACATACTCATCTATAGTAGAACATGGGAAGAACATTTGCAACATGTTCGTAAGGTGCTTCAAACTCTTCGGGAGCACAAGTTTATGCAAATCTTGACAAATGCACATTCAGGATGACAACAATTTAGTACCTCAGGTATGTTGTGAATGAGGAAGCAGTCCATGTTGATCCAAAAAATATTTAGGTTATTCGAGAATGGCCCACACCTAGGACCCTCACAAAGCTTCACAATTTTTTGGGTCTTGCAAATTTCTATCGCAGGTTTGTTCTTGGATTTTCACATGTTGCTTGGTCACTAACCCAAATAACTAAAGGAGGAGCTAAAGCTACATTTCAGTGGGGTGAAATACAACAACGGGCATTTGAGAATTGGAAGAATAGACTTTGCTCAACCCCTATTCTTGCCTTGCCAAATTTGCATCAACCTTTTGAGTTGATGACAGATGCATCTGAATATGCCATGGGAGCTGTCATCATGCAACATGGCCATCCTATTGCATATCACAGGGAAACTTTCACTGATATAGTCAAGAAATATCCAACATATGATAAGGAGCTCTATGCCATTGTGCAACCATGCAAACACTACATCTTGGGGAAAGAAACGGTCATCCACACTGACCACAGACCATTGGAATTCATCTAGACATAAAGCAAGCTCTGAAATGAGAGGCATCAAAAGAGGGCCACATATCTTCAGCAATTCCACCTGATAATCAAGCACAACAAGGGGATCTCAAACACAGTTGCAGATTGTCTGAGCCACTCACCAGTTACTGCAGAGACTACCACTTGGGGTGCCCTGCATGAAGCAGATCCTACCTTTGCTAATACATATCAAGCACTTCAAAAAGGTACACATGTTTCTGATTTCTATTTGTAAGATAATGTCCTCTGTCATATGGGGCACATCTATGTTCCAGTTGCAGAACAACAAAAGATGATATGGGAAGCACACTTCAATATGATAGCTGGACACTTTGGTATTGAGAAGACATTGGCAGTTCTTCAAAAACACTTCTACTGGCCCCATATGCAAAAGGATGTGGAAAGATATCTCAAATCTTGCACCCCATGTGTGATAGCCAAGCCAACAAATAAGAAGCAAGGATTGTACATGCCATTGCCAGAACCAACCAGGCCTTGGGAATCTATCTCAATGGATTTTCTCTCAGGTTTGCCCACTTCAAAACATGGTAAGGACTATATTTTTGTGGTAGTTGATCATTTTTCAAAAATGGCTATCATGATTGCCTGTACGAAAAATATATCTAGTAAGGAAACTTCTCAACTATATTTTAGTCATGTATGGCTCCATTTTGGTCTTCCCAAGTCCATTGTCTCAGATCGAGATAGCAGGTTCTTGAGCATCTTCTGGTCCACTCTATGGAAGATGCTAGATACTAAGCTGATGAAGTCCACAGCCTTCCATCCATAGACTGATGGTCAAATAGAGGTGGTAAACTGCTTGATTATTCACAAGATTTGGATGTATCACTCCAAACATCCACGCACATGGGATGAAGGACTTCTTTTCATACAACATGGATACAATCGGGCACTGCACAGATCCACCAAGCACATTCCATTCCAAGTATGTTTTAGGTTCTAACCCATGGCACCAATTGATATAACTATTCCATTTTCCACCATGG
This sequence comes from Torreya grandis, assembly GCA_037957365.1. NCBI lineage: Eukaryota > Viridiplantae > Streptophyta > Pinopsida > Cupressales > Taxaceae > Torreya > Torreya grandis. Next base: position 1,686,577 of record JARHVA010001243.1, on the reverse strand, counting down.
AATACACACCTCATGGAAGATCTAAGGTAGTAAAAGATACAAAGTTTATTGAACAAATGCAACACCTCCAGCAACAAGTTCATGACATCCTAGAGAAGATGAATCAAAAGTATAAGCAACGCCATGACAAACACAGGATTGCACACCATTTTGCTATGGGTGACAAGGTTCGGTTGTGGATTCAGAAGGAACAACTTGCAGGCCCCCACAAAAATATTTAGCCTCTGCGATATGGTCCCTACACCATCACCAAAAGAGTTGGAGAAAATGTTTTTGAGTTGAACCTACCAGCCTACCTTGGTTTGCATCCAATATTTAATGCGGAGCTTCTCAAACCATATCATCCACCTATTTTGGACACTTCAGTTGTAGTAGAACAACTCAACATTGATGAGCTTGATCCATAGAGTTTTGCTCCAGTGGAAGAGGATCAGATTGTGGATATCTAGATGAAGACAACAAGAGGACGCTCTATTCCACTCTATCGAGTGGTCAAAAGGGGCCAACTTAGCCATCAAGGTGAGTGGCTCATAGAGAATCAAATCAAGAAACAACTACCACATTTGATGGGGAACATTGACACAATGGGGACCATTGATTTTCAAGGAGGGAGGAATGATCCAGGCAACAATTTAGGTGACAATTCGGGTGAAAGTTCCACCCCAATTGATGACGAAACTTTTGGGAGCCATAACTTTTGCATCGTAGCTCCAATTGACTCACCGTTTAAACTGTTGGAAAGCTAAGAATAAGGGGAACGTCGTGAAATGGCATGAGATTTTCTCAATGAAGTTTGACCCCCAAAAACCCAATGGAAGTGCCTCAAATTTCAATTTTAATAGTGCAGTCTAAAAATAGTAATTCCTCGAATTTTGTATTGTTTTAAATATTGGAAGTCATACCACTTCATCTCCCTTGATATTGGTGACCTTCCACATCCTCCCCATGCTTTCAAATTGTGTATAAATGAATATGTAACCCGAAATGTGAAGACAAACATCTCTTCCCAAAGATAAGCATATATTTGTATTGTGATCTTGAGTAATACTACATCTCTTCTCAGAGAATTCATTGTTACTGTGTTATTTCTTTGTTATTGAGATATTTATCAACTAGAACTTCTGAATTTTGGATCAGAAAATGAATCTTGATAGACTATTGTGAAGTGATGATGAAATATGGTAGTAGATGGCATAGATGGGTAAAACAATGCAATAACTACAAAATAGTTGTAGTTGGTGGAATAAAAGGATATTAGGATCTTATAAAAGGCACATGATAAAAAGAATAAGTTCATTCATTTGTTGGTTTTTGTTCCTTAGAATAATTAAGAAGAGACTCTATCGAATTGTATATAATTAGATTAATAACTTAAAATAGAGATATGACATATTCTAGTGGTTAAGGTATTGAGTGTTGAGGTATGTTCCTATTGTTGGTGTTGTGGCATAAATGTTGTCATTGATGTAAAGGTCAAGATAGATGTCATTAATGTAAAATTCAAAGTTGGTGTCATGCATGGTGAAGTGGTATGTGACAAGGAGGCTTATGACAAGAGAGAATTTGAAGGCAACCTATTGTCTCACTATTGAGAGAGAATTTGAAGGTAACCTATTGTCTCTCTGTTGAGAGATAATTTGAAGGTAACTTGGTAATTATTCTGAGGTTGATGACATGTCAAGATCAAGATCAAGATACAAATTAAGCATACTTTTGAGCACTAGTATTAAAGAGCATTGTCATATCATGAGAATGTGTATGAAGATGGTGTTCTGGTAAGATGGATACACATAGATATGAGTGGATGTTTAAAGATACCCAATCATGCATATGAAGTGTTGAAATACTCAATAAAGTTTCAATATAAACCTAAGGGGTAATATGTTAAGCCTAAGCATGTAACTAGACTAGTCTTAGACCCTGCTAGACCTAATAAGGTACCTGAAGTGTTGTCAAGACTTATGAAGGATACAAAGTAGTCTAAGGCTTGTGAGAAGAAGATTGATCATGTGTGATCATGGTATGAGGTTGTATGACATGAAAATGAAGTGTTGAGAGTAGTGAAAGTGGTTTCAAGGTATGTTCAAGGTCTAAGTGTGACTGGTAGTTCAAGGCCTAATGTGCAAAGAGTCCTAATGTGGCCAAATGAGGGGTAAAGTTTAGTTTCTAAGGTGATAGAGCTAATGATATAATTTTCAGAGGTGTGAAAGGTTATGTCAAGTGTGTTAATTTTGAGGTCAAAGTATAAAGGAAAAAGCATGAAAAATTGGTCTTAAAGTTTCTTGAGTGCTAGAATGGAGTGTTGCAAGCCCGAGGTGGTTTTTCTTATGCTCGTTGACATGTGTAACCTTTGCATGAGGATCCAAGAAGTTCATGGTAATTAGGGAATGGGAATAGATAAATGTTCATAGAATTAGTTTGAGGGTTGAAGGCCTAATATTTATGAATTATTATTAAGAGTGGAAGGTAGTCTAAACCCTCCTAAAACCCTCATAGTGGCTCGATATGGAAGATAATGAGAAAAATAGGCAAAAGCTGGAATGAGATTAGGGATGTGTTTCCATGGATAAATGATGGATCCAATTGCATTGGGTTATTTTTAAAAACCTATAACATATATCCCTAATGGATATAAGTTTTGAAGAAGCTTGTGTATGGTAGAAAGTTGATCTCAAATTGACTTATCGAGCATAGTGAGGTCTATGTATAGTGAAGCCATGAGATTGGTCTATAAGACTAATATTGATATTGGAAATTATTGTATATTTATTTTAAGATGTTATAAGGATTATGAAGGGCCATATAAACCCATTGAAATTTCATAAGAGTGATTCTACATGTGTTCTAAGTTTTTGTTTTCATGATTGTGTTTTCAAGTCTTTGATAGTTTTGAGTAGTCATCTAATAAAGATGAGTATGAGGTGATTTTTAAATATTTGAAGGTTCTAATTCATATGAATGTGTTATATATGTCTCATAGGTTTATTTCACATATTTGTATTCATGATAAATTTCTATAAATGTGGAAAAGTCAAAGGTTTTTGACTAGTTTTTTAGGTCTATTTATAGGTCTGAGTGCGCATATGGAAGTGGTCACTTTGATTTATTTTTCTATGTATGGTGAAGTATAATTGGCATTGACAAGACTTTGATGTCATGATAGTTATGAATAAGTGATTTTTTTATTTGGTTATGTGGCAAAGTTGACTGTATGCTTCATATATTCAAAATAGACTTTTTGGTGTGTTTGAAAGAGATAAATGAGTTAAATGGTGTTAATGACCTATGGTGAGCTTATCAAGGGTCTAATTGAATTGTGTGTGATTTTTTTTAATCCATTTATGGAGGATAAAGATGTTCTAAGGTGGTCAAGGTGAAATGTGTGCTTTGAGAAGGCCTAATTGCATTAGGTTTCATTTAGGCCTAATGGTGGTTTTAGTCCTTATGAGTAATGGTTGACCTATGTAATGGTTATTTATATTATGAAACATGTATTTTTATCTATTAAAAAGGTGATACAATTATGTATAGGTTTTTTTTTGCCAAGGTATGTTAAATCAAGAGTCAAGTATAAGAAAAAGGTCTAATAAACCTAATTTGACTAGTTAGAATATTGAGGTGGTGAGTGAATGAAATAGAAGTTTAGAAACTAGGTATAGGTATTAAAGATCATCATATAGGTGTGTTTAATATGTCATAAATTTATAATAGTGATTTTATAGATGATGAAAAAGGTAATATGAACTAATTATATCAAGAAAAGGGCTAGTTGAGTGAAGAGGCTTAATAGGCTATTTGAGAGAGATACATAATCTATTGAGTAAGAAACAAGTGTTGATAGAGGAATTCCCATCTAGTGAAATTGAGCCACCTCAAAAAATGAATAGGAACTGAAGGTGGAGATTTAATATGGCGCGTTGGTGGCTCTGCAAGTCATAGCAGAGCTAGGGCAGCTGTGCCCTAGCTCATTTCAAGCCATAATTGGATTGCACAAGAGGAGAGTGGTAGACGAGCGAGTGGAGAAGGTACTGAGGCATCCTAAGATCAAGGCAAACCATAAAGTGCATGGTTATGGCTCAGTAGGAGCATTCAAAGACTGCACTTAGTAAGAGTTTCAGTGAAGCTATGGGTGTGAAAAAGATGGGGCAACATGTTAACACTTTGGGAAATGAGTTTTCTACCCAGACTATAGGTGCTATGGATTGGAGTGTGCCTGGGGGATCCTGTATCATGAATATTAATGGATGCTTGGAGTGTTGCAAGGAGCACCCCAAATTGGTAATCCCCTTTGACATGATTTTTGAGGATGTGGAATATTATTCTGAGCACTCGCTGTATTGCAAGTTTTTGGGATTGAGAGTCTCCCTTCAATTTCTGAAAAGTTGGGCCAGAAGAGTGTGGGAACTAGAGGGAGAAATGGAGGTCACGTTATTGGCAAATAATTACTTCATGGTGATGTTTGTGTGCTTGGCTAATTGAAATAGGGTTTTTGAGGGGGGGCCTTATTTTTACAATCAGGTTGGACTTTTTGTCAAACCCTAGCATGCAGGTTTTAATCCATCTGAGGAACTACCTAATAGGGTTCTAGTGTGGGTTAGGCTACCCAAGTTTCCTATTGAATGTTGTCGAGAGGATGTTCTCTAGATGCTGGCTTCGATTCTGGGAAGGCTGGTGGGTTCTTCCACTCAGACTCTAGATAAGAAAGTTATGACTTTTGCTCGTATTTACATAGAAATTGATTTGAGCAAGCCACTGCCTGATGTGGTGGAGATGACTACGGGCTCATACTCCTGGGTAAAACAACTAGACTATGAGACCCTTCCCTTTCGGTGTCACCTATGTCATGAATATGGACACTTGGTGCATAGGTGCCTGAAGGCAAAGCCAGTGGAGCAGCAATCTCAACTGCCACCTAATAGCACTTCAAGTACTAATAAAGGGAAGAAGTCTGGGATTAGCGAGGGTAAGGATGCTGAAGGTTTTATTCAGGTGAAAGCTCAAAACTACAATAGAGGCTAGAAGAGGTCCCTTATGGAATGATAAGATGAAGATTCCTTTAACAGGTTTGAAGTCTTGGATAACTTAGGCCAGTAAGAAGTAAACCTGAGATTATTGAGTGTCGAGCAGCTTGTGGGAGGATCCAGACTGGAAATTAATTCGGCCAATCTTCATTGGTTACTTTAGGAGGAGTCAGCCTTACCCATAGTCTTGGAGGGGTAGCCAGGGGAACAAATGGTAGTGGAGATAAATGGTGATTAGGGACAGAACGTAGAGGCTGTGGACCTTCCTACAAGGACAACCTTGGGAGAAATAGATAAGTGAGGTAAATATTCTCCTCACTTGGGTATTATGTAAAAGGAGGGGAAGAAGGGGATGTCAGAAAAAAGCATTAAATTATGGTGTAAGAAGGACACAAAGAAAATCAAGATGATAGGGGAGACCTTGGTGGAGTCAGGTGCTATTAAGACCTTAGACAAAAGGCTGTTCAGGAATTAGTTAGGTGTCAGGTACCTGATGTTCTCTTTCTTCAGGAGATGAAGGTTTTTATGGATGATATGAGGAATATTGCACCTAAGTTATGGAGGCATGGTTTATGTCAGTGCATTAGAGCTCAAGGGTCTTTGGTGGGTGTGGCATGTTTTTGGAATCTGTGAAAGATCCAACAAGTATCCTGGATTTCTTTCAAGTCCTCTTTAACCATGGTGGCCTTGTGTATGGAGTTAGGTGAATCAGTCCTTTTCTCCAATACCTATGCTCTTACAAATTTTTAGGGTAAAATTTTGGTTTGGAAAAATATCCATTTAGTTCATCAATTATTTCCTTACCTTCCTTGGATTGTAGCTGGAGACTTCAATGCTATTTTAGATCAGTGGAGAAAAGAGGAGGTAATGCAAGGCTGGAACCTTCTTCTTTTTTGCTTCGAGATAATATTGTGGCACTCAATTTAGTGGATATTAAGCCTGGTAATGGCTACTTTACTTGGAATAATAGAAGAGTAGAGGATAGATGCATTGTTGAACGCATAGACAGATTCATGACCTACTACTATTGGGTTGGGGGTTTGTGGTCTTCTAGCATGGAGATACTTGATTGGAGAGGCTCAGACCATTGGCCCATATAGTTGATAATTTCTTCAGCTCAGCCACCTTAGAAGCCACCATTTAAGTTTCAACTCATGTGGTTTATGGATCTGAACTTGTTTGGCCATGTGGCAGATTGGTGGAAGATAGGCAGGCCTACTGTGGGAACAACAATGTATATTTTTGCTAAGTTACTCCAATTCGTCAAGTACCAACTCAAGAGGTGGAACCGGCAAAGTTTTGGGAACATCTTCCATGGGAAAGATGAGGCCTAGAAGGAGTTTAACAACATCACCAGAGTCATTAGGGAGGAGGGTATGACTGAGGTTCTGCAAAGGGAGGAAGCCAGGGCTCTAAAAGCTTTAGAGGAATGGGAACTAAGAGAGGAAATATTTTGGAAAGAAAAGGCTCGAATTGAATGGCTTCAGTAGGGGGATAAGAATACTTTCTTCTTTTTCAATTTGGTCTAAGCCCGTCAACATAATAATGGGATAACTTCTTTGGTGACAGATAACAGGGAGACCATCTCTTCTAAGCAGGGTATCCTAAATGAGACAGTGCAGTATTTTTCTTCTATTTTTAAGGAAGAGGCACAAAGGTCCTTTCCTACATCCCTTCTTTGGTGACTGTGGATATGAGAGCACAATTGATGAGGGATATATCATTGGAGGAGTTAAATAGGGTTGTTTTCATGATGTCAAAAGGAAAGGCGCCTGGCCCAGATGGCTTCTCGATTGAATTATTTCAAGAATTTTGGGAAATCATCAAACTAGATCTTCTGAGAATTGTTTAAGAGTCTCAAAGAAATAAAAAAATGATTCAGTCTCTAAATTCTACCTTCCTGGCTCTCATTCCCAAGGGAGAGGGGGCTGATCGATTGAGTTTTTTCTGGCCCATCTCCCTCTGCAACGTCACTTATAAAATTATATCTAAGTTGATTGTAGAGAGGTTAAAGAAGTGGCTGCCAATGATTATTTCAGAGGTGTAAGGCGGCTTTATGGAGGGCCATCAGATTTTGGATGGGGTAGTGGTGGCTATGGAGACTATCCATTCCATGACCCAGTCCAATGATAAAGTGATGTTTATCAAGCTGGACATGTCCAAGGCTTATGATAGAGTTTGGTGGGCCTTCCTCTAGAAGGTCTTGGGCACCTTTAGTTTTGAGGTGGATTGGATACGGTGGGTTATGAGTTGTGTGAACTCAAATTCCTTTTTAGTTCTGGTCAATGGCAAGCATTCTAATCTCTTTAGGGCTTCTCACAGTCTGTGGCAAGGCGACCCTCTCTCTCCCTACTTGTTTCTTCTGTTGGCAGAAGGCTTAGGACGGTTGATCAAAATGAATGTGGATAATGGTGCTATTCAGGGCTAGCATTGGGGTGGGGGCCTTCCTGTACAATCTCACCTCCAGTTCATGGACGATGTGGCATTGATGGACATGGCTACTATTAGGGAGGCATCTAATATCTACAAAAGTTTGGAAGTTTACCTTGCTACCTCAGGATAGGTAATTAATGAGGGCAAGTCTTCAATTTTTTCTTTAATACCTCACCTTCCATACAATGAAGAGTGGTGCATATCCTCAGGTTCCAAATAGGGAGTCTTCCATTGCTATATTTAGAGATTCCAATCTTTGTTGGCTGGTAGTCAAAGGAGTCATGGAAGGTGATATTGGACAATTTCAGAGGTAGAGTGAATCACTGGACCAACTGCTGGTTATCTTTTGCTGGGTAGATACAACTAATTCAATTAGTGGTGCAGGCTCTACCTATCTATAGGTGTATGATCTAGGTGGCTCCGATGAGCTTTGTTAAGGAACTGGATTCCTTAACTAGATAGTTCTTGTGGTCAGGTAATTTATCTTCTACCAAGTGGAGCCTCGTTAAGTGGGAGGCAGTCTGTAGCCCAAAGAGGTTTGGTGGTCTTAAATTACAATAATCTATACTTTTTGGTATTGCTATGGCTGCCAAGCTATACTGGCACTAGTGTGGGGAATAGGAGAGGGGTTCGGCTTAGGTCTTATCCCACAAGTACTTATTTGGGATCCTCAGGAGGGATATCCCAAGGTATGAAGTGACTGGGAAAGGCTTGGTGATTTGGATGACTCTCAAGAAAAGAGTAGCGTTGATTAAGAAGGGTTTATTTTGGATTTGTAGGAGTGGGGTAGAGGCTCAATTTTGGCATGACTCCTGGGATGGTTACCCCCCTTAATTGTCCAATATCCTTAGCTAATTATTCTATCCCAGAGGTTCAGTGAGGCTGGATGGACTAGGGTGTGTGATTATAAATCCCTTTCCCTTTAGGAGCAGGTGATGGATGCTAGATGGAAGACCCCTGAGGAGTGGTCGATTCTTGGTCTGGAGGTAGAGTGTGCGAAGTTGCATAATATTCTATCCTATCAAAGCTGAAACACACTTTTGGATAGTGATGTTTTGGCCTAGTCCCTAAACCCCAAAGGGAAGTACACTATGTCTTATGGTTATCAGGAGCTGATTTCTCAGCAATATGAGGGTAGAGAGGAAGTTTAGTGGTGGAAAAAAGTTTGGAATGGTTTCTCTTGGCTGAAATGTAATTATTTTGTTTGGACTCTAGTCTGGAATAGATGTCTGACTTGGGATAATATTCGAAAGAGGGGCTTTGTTGGCCCTTCAAGGTGTGTTCTTTGTAATTGTGACGAGGAAGGCTCCTCTCACCTTTTTTTCTGCTGCTCTTTCACTCTTTAGCTATGGCATCTATGGTGGGACATGTGGAGATGCTAGTGTATTCACGCTGTCTCCTTGGAAAATTTTTGGTCTCGCATGGGTCATCCACCTTCATCGACCCCCTTCTTGTAGGATGCATGGTATGTTGGCCCTATTTTTTTGCTATGGCAAGTTTGGCTGGAAAGAAATTGTAGGATTTTTAGGGATGAAAATATGGAGATTCAGCAGGTCTATAATAGAATTAAAAGAATGATCCAAGAATCTATTGAGGCAAAGAGTGCGGTTATTTTGCCACTGAAGAGAGAGGATGTTGAGATGGTGGAGAGGTTTGGCATACGGGGGTTATCTCCAATTTTTGTGTGTGCTAGGAGAGGTATACAGGGTATGCAGAAAGTTCAACGTTTGGGGAAATGGCTACCTCCGCTTGATGGACTCCTAAAAATTAACATGGATGGTTCTTCTAGGGGCAATCTAGGGCCAGCTGGGATTGGTGAGATTGGTGGGATTGGTAGGGATTCTTCTGGTTCAGTGATTTTTATTTTTTTGGTATATCAAGGAGTTCAGACAGTTAACAGGATGGAAGGTTTGGCTATCCTTTATGCCCTGAGGTGTGCATATGCCTTAGGATGGAGGAGGGTGATCTGTGAAGTAGATTCTCAAATCTTGATTAATTTTCTATTGGAAAGGAAAAATACTGAGGTGAGTTGGCAACTAGCCATGATAGTGTAGCAGATATTACAGGTTAGTTCCTTGATGGATTCAGTATCTTTTGCCCATATTCCAAGGGAATGGAATAGGGTGGCTGATTGCTTGGCTAAAAGGGCATCGAAAGGTGGTGAGGGATGTAAGGTGGATGAATGGGGGTAACTACCATGTGATTTATGTCTGGTGATGGAGCCCATTCTAGATGGAGATGTCAGTGTTGTTGCGGTGTGAGGCTTTTGTTCTTTGGCTCGTGTTGGTGGTTATGTAATTTGCTGTTCTATGTATTAATAAAATTTTTACCCCTTTTTATTCAAAAAAAAGTAAGAAATAGGTGTCTAAAAGTTATCAAAGGTTCTATGTGGTTGAGTTGGTGTTGAGTCTTCTAAGGGGTTAGTGCCTTGTAGCAAGTTGATGTTTGTTAAAGGCCTAGTTGAGTTGGTGCTTGACTAGTGAGGGGTTGGTGCTCCTTGTGGGGTTGGTGCTTCACTAAATGTTGATTCATTGATTATAGGATTTTAGTCCAAGATATGTTTTAGTGAGTTTTATCTCCCATGAGGGTTTCCCACATATCTCTTATGTTCACATTTTATATCCTTATGTGGATGCTTGTTTATGCATTGGTTGATGCATGTGTTTGAATGAATACTTCATGAATGATAAGTAAAATTCAATGATTATTTTAAGAGCATTGATTAACCCCACCTATCAGTAGTTGTACTTCCAAAAATTGGTATTAGAGAGGGTACTTTGAAGTAGGCCTAATATCCTAAAGGAGATCCTAATAACGCAAAAATGGCTAGTCAAACACAAGGTGGTTTCTCTAAAAGCAAGGATCCATTGTTCAATGGATCTAATTATGATTTTTGGAGTGTCAATATGAGAACATATTTGATGTCTCAAGGTCATGATGTTTGGAAATTAGTTTTGGATGGATATACTGCACCCTCTATTTCCCCTATAGATGTAATAGGTAAGAAGGCTAGTGATAACAATTTAAAAACAATGAATGGTATTCTTTGTGTCCTATCAGAGGTAGAGATTATCAAGGTGACACACTATGTGTTTGATAAAGAGATGTGGGACAAGTTGAAGACTGTCCATGAGGGAATATCCAAGGTCAAGTTGGCTAAACTTCAAACCCATAGAAGGTAGATTGAAAGTCTAAGGATGAATGAAGATGAGACCATTATATCCTACCTGTTGAGGGTTAATGAAGTGGTCAACATAATGAGAGGCCTAGGTAAATAGTTGAAAGAGTTTATTATTGTTTAAAAGGTATTGAGATCTATGACTCCTAAGTTTGATTCTAATGTGTCTATCATTTAAGATATGCAAGATACAAATAAGCTAGATATGGATGGAGTTTATGGAACCCTAACAACCTATGAGATGAGGACAAGTGAAGGAAGACTCGTAAAGAAGGAAGTTAAAATTAAGGAAGAAAAAAAGTCAAAGGAAAAGAATACACAAGGTAATAAATTCAAAGACAATGATTTTTTTGATATTGATGATAATGAGTTGATAGCTATGTTTTCAAGAAAGTTGAAAATTGGTTCAGGTAAATACAAGAATAAACTTCCCTTCAAGTGCTTTAATTATGGAGAAATTGGACACTTTGATAAAAAAATGCCCTCATAAGCATAAGAAAAAGGATGATAAAGAGCATGATTAAGTTGATGATGATGACAATAAGTTTTATAGGTTTGATAAGAGAAGGAATACCTTCAGAAAGTATGATGACAAGAAAAAATCTTTCAAGAACAAAAGAAGTTTTTACACCAAGGAAGACTGTAGCTCATCTGATGAGAATGAGAAAAGTGATTATGAGAGTGACTATGAAGGTATTGACCCTGATGTCAATGAAGGTCTCTTCATGGATAGTAAATTAGGCTATTCAAATCAAGAAGAGTCCATGTGGTTTGGAGGTACTATTGGTGATTTAGATGAAGAAGAAGATGAGGTAGACTTTGAGGTTGAGTTGATGAATGTTCTAGAAGAAATGATGATGGTGAATAAAAAGAATAAGGTGACGAGGTCTCTTGTCCAATACTTTAAGGAACAAATCATTTTTTTTGAAGAGAGATTGAGAAATAACTCCAAAGAATAAAAAGAAATATTCAAATAGGTGGAGACTCAAATTGAGATTGTGACTGCAAGCCTAAAGGCTAAAGAAGAAGAATGTGTTAGGTATGTAACTAAAGTGGATTCCTTAAGTACTCAGTTGGATCAAGAATCAAGTAAGGTAAAGTCCTTTGTGAAGTTTAAAAAGAGTACAAATGATCTAGATATCATCCCGAGTAGTCAAAAGATTGCTAATGATAAAATAGGGCTTGGTTTCAATGGAGACCAAAATAAGAATACTAATGTGATCAAGGAGAATAAAAAATTAAAGGTCAATGGTCAATAAAGGAATGATGGTGTTGGTAGAATGAAGACTAATCTTATTAGGAAGCCTAATGCTATAAGGTATGGTAGTATTTTCAATGGTTATTGTTATTAATGTAGCCTATTTGGTCAAAGACCAAGGCATTGTAGAAGACTCTCCAAGAATGAATATGCATGGAACTATGGGGAGAATCATTAGTAAAGAGGTATGGGTAATGGTGTGTTTATATCAAGGGGAATAGTGTGTTTCAATTATCAAAAGGTTGGTCATATTGCAAAGTTTTGTAAGAAAAGATTATCAAGTCCAAACAAGAATATTGAGGCCCCTAGAGTGCAAAAAAGAAGACAAGATAGTGAATGGAGACCAAAGGTAGATAAACTAAATGATAATCAGTATGCAAGTCCAAGTGGACCATTTACCATTGTGGAGCACAATTCATATGTAAATGAGTGACAATAATTCTCCCTATCAGCTCAACTTGTGGATGAAGGAGTCAAGAGAAATAGACCATGTCAAAATGTGTTCAAATGGAGATTGAAGAGGTCAAGCTAAAGAGGCTATTCAAGCCTAAGAGGATCATGAAGAGATTTTAGTCTAGTGAGGACATGGAAATCTAGGAATCTCTTGAGTTTATGTTGTTTTAGTACTCAAGAGAAAAGGCAAATCTATAATGCTTCATGGAGGAACCGATCTAGTGAGAAGAAGCATGAATGATGTTTGGTCTTAGGGGGAGCTTTATGTTCTTTGTTTTAGATGCAAAGTTTAGTCAATAATTTTTTAGAGGTGTGATTGAAAGACATGGATTGCAAAGTATGTGTATGATGACTTGATCAAACTAAGTCACATTCATGATAATGTTTGAATATCTCATGGAGATAAGGGGAACTAATCATGCTCCAAGAGTAGGTGTGTTTGCCAAGAAGATCTATAGTATTCATGATTAAATTTGAGTTATGGATTAGTCTATAAGACCAATGTGTTCATGAGGTTAGTTGGTTATGAGTATGATATATGTTGAGGTTTGTAATTGGTTTCAAGAGCTTGTTGAAGGTGGTTGACTATGCAATAATGCGAGTTTCCTTATGCATAGTGAGATTGGATTGAAATTTTTGAGTGTTCTTTTAAGGGTATCAAGTATAAGAACAAAAGGGGAGCTTGTTGTATATTCACATTGTTTATTTCAGTGTTTACAATATCTGATGATACATTTGAGTGTATAAAGGTCTATGATGATTTATTCATAAACTTAGGGGGAACATTTCTATGTGTTGAGTTTTTGAAAAAGAGAGAAAATGATCTTGTTTGGAGAGAAAAGGTGCATTGTTCCAGATCAAAAGATTAGATAGTTGTCAAGAGATGACACTTTGTCATTAATGTCAAAGGGGGAGAAAGGTCAATTTGAAGAGATCTAGCTTGGGGAGATGAAAATGATTAACATTGTATGAGTGTTTGTCATCGATGATAGAGGAGGAGATTATTGAGGTATGTTCTTGTTGTTGGTGTTGTGGCATACATGTTATCATTGATGTCAAGGTCAAGATGGATGTCATTAATGTCAAATTCAAAATTGGTGTCATGCATGGTGAAGTGGTATATGATAAGGAGTCTTATGACAAGAGAGAATTTGAAGGAAACCTATAATCTCTTTATTGAGAGAGAATTTTAAGGAAACCTAGTAATTCTTCTGAGGTTGATGGCATGTCAAGGTCAAGATCAGGATACAAGGTAGGTATACTTTTGAGCACTATTCTTAAGGAGCATTGTCATATCATGAACATGCATATGAAGATGGTGGTCTTGTAAGATGGATACACATAACTATGAGTGGATGTTTAAGGATGCCTAAGAATGCACATAAAGTGTTTAAAAACTTAGAAAAACTTCAAGGTAAACCTTTATGGGTAAGGTCTTAAGCCTAATCATGTAACCAAACTAGTCTTAAACCGTGCCTGACCTAATAAGCTACCATGAAGTCTTGTCAAGAGTTATGAAGGATAAAAAGTAGTTTGAGGCTTGTGAGAAGAATATTGGTAGTGTGTGAGTATGGTATGGGGTTGTATAACATGAGCATGAAATTTTGAGATTAGTTCAAGTGGTTTCAATATATGTTCAAGGTCTATGTGTGACTAGCATTTCAAGGCCTAATATGTAAAGGGACCTAGTGTGGCCTAATAAGGGGTTAAGTTCATTTTACAAGGTGATAGAGATCATGAAAGAATTTTCATAGGCATGAAATTTTTTTTCAAGTATGTTGACCAATTATGAGGTCAAATTTTGAAGGAGAAACTTAAAAAATAGGTCTTAAGGTCTCTTGAGTGCTAGAATGGAGTTTTGCAAGCCTGAGGTGGTTTTTCTTGTGCTTGTTGACATGTGCAACCTTCACACAAGGATACAAGTAGTTAATAGTAGTTTTGGAAGGGTACTAGATCAAATTTCCTATAATTATTTTTAATTTTGAGGGCCTAAGCTTTATGAATGATTTTTAAGAGTGAAAGGCAATCTAAACCCTCTTAAAACCCTCATAGTGACCTGATCTGAAAGATCTTGATAGAAATGGATCAGAGTTATTAGATGACCTATTTTTATGATTGGATCATGTAGAGAACTCTCCCAGGTACCTATAGGTGGGATTGGTATATCATATGAGTGAGTGGAAGCTATAGGAAATCCCTTGTTTCTTAGATTTTTGATGTAGAAAGTAGGGCTGACCAGGTCAAAGCATGAAAGTGTATGGAGGTTGAATATTGATACTTATATATTATTACCATGGTGGTTTATGTGAGATTTAAAATTTTTAAATATGCTAAACTGGTCATGAAAGTTGACCTATCGCTAAAAAGGCCTAGTGAGAAAGATAATGAAAAAAATAGGCAAAAGTGGGAATGAGATTAGGGATGTGTTGCCATGGATTAGGGATGGATCTAGTTTAAATTATTTATTTTTAAAAACTATAAAACTTATCCATAATTTACATAAGTTTTGAAGAGGCTTGCGTATGGAAGATAGTTGATCTCAAATTGACTTATCTAACATAGTGAGGTCTGTGTAGAGTGAAACCATGAGATTGGTCTATAAGACCAATATTATATTGGAACTTATAATATATTTATTTAAATATTATATAGGATTATTAATCAAAATCTAAACCCATTTTAATTTCATGAAAGTGATTCTATAGGTGTTCTAAGTCTTTGTTTTCATGATTATGTTTTGAAGTCATTGACAGTTCTGAGTAGTAATCTAACAAAGATGAGTATGAGGTGATTTATCTAGATTTTAAGTTCATAATTCATAATAAGATGTTATATAAGACTAATAGGTTCATTTTAATGTATTTTTATTCATGATAAATTAATATTAAGGTGTGAAAAGTAAAACATTCTTGACTGGTTTTTTAGGCCTATTTACAGTTCTAAATGAACATATGGAAGTGGTCAGCTTGAGGTATTTTTAACTATATGGTGAATTATAATGGACATGGTGATGAATTTTATGTATTAATATTTTTAAATAAGCTAATTTTTTATTTGGTTATGTGTAAAAGTTGAGTGTATGTTTCAAATATTCAAAATAGGCTTTCTGGTAGTGAGAAGGCCTAATTGTGAGTAGGCCTAATGGTGTGGTTCAAAGAGTGAAATGAATTAAATGGTGTTAGTTACATAAGGTGATATTATTATAGGTATAATTAAAGTGTGTGTGAAGTTATTAATCCATTTATCTATTCTCAAGATGTTCCAAGGTGGTCATGGTGAAATGTGTGCTTTGAGAAGGCCTAATTGCATTAGGTCTCCTTTGGGCCTAATGGTGGTTTTAGTCCTTATGAGTAATATATGACATATTTAGTGGTTATTTCTCTTGTGAAATGTGTTTTTTTATCTATTCCAAATGTGATCTAAGTATGGAGAGTATTGTTTCTGACCAAGGTATTTTAAATCAAGAGTCTAGTATAAGAAGAAGGTCTAATGAACCTAATTCAACTAGTTAGAATATTTAGGTGGTGAAAGAATGAAATAAAAGTTTCAAAAATAGGTATATGTCTTAAATATAATAAAATATGAATGTGGGCTAGTTGAGTGAAGAGGCCTAATAGGTTGTTTGAGAGAGATAGGAGAGTGTGAAGAATAAAATAAGGTGATCATCATCAATTGAGTAAGAAATAGTTGTCTAAAGGTGATCAAAGGTTCCAGGTGGTTGATTTGGCATTGAGAAACCTAGGGGTGTTGTTCCTCCTTATAATTTGGTGATTTTTAAAGGCCTAGTTGAGTTGGTGCTTGACTAGTGAGGGGTTGGTGCTCCTTGTGGGTTTGGAGCCTCACTAAATCTTGATTCATTGATTATAGAAATTTAGTCAAAGATATGTTTTAGTGGTTTATATACTTCATGAGGTTTTCCCACATATTTTTTGTGTTCATATCTTATATGCTTATATGGATGTTTATTAATGCATTGGTTGATGTATGTGATTGAATGAATTCTTCATGAATGATTATTTTAAGGGAATTGATTCTCTCTCCCCCACCCCCATCTCAATATCTATAATTACAACATTGAGATCACCACGAGTGCCTTATAATCATGAAAAATTGTATCTATTGAGATGATTATTAATAAAATTGTGTTATTGATTGTATGGCAATCTCTTATGCCACTGAATGATTGACATTATTGCCTTACGTAGGATTATTTGTTTCATATTGAATCATGTTTTGTTTAATGCTAATGGAATTTCTATGGTGAAAACACATCCAAGTTAAGATAAATCACAACAAAGTGGTGCATGTGTGCCCATGAAATAATCCAAGTCCATGCTCCCACTCACTTTGTTGTACATAAATAAACCTAACCTACCCTAATTTACCCTCTCTATGCCTTAGGTGAGCTCACAAGGTTACATTATGTGATATGTCGACACATGATTTTATTCATTAAATATTAGAGAGTGTGGTTAGACTCATGTGTTAGTGATCAACAGACTCAACTAAGTTACCAACATGCCTTGGTAGATAATGTATCAAGCACATGAATGTTGTTGGCATCCTAGTCAAACCTTAAAAATATTTAACCATTCCTAAATTACTTCACACATTTTAAATGTTTTATTTTCCAAACATCCTCAAGATGGACAAATATAGGATGATGACCTAAGTTCAGGTTGATCTTGGTGAATTATTGTGTACCTAATATCTAATATAGGAGGTATTCCATGTGTGGTATTATTTACCTATTATTCAATGTTATCTTGTTGAACACGTGGTAGTCAATGGCAAACACTATGTACCTTATATTTTTGGCATGAGGACTATCAGGCTTCTATAAAGAGAATATCTAATCCTAAAATTTAATTGATAAATTAGATCTTATATTTAGTGGTAAACTTCATCATTCTCCTAAATGGACCTATGGGATAATGAATAATTTAGAAGAGGGGATTTAGGAACCAAGCCAATATGATGCTTCAACACACAATGTGTTGGGATATAATTTATATTTTTAAAGATATCTCCATAGTACTATGGTATCTTATATATTTTTTGTTACTACACTAGTGCTTACATGGATTGGTACATTAATAATGCATACTTTCTCTCTTGTATAGGTGCTTCTAGGCAAACAATGAGTAACACAAAATTATACGTGTGTAATATGAGTTTGTGACATTATTTATAAGATACCAAATTTATTTTGGTACATTAATATGAGCTTGAATTGATATCTAGCATTATGGTCATACAAATACAACCTTCTAAGAAAAATGTTACATACCTCAAGTGGTGAAATGTCACATGTGATTGTGTCCTCCATGGGTTTGAATTTATTCTAAAAAGTGTATTTATACATTAATTTTATATCCTTCCCTTAATAAAACAAGCCTAAAGAGTATGGGTAAGCCATTTTGGTAAAAAAAAGGAAGAAGTTATCGAGTCCCCAATTACTTTCATGATTTTTAGATTGAAAGAGTATGAGATCAAGTATTCCCTAATTAAAAAAACATGTATATTTTATGGTTAAAGTGGTAAAAAATTTTAGGGTTTACATTTTAAACTCCCATACAATTGTCATTGTCCCAAATCCAACATTCAAATCAATTTTAACTCAACAAGAACTTAAATCAAAGAGAGGAGAATGGATTGCCAAGGTTCAAGAGTATGATTTGGATATCAAACTCACCAAGTTGTTGATGAGGATAAGGTATTTGTTAGTTGATTGCTGGAGGTGATGATTTGTAAAGATAAGATAAGATAGATGAACTACCACTAGTAGTCTTTGTTGACTCCCTCTAAGAGTGGCATTATGAAATCGCATATTTAATTTTATATAGAGAATGTCCTACCAATATAAATACTAAATAGAATAAAAACTCAAGGTAAAGGAAGTGAAGTATGAAATTTTGGATAATAATCTCTTCAAGAAAGCCTTGGATGTTACCTTTTTGAGATGCGTAAATTTAGAACAATAAAAGAGACTATTGGAATATTTTCTTGATAAGTTACATGGTGGAAACTTTCCATTTTATGTTACAAATTTAAAAATTCTTCAAGATTGTTACTACTTTCCAAAATTATTCAAATATGAACAAGATGGGTTTTGAAATGAGAGGCTTGCCGATACTTTCTAGGATGGCCTAAACTTACATCATTGCCCCTCCACCTTGTAGTCATTGAATAACGTTTTCAATAGTGGGGTTTGGAATTTATAGGAAATTTGAGTCCACATTATAGTGTGGGACATATTAATGTGATGAATACAAATAATTACTTCATCAAGTGGGTGGAATCAATTCATTTAAAGTCCACCACTTCTGAAGTTGTTTGAAACTTCATCAAAGAAAACATATTAGTCAAATTTGGGGTTCCATAAAATATTATTTTGGATAAAGATTAATTTTTTTATTCAAATGAATTTATTTGTTTATGATATGGTTATGTAATCTTAGTTTCACACTCTTTTAATTATTACCTTCAACATAATGGTCAATCAAAATCTAACAATAATAACATCACTACCATTATTCGTAAATTGGTAGATGAGAATTTGATAAATTGGCATAAGAAGATTTAAGACACTCTATGGGTTGATAATATAACTCATAAAATAGTAATTGGATTGTCTTTTTTGTAATTAATGTATGACATAGATGTAATGATTCCCATCTCTTTAGAATTGCTAGCTTTAAGACTAGCTCAAGTTATAGTGGATGAGCAATTTAAGGATGCATTTTAAAAGAGGATCATGTACTTGACAATATTGGAAAAAGAGAGAGTGATAGTGATTGATAAGATCATGGAAAACCAATAAAAATTAAATGAAATTTATGATAAAAGATTAATACAACAAGATTTCCAAGTGGGAGACTTGGTCCTACTTTATGATAAAAGAAGAGAACCTAGGCACAGTCAGGAAAATTTGATTCCTTATAGATGGAAATTTTCAAAATTTGTCATTTATGTGGTGAGAACACATATTACTTGGAATATTGAGATGGAACTCATCTTTCATTGTCATACATTGAATAATATTTGAAGCACTAAAAATAGTGAAGGTAGTTTATCACCTACCATTCCACATAATTTATTTAGGTTTATGTTGCATGTTTCCTTTCTACTGTGTGTTTCCTTTCCATTTTGTTTTTCCTTTTTGTTATGTGGTTCATTTGTTCTAATAGTATTCCTATTTTATTTTTTAGTTTATTTATTTTTAGTAGACTCCTTAAGCCCAATAGATAAAACACTAGGCCTCAAACCAAGGATTTTGAAGGTTCAACTCATGTACTCTTACAAGTCCATGTGCCCAACATGATCCCATTATTTTTCCCTAAATTTTTCTTTTCAAAATTTTCCTCAGTTCAATAATAACAAAATAATTTGAGTTAAGTCAAAAAATAATTTAAAGTGAAGAGTCCATGTGTTTTTCCTTTAGGATAAATTTTTAGGAAATATTTTAAAGTGAAAAAGTGCATTGTTGTGCCACACACACCGAGGATTCTAGGCTTGCATGACCTCCAAGGTGCATGGGACACAAAAACATGAATAAATGTCATAGACTAATATTTTTCTCTATTTGCACACATGTAGTCGATGCGATAAAGCTTACATATGTGGTAAATGTGAAGACGCATTTAAAAACACCATAGAATGTGAATTAATGTTTATCTCTCTAATAGGGTTACATAGGTCCAAACACCTAGGTTTTGGGCATGTTGGAATGTGGGGGAGGGGATTTGATAGTTAACACACATTGATTTCTCTCTTGATATCCTTTATAAGGGCCATACAAATTTCATTCCCAACAAAAATTCCACCTAGTCCCAATGCACTCCAGAACTCTGTGTGCTACTAAATTCATAAGAAGACCATTTTTTTTAAATAGATAGTCAAAATATCTAGAACTTCTATTACTTTATAAGAATATATTTTTCATCAGATTTGACACATATCTATGACCATTTTTATCTAGAGGGAGATTTTAGTTCTTCAAGACTTCAAAGTTTTGAGTACTCCCCATATTCATTTAGAAGATGATCCAAAGAGATAGAAGATATTTTCATGACCACCATAGCTTACTCCTTGAAACTAAATCAACAATGTTTCCCCCTAAACTGCCCAAATATCTACAAGTTATTGATGAAGCATCTTTCCAAATTTCTAAAATAATAGAGATGAAGTAAATTTACATGGGTTTTGATCTTATGTTTGCACTTGATAGTGACATCCCCAAAATCATTGACTCTCAAATTGGTCATGTGTACCGATAAGATTTTCACATTAGACCCAATGCAAATATCCCAAATTTCATGACCACTTGTTTATTAGAAAGTGGTTTACTTAAAGTAGTCAGTTTCCCTATCTAGGTATAAAGTTTAAAATTGGTATTTGTCTATGATCAATGTTATGACTGAAAAATTAGAGAGATAAAATCAAGTGGTGGTTATCTGATGGATAAATTAGACTGTATAGCAATGGGCATGACTCTAAGGGCTCTAGTCCATGAGACATGCAATAATGAGTATGAAATTTGGGAAATGCCATTGGGATAAAAACCTAGGTAAAAACCTTCACACTATAAATGATGCATGGATAAATCATAATATGAGTGTTCCTAAGATATTAAAGAGGTTTTTTTGATCTGATTTCAAGGAAGAACTATCCAACATGATAACTCTTCTCAATTGTGTAGTTAGAAATGAGGCTACAATGAATTTTCATTGATGGACGTTCATGACCATGAACATTATCTACACTAAAAATTAGTACATGGATTGGGGTCAGTTGATCAATGACACTCTACACCAACAACTAATAAATATACATGCAACAAAAAAGTTCTATATGACTTGATATTTGGTGTACATTTTGACTTCTAAAAGAGTATAGCCTAGTCTCACTCAACTATCCAATGTTGATGCATCCACTCATGTATATGAATTTTATTCTTAGTAGAGCCTGGAACAAAGAAAAAAATAGATTAGTTGTGTCAATGACGCCTTCACAATGAGAGTGATACATAATTTTGATGAGGATTTGGGAATAAAGATCTCAGATAAAGCACTTAATTTGATTTCAAAATGTGTGAGTTAATTCATTTAGTTTCATAATTTCACATACATAATATTAAGAGGATTTTAAGCTTATTCTATATGGTTTCAAATATTGAAAAATGAAAAAAATAATCTTGATTGAGCTATGTAAACAATTTAGTGTAGCTCACAAGCATTGCTAGGAAAGCCATGTTTTTGGTGTTGATTTTTACATTTGTTTAGATCATTTCACATGAGAAAATGCCAAAAATTCTCAAAGCATCAAATATTAAATTATTTATTTCACTATGCATCCCTATACTACCCATGCCTATTTTGATAACAAGAGGTTTGTGTAAAATGGCCTTGGTATTCAATATTCCTATGAGCATGAAGCACATTTGGAATACTTTGGGCATAATATTATGATGAATATGAAGTGGTGAGTTGTGACTAGAGAAAAATGAGCTTAGATAAAATAAAAAGTTGCATAGATACATGGGTACCAGATGACATGTTTGATGATAGGATTAATCTAGTCAATTTAATATGTGTTGAAAGAGTTATGGCCTTTCCATTTCCAACTATCAAATGTTCTTTTATAGTACTAAAATATTTGAAGATAAGAACTAAGATTGTGTTGGACTAATCCATGACATGTTTCAACACAAAACTTATAGAATTCACAAGAGTAGAGAACCTAAGAAATCAAAACCTTTGAAACCATCAAAATAAGCACCTATTGTAACTCTGAGAACACATGTAAAATGAGGTTCTAGTAAGGTAAGTGCACAATGTTGGGGGGGCTAAAAAGTGGACATGTTTTTAATTTAAATGTATTTCAACATTTTTGCATATGTAGTTTAAAAAAGTGTGTATGCGGTCTTGGCACATAGGCTTAGTAATTATCGATCTAAGATGACATAGGTGGTTTTAGTATTTAGAACCGTGTACACATTTTTAATATTTAGAGCTGAATACATGGTATTGTTGTTATAAAATCATGTACATGGAATAGTTTAGTATTAGATTGGCATGCATGGTATAAAAATAAAATAAACATTCAAGTATAAGTTTACATTTAGATATGGACATTTAGTTTCTTATACTTTAATATATATTTTATTTATATAATTTCAAGATGTTTGAGAGTGGTTTCAGACCTTTAACAGCTATAATACAAATTCTAGGTTTTGAAGGATCCTATCATATTTCAAAATTAGTTAGATTCCATGGTTTCAAGGTTTCAAACTTAGCCATATTTCAAGGAGACATCATAGGAGGTATGAAGGTTTCATGAAGGGATGTAGGTGTGATAGAATAGTATGAGAAAATTTCTCATAAAGTTCCACAAGTGGATCCCACCCCATTCCTTTTGCACCCCTTAAAGTATACACTCTGGATAAATGCATTAGTGAGCCCCTAATGCATATAAGAACCATCTAATGCACAAAATTGTACACAACATGATTTATAGTTTTGGGATACATTTATAACAATAATCCCATAGATAAAACACACACCTCACTTATTTAATTACATGGATTGTGGATATTTTACCATATTTTGATAAATTTAAATATTTTTTATTTTATGATTTATTATCGATTAATCAACTAGCCCTATTAATTAATATCTAGTATTAAAATCCTTGACATTATGATTGAAGCCTATACTCTAAACCCTGTACCTTAAACCCTATGCCCTAAAGCTTAAAACCTATCTCATAAATCCTAAATTAATTTATTTATCCTAAATTAAAATTTCTTAGAGTAAGAATTAAGTTTATAAGGCTCAATTTGGCCCAAATCACATCACTGATTACCCCAATTGACTAATTGTCTCAATCTATGTTGACATTAGGGCTAATTGAGCCCAAAATCACATCCTAAGGTCACAAATAGGTTCAACAAGCTCAAACTATTCCTAATTACCTTTGTGATTTAACCCTATACACTAAAACCTAAACCTTATACCTTATACCCTAGGAACTAAACCCTAAACCCTAAATCAATTGATTTAGACCCAATTAACATCCTTTAGATTAATAATTAATTTCATAGGGCTCAATTCAACCTAAATCACATCACTTTTTGTCCTAATTCACTAATTTTCTCAACATATGATGACATTGGTGCTTATTGTGCCCAAAATGATATTCTATATTCATAAATAGGTTCATCAAGCTAAAATTAGCCCCAATTGCCTTCATAATTAGACCCTATACCCTAAACCATATACATTAAACCCTAAGCCCTAAATTTTAAACTCTTTAAACCCTAAACCAATCATTTTATCCCTAATTAACATCATTTAGACTAAGAATTAAGTTCACATGGATCAATTTAGCCTAAATTACATCACTAATTTACCCTAATTGACTAATTAGCTCAATCTATAATGAAATCAGGTCTAATTGATCCCAAAATCACATTCTTTAGTTATAAATAGTTTGAATAATCTCAAATTATCCCTAATTGCCTTAGTAAATAGACCATATACCCTAAACCCTAAACCTTAAAAATTATGACCTAAATATTAAACCCTAAATCATAAACCCTAAACCCTAAAATAATCAATTAAACAAAAATTAACATAATTTAGAGTAATAATTAGGTTCATAATGCTTAATTTGGCCTAAATCACATTAATTAGCCCAATTGATAAATTGGCTCAATATATGATAGCATTAGGGATAATTTAGCTAAAAATCACATTTTTGAATCATAAATAGGTTTAATGAGCTCAAATTATCCCTAATTGCCTTCATGATTGGACCTTATACCCTAAAACCTAAACATTATACTCTATACCCTAAACATTAAATCGTAAACCCTAAATTATAAACCCTAAATTAATTGATTAACATCCTTTAGAGTAATAATTATTTTCATAAGGCTCATTTTAGCCCAAGTCACATAAATTATTACCCCAATTAAATAAGTGGCTCAATATATGATGACATTGGGGCTAATTTTGCCTAAAATTACATTTTATAGTCATAAGTAGGTTCAACAAGCTAAAACTGACCCTAATTGCCTTTGTGATTAGACACCATACCCTAAACCCTAAACCATATAATTTAAACCCTAAAACCTAAAATCTAAAATGTAAATCATAAAATATTTAATCCCTAAACCATTCATTTTATCCCCAATTAACATCATTTAGACTAATAATTAGGTTCATAACACTCAATCTAGCCAAAATCAGATCACTAATTACCCCAATTGACTAATTGGCTCAATCTATGATGACATGGGGGATAATTGATCCCAAAATCATATTTTGAAGTTATAAATAGGTTGAATAATATTAAATTATCCCCAATTTTCTTTGAAATCGGAACATGTACACTAAACCCCATACCTTAAAACCTAAGCCCTAAACCTTAAACCCTACATCATAAACCTAAACCCTAAACCAATTGATTTAACATAAATTAACATATTTTATGGTAATAATTAAGTTCTTAGAGTTCAATTTAGACCAAATTGAATCAATTATTGTCCCAATTAACTAATTGATTCAATCTGTCATGATATTGGATCTCATTAAGCCTAAAATCACATTTTATAGTCACAAATAGGTTCAATGAGCTCAAATTAGCCCCATTTGACTTCGTGATTACGCCCTATAGCCTACAACCTAAATATTATATGATATAACATAAACCCTAAACCCTAATCCATAAATCATAAATCCTAAACCCTTAATCAATTGATTTATCCCTAATTAACATGCTTTAGAGTAATAATTATTTTCATAGGGATCAATTTATCCCAAATCGCATCAATTATTGTCCCAATTGACTAATTAGCTTAACTTGTGATGACATTGGGGATAATTATTCCCAAATCACATTCTATAGTCACTCGTATGTGTAACAAGCTCAAATTGGCCCCAATTGCCTTCATAATTAGATCGTATATGTTATACTATAAACCATATACTTCAAACCCTGAGAACTAAACCATAAACTCTAAACCCCAAATAATAAAATTTTTAAACCCCAAATTAATTATTTTAGCCCCAATAAACATCATTTAGACTAATAAATAGGTTCATGGGGATCAATTCAACCCAAATCACATTACTGATTACCTCAATTGACTAATGCTTAAATATATCAAAATATAGCTAAAATATCCATGATCTATAGAATGAAATAAGTGATGAATGTGTTTTATTTGTGGGGTTATTGTTAAAAATATACCCCATTACCAAAAATAATGTTATGTATGCCTTTGTACATTAGATGGTTCATGTATGCATTATGGGCTCACCAGTGCGTTTCTCCCAAAGTGTATACCTTAAGGGGTGTAGAAGGAATGGGGTGGGATCAACTTGTGGCTCTTTGTTGGAAATGTTCTCATACTATTATATCATACCTACATCCCTTCATGTAGCTTTCATACCTCCTATGATGTCTCCTTAAAATATATAAACCCTAAAATATGGTTATCTGAAACCTTGAAACATTGGAATTTGACTAAGTTTGAAATATAATAGGATATTACAAAACCTAGAATTTGAATTATAGTTCCTAGAGGTCTAAAAACACTCTCAAACATACTTAAATTATATAAATAAAATATAACTTAAAGTATAAGAAACTAAATGTCCATATCTAAATGTAAACTTATACGTAAATGTTTATTTTATTTATATACTATGCATGCCAATCTAATACTAAAATATTTTGCATAGATTCTTTTATAACAATAATACTATGTACATAGTTCTAAAGGCTAAAACCATGTATGTATTTTTAATTAATAAAAGTGAAATATTCTATGTACACGGTATGTACTATCTGCACTATTCTAATATTTAAATTTTAAAATACATGCCTTAAGGCTTAGGAATGTCTTGGATTCCTGAGCCTCACTCATGGAACTGTAACACATAGTTGAATGTGTGTTTTCTACCAACAATAAAAAATTTTGCTTCACCCATTCTAGACACTATCCATTTTATTTTAATTTTCCTTGAAAATAGTACAACTTCAACGAAGTTTCCTCTTTCTATATATATGATTTTTTTAATATTTTTATTGATTTAAGGTGTTATGTATATTTACTGACTAAGTATGTGTTTTTTTAGTGTTATATATCATGATTATTCATGTTCATATTTGTTTATGTATCTTTTTATTCATTGATATAAACCATAAAAAGCATATGGTTACAAAATAGACCTGATTCTATGCACATTAAAAAAGAAAAATCTATTTTTTTGATATTTTTTGAGGTAGTTAGGGGTGCATGGTTGGCTATACATTTTTATCATATTTCAAGGTATAATGACTTGTGAAATTAGTGAAAAAATATATTCATTAATTAATTTTAATAAATATAGGTTTCAAATAGATTATCTTACCTAGTTTTCTATGAAGAAGTTTAAATAAAAACAAATGATGCTAAAAAAATGGTGGGGTACACGGAAAACTATCTAGTATGATTTTTATAAAAAATAACACTTCCTCTTTTAATTTTTGATGTTTTACCTAGTTATACTTAACCATTTCAAAAAAAAAAATAGTATTTTAGAAACTAGACTCGAAATACTACAATTCATCTTCTTATGAAATCTTAAAATTATGAGTGTTGATATCTAAAATAATTGGTACAAGTCAAGGTTTTATGTTTTTCATGAAAAAAATGTCCACTTAAGACCCCCTTTTTCCCCCTAATTATCTTCACTTACCCAATATTATAGTTCATCCATCATCCATTGCTAGAAATGGTGGAGATGATGAAGATCCCAAGAAACCAAAAAAAAATGAGTGAGACTTGTGAAGATAACCCTATAGTTGGAAATAAGTTGAAAGATATAAATTTAGTCAAGTTATAACCATCATATCCACTAAGAGACACATCCCTACTAATTGATAACATTACTTAATAGTATCTTGCCTCTACTCAAGAATCAATTCAATAGGAAACTACTAGTGATGTTGATCTCCCACCATTTGAATAACCTTATCCCACTAACTTCCCCATCAATTCCAAATCCTCCATAACTTTCACCTTTGAGACAACCTACACCACCACCTTCAAGTTCCCACTTGACAATTTTTAATAAAACTTCATTTCAATCGATTTAAGCTATGTTGAGTAGAAAGAAGAAGGTAGTCAAGTTTGAATTCCTTGAATTTGATGTGGCAGATAATATCCTAAAGACACCTCCTCTCAAGATAGAAAAAAATACACCAAGTTTAGTTTTAAATCCATTGGGAGCCTAATTTTTCAAAATTATTGATCCAAATGTCAAAAATAATGAAGATGATATGAATTTTTAAGACTATACTCTAAAATCAATATCATTGGCAGTGGAAACCAAGGAAAGTTATTTTCATAATTTTTGAGAAAACATGAAATGAATGATCAAGATATATGATTAATATGAAATTACTTAGGACAAATTTAAGGATCAAAATATAATATTGGAAAGGTATGTTATTTATCTCCTTAATCTAATTGAGACACCAAAAAATCCTCAAGTGGAGGACCCTACTCAACTCCCTAGTATGGGTAAAGAAGTAATTGAAACCATAAGCATGTATAACAGTTATGGAAAAATCTCAAAGCTTCGTTCAAATAATTGTTATTTCATGACATGAAATATATTGAGGAGATGATCAACATAAATGAAATAATTGATTTAGAGCATATCAATATTGATAAAAAAATATAGTACCATGATAAGAAATTGAAATTATGGGAAAGTGTGAAAGGAGATTTTAAAAAATGACTACTATTGATATGAAATCGATGGTCAAGGATGGGATTTTCAAAAAATGTGAATGTGATGCCTCTTGTAAATGATTAGAATGTATTATTTACATAAGAATGAAATATTTAATCAATCTATAGAGGATTTGAAGAAAAAAGTTCAAATTGGGAGGGAGAGAAAAGTAAAAATCTCTTCTAATTTCGGAGATTTGCATTGTGATTTGTTGAAAGATGTGAATAGTAAGTATAATGTGCATGATATCAAAGAACAATTCAAAAAACTAATTAATGAGGTACTATTAAAGTATAATCTATTCAACATATCCTCAATTATTGTATTCAATGATATTCATGTCATACTTGAATATGTGAATGTTCAACTAACTAAACTCTTGGAAGTCCCAAATACCATGATGGTGGTATTTGATATATCCTTGATTCATTGTAGACATCTGGTAGTTCAAAATGAAATTAAAATCTTTGAAGCAATAAATTTTTTGAGAATATTCAAAACCTCCAAAGACAAGGAGAAATCTAGAAGCTTAAGTGCTCCTCCATTCCAAGTTCTTCAAAATCATCCTCTAAGTTAGGAAAAACCTCATAGGACACCCACAACTACTTTTTAATTTTTTTCTATTTTATATTTTAGGAAAGTTTTATTTTTATTTTAAGAAATTTGAAAATTAGTAAAAATATAATAATACAAAAATATGAATACCAAAGGGTACAATTTAATGTGGAGGGTCATCCCTTTCCCTCATATCTATATAAATAGGAGAAATGACAATGTTGCATGAGTTGTTTGATGTTCATTGTAATTTTTTATTGAAAGGAATGATAAAGAAACTTTGTGTTTTTTATTAGAATAGAGAATGGGAAATTATGAAGCATTATATCTATAATTTTATTTGTGGATGCTTGTTTTTCTTCTGTTAATACATATCTCTCAATTCAAGAAATATGTGTGTTAATCTCAATCAAACATGTTACTTTTAGAAACCCTTCTTGTCATGCATAAGATGAAATTTTTGTTAGTTCATTCATGCATGAACCTTCATCTCCTTTATTTTTATCTTTTTTTTTGGTTGAAAGCAATAAAACCTAATATTCCATTCAACCTATAAATATTGTAAATATATTTATTTTTATTCTTTTCAATAAAGGGAATATCCCCTACAAATAAAGGAAATAATTTTGCTTCCTTCACTTTAGTGACATTCCAAAATTTTTAAAGTGTCAAATATCTCACCAACAGGTTTTGGATCCACCATGGGTACGCATGGATTCTTAGTGGGTTATCCACTATCTTTATCAAATAAGTGTGGCATGTGTTGTTTTTATAAATTCAACATCGAAATAGGAAATCCTATTTTATTGTTATATCAAAGTCCTTTGTCATCATGTATGGAAGAAGGTAAAAAATGGCTAGTAGAAATAAGGGTATTTTGACCCCTTCTTTGACCTAAAAGAATAATCCATTTCAGGCTCTCCCCAGAATGGATTAGGTAGGTGTGACCTTTGAGCAAATTATTGTCTTTGCCAACATCTTGGTCCTAATGAAAATAGACTTATGAAATATGGTTATCATTTTACCACAGGGTCTTTGTATTGGTATTTTGGCTCTAAGTGCTCAATTTAATGAACTAACCAAGGGTTAGAGGAATATTTTTCTTAATTTTACTAGTGATGGTAAAAAACATCTTAACAAACACATAACAGATTTATTGTCTACCTATGGAATTTTGGGTGTTGAACATGAAGATGTCTCAATCAAATTATTCATGGAAACACTGGATGAGGGAGAATCATCATTTTTTCACCATTTACCAACTACTTTTCTTTAGGACTAGTAGACAATGAAAAATATAATTGAATAAACATTAAAATTAACTGAAGATGAATAATCCCTCTTGGCTCAATTATCCTAGTCAAAGAAATAACCTCATAATTCTATGAGAGATTTCATAGCTGAATTCACTAATATGGTACAAAAGTTTTGGTGACTACCATGCCTAAATTATAAAATTGGAAAAGTTTCTTACTAAATGTTCAAGTACCCGAATTGAATTTCTTCCTTTAAAGAAACCATCCACAAAATTTGGAGATAAAATATAATTATTTTATACAAATTTAATATGATATGATCATGGCTGAAAAGCTAAGAAGAGATTCATTCAAAAGTAAATAACAAACTTTAGCAATTCCTCTAGTTTAGAGGTTGGAAAATGATATATTGGCCTTAAATAAATATATTTTTAAGACTCATTATGATTTTCCAAATAAATATGTGTCTATAAGACCAATTGTTCTATATCATGGAAATCTTCATCCTAGACTCCTTACTCTAACTCCTTAACTCACTATTGAAGTAACTCTTGTGGTTATTCATTATTCACATATCTTTCTTGATACTAATGATAAATATGGTTATAAATTCCTATAAATGGTTAATATTATGTAATTATGCACTATTGAAGAACCATTAGAAGAAGGTGTTTTGATCACCTTTGATCTTGAAATTTAGGAACCCAATGACAACTCTATTGTGGGGTATCTCAAATATGAATATTATTTTGATGAATATGATGATAGAGTGGAGGTTATGAATAATAATTCATATGTTTTATTCACTAGAGTTCAAAATGAGAAGTTCAAATCAACAAATAATAATAAAGAGTTGAAAAATAAAAAGCTAAGGAAACACTTAAACCCATAACTACTCCTAGTTTGTTCTCGACTGAGGTACTCCTTTACCAAATATTTCAAAAGATAAACAACCTAAAAAGACAATACATTATTTTTTCCTCCTAATGTCTCCATTAATGAAGAATCAAATCATTGTTTTTCCTCTTATTTTTATATAAGGTTTAGATTTCTCAAACTAAATACCTTAGGTCAAACCTTGAGAAGTTTGATAGATTAGTCAAATTTATCAAAGGTGAAGGTCAAAGTGCACCTCCTCATAGAGCTCATATCATATTGGTTGATTATAATTCATAAAATAACATAGTTATTTCTACTAAAAGTAGTGGAAGGCCTAATCCTTTATGTGTTTCCCTCTTCATTGGAGGCTTCTCGCTAAATAATTATATAATTACTTCATGATCTTTAGATAATGTGTTGCTATCCAAAGTAGAACATGCTTTAGGGATAAAATAGAATAAAAATTTAGATTATAGTTTCAATATGGAAGCAAAAAAAGTCCTTTTGATCTAAAAAATAAAATATGCACATGTATCCCTAGATACATTCCCTTAGAAGAGACTCAAGATGACTATTCTAGTGGAAGATATATATCCAAACAATGAAACATTTCAAAGTAGGAACTTGTTTAAAGATATTAGAGACAAGATCCAATTGGAATAGTCACAATATATCATCCCTATAGAAGGAGTAAATTAAAAAATTCTACCAGAAGCAAAGGCTAAACATTTGGTGAAAAAATAAAATGATCCTTGAGATAATATTTTTTTACAAATAAATAATACTTGGTACTTACATGGTTTTGAAAAAGAAAGACCTTTAATTTCCCAACTCATTTAAGGTGATACAAATTATTTTTGGACCTAAAAATTTATATAAGTTTTTCAACTATAGGTTTAGGGGATGGTTCATTATTAATTTCTCCACAAAAATAGTTATTTCATTTTTTATATAAACTCTAATTTTAATACACCAATAATACATTATAATAAAAAGCCTTAATTATAGTATTATAGGTAATAGAATAAATGGGGATCCATAATATTAATGTCCAAGGATATGGTGAGTTGATTTTGAGATAGATACATTGTTAATACCAAGTAAAGAATGATACATTGAATCATTACATAAATAGGGTCTTGTACTGAATTAAAAATTTAAAATATTTTTCCATTAATGTTATCTCAAAAGTAAAAAATTCCAAAGATGATGCTTTTTTTATATCTACATCCCCATTGATTCACCATTCAATGTTTGATAAAGACTAGTATATCACTGAGATGGTATATCGATCGAGTGTTTTAGACAACTTAAATCATTTGAAAGTGTTCAAAAGTGATGAATAAATCATTACTTTCTTGGAACAAAGAGATAATTTCAAAAACTTGTATTTCAAGGGAAGCTTAGCAATGTATAGGGAATCTTCTCTGTCAGAGGAAAAGTTCAATGATTAAATTGAAAATCTATCTTCAATGTTGAAACCAATCAACCATATGAAAATGTTATTCAATTGAAGGTAAATAAAATCCTTAGAGGTTTGGTCTCTCTATAAGAAATGTTTAATAAGAATGTCTAATACATAAAAATTAAAATCTAAGAGAATCCTCAAGGGTCAATAGAGTATGAAAAAGTAAATATTTCCTCAAAAGAAGAGCCATGATATGTGAATATTGGGAAATGTTAATCCAATGAAGAATGCATAAGGTTCATAGTTCTATCCAAATAATATAAATACATTTTCACATGGTATTATGTAGATCTAAAGTCTTTCACACCCAATATTATGAAACATAATATCCCATTAAATCTAGGTGTGAACTCATTCAAATGAAAGTTATGGTACTACAATCACAAGATCACAGGGACCATCTATACATAAATAAAGAAAATGTTGGATGCACAAATCATATTCATATCCATCATTTCACATGGGTGTAAAACATCATGCATGTTAACAATAAAAATGAATAATTAAAGATTTGCATGAATTTTTGTAATGTGAAGTAAGTTTCACTCAAAGGCAATTACCCTCTATCAATCATGGATAAAATCTTGAAAAATGTCATGAGATATGAAATGATGTCTATGTTGGATGATTTATTCAGTACAATCAAGTGGAATTTGTCTTAGAAGATTAATATAAAATGACATTGACCACCCCTTGGAGAATATTCACATACAAGATAATTCCCTTTGGTCTCATCAATGTGGGAGTTACATTCCAAAGAGAAATGAATTTAGTCTTCAGTAACATAAAGAATAAAATCATAATGATCTATCTTGATGACCTCATAATTTTATCAAAGGAAAGGGAGGATCACTACAAGCATTTGAAAATGGCATTTTAAAGATGTCAAACTCATGGCATATATCTAAATCCAAAAAAAATATCTTTGTATTTACTGAAGGTAAACTCCTAGGACATGTGGTTTCTAAAAAGGGCACTAAAATTGATTTATAAGGGTAAATAAATTCAAAAATTATCTTTACCTACTATCAAACATATCATGCATTCATTCTTTGATAAAATCATCTTTCTTAGAATATTTATTTGAGACTTTATAAAACTAACAAGGCATATTTTCTAGATGTTGCAAGGAAATAACTCTTTCAAGTGGAACAATGATGCAAAGAAGGATTTAAATGAGATCAAATAAGCCATTGGTAAAGCACATGTTTTGACTTGTACCAGTTTTCAAAAAGATTTCATTGCATAATACTATTCTTATGAATATACATTGTTAGCTATTTTGGTACAAAATATGAAGAAGGTATTAAGTCCCCAATTGCTTTCATTAAATGTGGAATGAAGTAGCATGAGCTCAAGTATTCCATGATTAGAAACCATGGATATTTTATTTTTAAATTAGTAAAAAATTTCAAGTTTTATATTTTGAGCTCCCACATAATCATGATGGTCTTTAATCTAGTGGTCAAATTAATTTTGACTCACAAGAAATTAGATCAAAGAGAGGAGGATGGATCGGTAAGGTACAAGATTATGATTTATATCAAACATACCATGTTGGTGAGAGGACAAGGTTTTTTTAGTTTATTTTTGAATGTGTTTATGTTTAAAGAGAAGATAAGACAAAGGATCTACCACTTGTAGTATTTGTTGACTCCCTCGAAGAGTGGATTTGACATCACATATTTACTTTCATATAGATAATGTCCTACCAATATAAATCATAGAAAAATGGATAATCAAGTTAAATTCATCTAAGTATGTAATTTTGGATAATAGTCTCTTCAATAAATCCCTAGATGGTACCTTTTTGAGATGTGTAAATAAGGAACAAAAAATGAGATTTAGGAAGCTTTTCTGATAAGGCCTATGGTGAACACTTTACATATTCTATTAAAAATTTCAAAACTTTGTAACATCATTACTACTGGAAAACATTATTCAAAGATGTACACTAATCGATTTACCAATACTTTGTTGGATAGCCTAAAATTGTAACATTGAACATCTACCATGTAGTCATTGAAGAACCTTTTCAATAGTGGTTTTTGGACTTCATAGGGACTTAGAATCCACATTAAAATATGTGACATACTCATGTATTGATGGAAACTAATTAATTCACCAAGTTTCTAGAAGTGATTCCTCTAAAGTCAACCATTCTAAATTTGTGTACAACTTCATCAAAGAAAACATGTTGGTTAGATTTGGGGTTACATAAAATATTATCATGGATAATGCTTCAAATTTTTCTTTAGCTAAAATTATTGGTTTAAACTATGGTTATGGAATCTCAGTTTACCACTCTTTTGATAATTACCTTTAGGGTAATGATCAAATAGGATTTAGTAATAAGAACACCACTACCATTGTTTGTAAATTGGTAGACAAGAATCAGATAAATTCCCACAAGAATATTTATGACACATTATGGGTTGATAGAATAAATCCTAAAAGATCAATTAGAATGTATAATATCTAGTTATTGTAAGATAGAGATTTAATGATTGATACCTCTTTAAATTACTATCTTTTCAACTAGCTCAAGCTATAAAGGATGACCAATTCAAGGATGAATTGGAAAAGATGATCATGTAACTGACCATCATAGAATAAGATGAGTTATGGTGATGAAAATATCATAACTCAACAAGAAAAATTCAAATAAGTGTTGAATAAGAAATCAATACAATGGATTTACCAAGTGGGATACTTAATCCTAATTTGGGAAAAAAATAAGAGAACCTAGGGGCAGTCATGGAAAATTTGACTCCTTATGGATGGTGACTTTAAAAATTCACCATTTTTATAGTGAGACCACATACTAATTACCATATTAAGATGGAACTCACCTTCTATTGTCATACAACATAATTTTTTTGAAACACTATAAATAGTGAAGGTAGGCTATCACTTATTATTTCCTATAGGTGATTTAGGTTTCTGTTATATGTTTCCTTTTTGTTGTGTGTTTAATTTTCAAATGTGTATTTCCTTTATTCTACTAGTCTTTCCCATTTATTTTCTCAATTCAATTATTTTGAGAAGAATACTCAAGAACAATGGATAAAGAACTAGGTCTTGAAACCAAAGATCTTGAAGGTTAAGGTGATGTACTATTACAATTTTGTGTCCCAAATTTGGGCTAGCTGTTGTTCCCTAAAATTTTCCCATCATTTTTTTATAAGTCTATTAACAACATAGGAATTTGAGTCAAGTTTTGAGTTGGATAAAATTTGAGTTAAGTTGAAAAAATAATTCAAAGTGAAGAGTCTAGGTGTTTTTCCTTTATGAGACGTTTTTAGGAAATATTGTTAAGTGCAAAAACTGATTTTTTGTGTCATGCACACCTAAGAGGCTAGGTTTTCCTAACATCTAAGGCATGAAGGATATGAAAACATGATCTAGTTCTATGAACTATGATTTCATTCCATCTACACCTACATGGCCATGACCTCTTGACTTTGTGGATGTGAAGCCACATCTATTGGTCACTACAAAATGCAAATTCACATTCATAACACACATAGGTCAGGTAGTTTTGGCCACTAGGGTGTATGACATGCATGTGTGAGGGGGATTGGAAACTAATGTGGGCCAATTTATCCTCTAAAATATTTAATTAGGGATATGTGGATCTCATTCTCATCAATGAATTTATTGTGTACAAACACACTCTATAATTTCATCCAACTATTATATGTTCATATGAAGATGTATTTTTACAAGAAGATAGTTGAAATATCTAGAATTTCTAGTACTCCAAAGTAAAAAAAAGTTTTCAATAGAGTTGACACATCTCTCTAAAAAATTTTAGATAAAGGGGTATTTTTAATTATTCAATCACTTCAAATTTTTGGGTCTTTCCCATGTTCATTTAGCAAATGATATAGAGATATATAAGGTATTTTCATGATTGCTATTTATTTCTCCTTGCAAACACATGAAATTTTTTTGCACACTAATTTTCCTAGAAATATACAATTTATTTCTAAAGCATCCTATCAGATTGCCAAAACAACAAACATGAAGTACAATTACATGGGTTTTGAGCCTATGTTAATGCTTTGGGTGATCCACACTTATGATAATTTTATTATGTAGAATCTAATGTAGATCAAATCAACACATTAGATATTGGTGAGAAAATATGTCTAAATATTCCATATAAATATAATAATTACTCTTAAGGTATGGAAACACCATATAATATTATTTTAATAAGGAATCACTCCACAATGCCACTTCAAGGGGAAAACCTCCAATATCCTTCTAAAAATATAAGACTCAACACTTACTTTATTTATATACTTCAAAATCATATTCATCTTCTTTATATGTAACTATATATAACTAAAAATTCATGGGTAACTTCGTAATATCAATGTAGGCTAACCATTACCCAAATTAATAATTCAACAAGTTACTCATTTATTTTAATATATTGTACCCATAAAACTAAGGGGGATGTGTGTCACATGTCACAAGATATCCATCAACCTATATACATTAATATATCATATCGAGATAGGTATATAACATTCCTTCCCTCCTCAACATGTTTCATCCTTGAAACATAAGAAGAAACTAAATAATGAGTATGATTAAAATCATTGCACACTTGTCTCCATGCTCAATCATCCAACCACTCATATGTGATATTGGTAGGTGATAGACATCGAACCTTATTTTCAAATTCCATTATGCTATTTTGATTCCATTCATGATCATAGCTATACCTCCTTGGTTTTCATGCATAATGATTCTCCCCCTAATTCCATGTTTCATAGTCTATTGCACTACTCTAATTCCATGTTCCATATTGTGTTGTGCTAATTTGATTCCATGCATGACATAGTAGTTATTATTTGGATTCAATGCATAGATAAAGTGATTTATCCATTACTTCCATGTGTATCCATAGTGATTAGTACTTTAATTTCATTTATATTCAAAGTGAGTATTGTTATGACACTCGCTAACATGGATCCATGATTTTTGCCTCTCATGATGATGTGTGTGTCTATATGACTCAACCTTTTTTAATAATTTGACTTTATCAACATTGTATGATACTTATTATAAATTTTCCTTTGGTAGTTACTTTATCTCTTGAGTAGGGGAAGTGTTCTTATCTACTTGTATTGTTTCTTCATTTGAATCTTCCTTATTCTCTTCTTCACTATCTTCAAATTCATCCTCATGCTCTACCTTGAATTTTCTTTCTGTTTTTACAACTATGATATCCTGTAAAGTAACCTTCATTTTCTTGTACCCAAACTTCATGAAATTCTTATACACATTAATATGTATTTTCCCAAAGATGATAACCAAGGATATCTAAGAACCATATCCTAACTATCCATATCCAAGGCATAAAAATTAGAATACAAAACATATTTATCTATAGTAAGCTTTAAATCTTCAAAAACTTGAATATTATTACCATATACTTGGGCGTTTTTGATATTATTTTCTTGAACATATATATTTTGAGCCATATTTTAATTGATGAGGTTATACTTGTTACTAGGTTTTATGGACACAATGACCCTCTTCTTTTGAATGCATCCATGAAACTAAAATATTGAATCTGCTTTCTTTGAAACTAAACTATTTGAAATCTTATCATCCAATTATTTTGATTCCTCTTCAATATCCTCTCACTTTCCTTATGCATCATCACCATGTTCCTTTTATGCTTCCTCTTCATCAGTTGGATTCTCTTCCTCATCACCAACATCATCATTAGTTTCTTCCTTATCTTCCACATCATCCTCATTTTTCACATTCACATACTTAATCTATTTTTAAATTGAGATGTGCTATTTTTCACATCCTCTAACATATATCTCATCCACCTATTGAAATATTTGCGTAACTCCATGAAAAAACCCTAAAATTTCAACAATTCACAATGCACTAATCATACCACCCAAAAAATTACTGTATCTTCTTTGTAAGCCCATACAACTTTAGTGAAAATTTTGAAAAAAAATCTAAAATTTTGGCATATAGTGAAAATATATAAAAATCATAAAACCATAATAAATCACTGAAAAATTATAAAACAAAATTCAAATTTTCACTATATCTTTTTTTAATGATGATACAAATTCAGTAAAACTTTCACAATTTTTTTTGAAATTATGACTTATATGGCAAATTTACTAAAAATCCTAAAATAAAAATATATCCCTCAAAACTAATCATACAACCTTGATTTTTTAAAATGACTTTCTTGAAATATTCTCCAACTCTAGTAAAATATTTGTAGAAACAATCATAATAGTTTGTAAGATATATGTGATTCTCTAAAATTAATATTTCACCTAGAATATTTTTCTTAATCGATGCTCTAATACCACTTTTTATGATCCAATTGTAATATTATAATTATGATGAATATAATGTAGATCCACACAACACAATAGATATTGGTGAGCCAATATACTAAAATATTCAATATATACATAAATAGATTAATTACTTTTAAGGTAAGGAAACACCATACAATACTCATTAAGGAAGGAATATCTCCACAATGCCACTTCAAGGGAAAAACCTCCAATATATTTCTTCCAAATATAAGACCCAACATTTACTTGAATCATATCTTTTTCAATCATATTCATCTTCTTTATATAGACCTCTATATAACTAACAATATATGGGTAACCTCCTAATCTCAATGTAGGTTGACCCATTACCTAATTTACTAATTCCACAAGTTACTAATTTTTCCTAAT
This sequence comes from Torreya grandis, assembly GCA_037957365.1. NCBI lineage: Eukaryota > Viridiplantae > Streptophyta > Pinopsida > Cupressales > Taxaceae > Torreya > Torreya grandis. Next base: position 1,647,536 of record JARHVA010001243.1, on the reverse strand, counting down.
ATATTAGACCCATATAACTAAATAAAAGGAATGTGTGCCACATGTGAATATCTCCATCAACCCATTTACATTAATATATCATATCCCTAGGTTTATAACATGCTTAAGAGTGATATCCACAAAATTAGAGACTCTTAAATTTGTCAGGTGTATCTATAAAAATTTCACAGGAGACTTAATAAGGAAAACTCAAATTCCATGATTGTCTAATTGTCAGATTGTGGTTTTTTTGAAGAAACCAATTTTCCCATCTCAATACAATTTTAAAAATTGGCAATATCCTATGATCAACATTATGAATCCAAAAACACAAAGATAAAAATAAGTGGTGGTTTTCATATGGCTAAATTAGATAGTAAAATAATGGGCATGGCTCTAAATATCCTAGTCCATGAGATATATATGAGAATGAGTGTGGAAATTGAGCAATGCTACTTGGATAAAAACCAAAATAAACACCTTCACATTATCAATGATGCATGGCTAAAGCATAAGAGGAGTGTTTCTATGCTCCAAAAATTTTCTTTAGATATGATTTCAAAGAAGAGTTATATGACATGATAACTCTTCTCAATTATGTGGTCAGAAATGAGACTATAATGAATTTTCACCCATGGATGTTCATGGCCATGAAAATTATATGAACTATAAAGAAGTACATATATTGGGGTGAGTTGATTAGTGACATTCTACACAAACAAATAATCAATGTAGAGGCAACCAAATAGTACTATATGACTTCCTATTTAGTATACTCGTTGGCTTCTCAAAGAGTATATCGTAGTCTCACTCAACTAGTCAATGCTAATGCATCCACCCAGGTATTTGAATTTTTTTCTCAATTGAACCTTAAAAAAAACAATAAACATCTTAGGTGGGTCAATGATTCCTTCACGATAAGAGTGGTATGGGACTTGGATGACAATTGGTAAAAGAGGATCTCAGATGAAATAGTTAACCAAATTTCACAATATGAGAGCTACTTCATTTAGTTTCAAAAATTTACACACATAAGAGTTGGAGGATTTTAAGGTTCTCCTATGTAGTTTACAAGATTGTAAAATATACAAAATAATCTTGATTGATATATGTATATAGTTGGGTGTAGTTTATTTAAGTGTTGATAGGAAGGAGAAAGAAACTCTGTGTTAAATATATGGTCTTAATATTCCACTCCAAAATTTTTATCTGGTAAGAAGAATGAGTTCACCTTGTAATCTAGGTATGTTTAACTATTGATAAAGTGATTCTTGATTAAGTGGTAGTAGTACTTGATAGGGTTAAGGCCTACATCTAATATCTGCAATGACTATGTTAAGTGTATATGCCATTCCTATCCTTTAAGAGTACATTATTATGCCTGTCATGTTCTTTGTGTCAACAATCCATGTGACAATAAGTTTGGTAATACAATTGCTATCATGAAAATAATATTATATTAAAAAATATTGTCAAGTATAATGATTAGAAATCATTGAATGTGTAACTAGGATAATTAAAAAGGTAGTGAGTACTGCTTGGAGGGCTTTCTCAAAATAAGCAAGAAGATCAAGCCTATCTAATAATGTGTTTGATAGACATGTGTAAAGTCATTGTGAAAGTTTGTTTCACTTATTAAAATTGACATTATATATTGTAAACTATGAATGCATGAAAATATTCTCTCTTGATAAGAAACATAGATAAAAAACATACTGCCATAAAGTCTACTTATGCAGTTAAAGTGTGAGAATGTAATTTTGATATTACAATAGTGGCATAAAACATGCAATGTATTATAAGACTACTTTAAATAATAGATATATTGAGTAATAATTAAAAAAATATCTGATTAATCAAAGAATTCAATGACTTTAATAGGGATGTACTTTACTAACTTGAAGGAAGTAATTGTGAAACTTATAGTTTATAAATCAAGAAATAAAAAATATTAATTATGATATAAGTACTTTAGCACATGTTACATACAATGTTCTCTATGTTCATATATTGAATGTTCTTTATAGAAAGTTGATAATCTATAAGATAAGGGGTAGAGGGTTATCCACCAAGAAAGAGATAATAGAGGTGGATCCATACCCTTAAGGTCTCAACATTAGGACCAACCTCTAAGATTTGGTTTAGTTTTTTCAAAAATTAAACTTTAAAAGGGATTATTAAGGACTAGAAGTGTCATGAGTGATGGTAATTCTAGTTACCATTCAGTTCAAGTAGATATTAAGTAAAGATAATAAAAAATAAGGATAAAATAAAAGAATATTTTACATACATTAATATAATAATATATTAATAGTAGTTTATAAAGTAATATATTATAATTATACTAGTTATATGTATGTATGTATATCAAAGTTGGTGGGGCCCCTATACAATTTAACTCAAATAGATAAAAATAATAGGCGTGGCTTGAGGAAAGAAATTCCATAAGGCATATGACCAAGAACCCAAAAAAATAAATATATGAGCCAAAAATTACCAAACCAACTTTATTATATTTATTTGATAAAAGACTGGGTTATCAGGGTCATTACTCATGCAAACAGAGGATAATAAGATGAGAAATCAGATTGGTACTCAACTAAAAAAAGGTGCAAAAAAACACTACCATCATACAACATTAATACCCATATAACAAAATAAAAAATTGAGGGGGGCATAGAACCAAACACCTTACTACTTACCATAGAACACAAATATCTAGGGAAATCCCAAAATTGTGACTCAAAATTACCATCTTAGGTCGAACATGCTACCAATCAAGAATTAGATCTAGTATGCTTAATTGGTAACATGTTTGGCCTGGGATTATAATTTTGAGTCATAATTCTAGGAGCTCCCTAGATCTTTTTGTTTTATGGGAAGTATTAGGGCGTTTGGTTTTATGCCCCCCTAGTTTTTTTATTCGAGTATATGGGTATTAAAGTTGTATGATGGTTGTGTTTTTTATGCCTTTTTTTGACCCAATACAGATTCAAGTTATGGCCAATCTGGATTCTCAGCTTATTATCCTCTATTTTCATGAGTAATGGCCCTGATAGCTTGGTCTTTTATCAAATAAATATGAGAAAGCTAGTTTGGTAATGTTTAGCTCATATTTGTTTTTTGGTTCTTGGTCATATGCCTTGTAGAATTTCTTTCCTCAAGTAAGGCATATTATTTTTCTCTATTTGAGTTAAATTAGATAGGGGCCCCACTAAATTTATTATACATACATACATACATGTATATGTATGTATGTATATCAAAGTTGGTGGGTCCCTTATCCAATATAACTCAAATAGAGAAAAATAACAGGCTTGGCTTGAGGAAATAAATTCCAAAAGGCATATGACCAAGAACAAAAAAATATATATGAGAAAAACATTACCAAACTAGCTTTATCATATTTAATTAATAAAAGACCGGGTTATCAGTTCCATTACTCATGCAAACTATGAATAATAAGCTGAGAAAATAGGTTGGCCATAAGCCAAATCTGGGTTGTGCCAAAATAAGGCACAAAAAACTACTATCATACAACATTAATACTCATATACTAGAATAAAAAATCAAGGGGGACATACAACCAAACACTCTACTACTACCCATAGAACAAAAATATCTAGGGAGCTCCCAAAATTGTGATTCAAAATTACCATCCCAGGCTGAACATGATACCAATCAAGCATACTAAATATTGAAACCAATTATCAAACTAAGAACAACAAGGCCAAGACCAAAGCCAACACATATAAAGTTAAAACATCTAGTCTCCTAAAACTAAACCTAAATTCTCTCAAAAATCCATCTAAAAGTGCCACCCACTGCCCTCCATTCTTGACCTCAACATGATTGGACTAGAGCAAAGTAAGATGAATCCCCATGACTAAGTACAAAACCAGGGGGCTCAAGGACACACCCCCTTCCAAAAAACTATAATCACTAAGAATCTAACATAGTCTAGGATACCATACTTAATGTCAGTAAAAAAACATAGCTTAAATGACCAAACAAAGAGGGTAAAAATCTAGAGAGTGGTCTAACTAAAAATTAACCTAGACCAAGGATCCATAAAGAAGCCTACTCTTATACCCCATTCTCCACCAATACAAAAACCAACCTATCCTCCTCTCTACTTGCACACCCTTTAAGATCATGCAACAAATCTCAAAAATCCAAACCAAATTAAAACCCATGTGAAATAGGAATGAAAAGCCAAGATATAGAGGTACCAAATAAAATAATGAACTACCAAACATACAAATAATTGATTAACAACCACCAAACACACTCTAAAATGGAAACTCTAACAAATCACTACTTCAAGTAACCAATCAAAAAAATAAGGTAAACATTGGTTACCAAACCCAGGGGATGCCACAACCCCCAATCACAAAAAAACCCTAAACACATGGTAGGGAAAGGGAAGTGCTTTCCATTTTACCTTGACAAACAACCGATCAAGTAAAGATGATAGCCTAAAATCAACCTCTGACTCACATCTAGCATTTACCAAATTGGTGATAGCTTGTTGTAATGATTTTTAAAATAGTAGACTGCCAAAAACACCCAATATAGATTTTTCCCCCTTTGTTGAGGAAAAAACATACTAAAAAAACCCACACATGCCACCTTTGAAATGAAAATCGAGGGTATGGAAATAGAAGTGGGATATAGGCTAGGGCACAAGTTGACCATAGGTCCCCAAGATATAGATAAATTTGAAGGAGGAGGCAAAAATGACCCAAATTTGGCCTCTTGAACCATTTCCCCAACCTTTACCCCTAGTTCATCCAGAAAAAAAGTATTTCACTGTCCCATCCATAGATAGAGGATTGACATTTGAAGCCAATGTAGATGCCTCCCTTGTCACCCACCTTTTTTAATAGGGGGAGTGCTCTAGCTTCATTGATTTGAATTTATTCATGATCAATTTAAAATGAACATAAGTGTAAAGTAATTGCCCCAACTCCTTCTAATCTCCTTCCATCACTCCCTTGATTACCATAACTTTTAGTAGGAGCTACTTTGATGTTACAACCAATTTCCTTTCAGAATACTTTCCATGCTTTTGTTCCCATCTCAAATCCCTCCTTTGCACCTCCTCAACATCCAAAGCTCACTCTCTTGGCTCCAATCACTCCATCAAGAAAAAAGAAGTGAAAACACTTGGTCCGCACATGCACACACACACACACACACACACATGTATAGAAATTGTAATATTATAATATAATATATAATATTACTAATATTTATTTATTCATAATACATAAAATACATATTATATATATATATATATATATATATATATATATACATATACATATATATACACATATATATATACACATATATATATATACATATATATATATATATATACATATATATATATATATATATACATATATATATGTATATATATATACATATATATATATATACATATATATATATACATATATATATATATACATATATATATATATATATGTATGTATGTATATATTATTTTATAATATATACTATTATATAATTAAAGTATATATAATATAATAATATTTATATTATATATTTTCCCTAGTTTTAATATATTATGTTAATATATAATAATTATATACAATACTATCATATTACTAAATATTATATTTTATAATTATTTTTGTGTGGAATTATTATATAATATTTTAAAATTTAGAACTATTTTATTTATTTCAAATTGTTATACTTAATTTTATCATTCTTATTTATATTTAACAATATATTATTCTCATTCAAACTCTTAACACTTTTTATATTGTGAATGGAATATTTTAATATTTTCAAATATGTTATTTTACTTCACATTGTAACACGCGTGTGTGTTACAGTGTGAAGGAAAATAACATATTTTGAAATATAAATAAATATTAAAATTTTAATATATATAAGGTCAGCCTAAGTTCTAACTAAATAGGTCAACCACCACACACTTGGAAGAAGATGAAAAGACTTATGTAATAGTTCATTTTGTAACTTTTGATAATTCTAACTATGTTCTTATATTTTAAGCATAAATATGTTACATATGCATCTATATTGAGGTCAATTATATACAATCCTAGTGATACATAACATGTTTGAGTATCTAACCTTTCTTATAATAATTGTATTCACACCTTTAGGAGAGCTGAATCAAAGGAAGTTTTTCCCATCTTGATTATATGATTGTGTGTTCCTAGATTTTTTGTAGCATTGTTATTATCTATAATTTCCCCTTATTCATTCTCATTGAGCCTAAGTTGTATTTATTGAAAGTATCAGTATTATAACTACTTAAATTTATGTTGGTTTCCCTTTTAAAGGATAACACAACATACACACTTCATAAGCTCAAATCATATCTATAAATACAAGCTTGTCCCATACACACAATAATTGAATCTAATAAGGTCACTCAAATAGGGCATATTGAGTCCAATTTTACATTAAGTTGTCACATTTGTGTTTAGGAGGATTGATAAACCTTATTTTATTGCCTCATGGAGGCAATAAAGCAATTGGTTGCATGAGCCACTTTTATAGGTCATATCAAGTCTAAGTTTTCATTAGGTTCTTAGTATTATGTTCAGGGGGATTGATATGATTACAATGCAATGAATTGAGTGATTGCTTACTAGGGAACTTAAATAGGGCATATCAAGTTTGAATTTATAGTAGGTTGTCAATTTTGTGTTTAAAGGGATTGATATACCCTATTTGAGTGTTCTTTTAATGAATCAAGTGGTTAGTTGCATGGGGCATTCAAATAAGACATATTGACTCCGATTTACATTAAGTTAAGGCACTTATGTTTGTGAGTCTATATTTTTTCTATTGGAGTGCTCTATGTAATGAATCAAGTGAATGGTTTCACATGGCATTAAAATATAGTATATCAAGTTTTAATTTATGTTATATTTTTTCATTTTTATTTAGGTTTCTTAATATTCCCTATTTGAGTGCCTTATGTAATGAATCAATTTATTGGTTGCATATGAAACTCAAATAGGGCACATATAGTTTGAATTTTCATTATGTTTCCATAATTTGGGCTTATGTGGATTGATATTCTCTATTTGTTTGCCTCGTGCAATAAATATAATGTTTCATTGCATGGGAAACTCAAAAAGACCATATCAAGTCTAAATTTACAAATCAGTCTATGAAATTTGGTTTTAAATGGATCAATATGCACTATTTAAGAGCCCATATAATAAATAAAGTGGATGATGGAGTGCGTGCATTAGTAAAAAATGTTACATGATATGTAAGGATATTTAAGTGTACGACTAGGGTTTCATCCCTATAGCATCACAAGTATAGTAGTAGAGATCATTGCCTTTGATCAAGCAGGGTAGGGTAAGGCACTATGCAAGTCTCCAAAAGAAAAGGTATGGCCCTAGGGTTTACATCCATCAAGATGAAGAAATAGGTATTTTCAATTATTTATTGTAGGTTTAATGGGTTATGGTCTTGATCAGAGGAATTAAATCATTGGATCCATGCTACCTGGACCATTAACTTTCAAATTCAATTATGTTCTAAAGTTTACTTCATAGTTAGTTTTTTTCACCCTAAGGATCATTAAAAAAAATTTATGGAGGGGCCTCGGTTTTGGGATAGAGATGGGCTATTTACTACCCCCTATTTATTTGATTTTGACCCCTCAACAATGGTGGTATCTAAAATTCCAATTTGGGTTTAGTTCCCAAATCTCCTTCTTCCCTTTTGGGCCCTCTCATTTTGTGAAGGTATTAGAAACAATCTTGAAATATTCATCAAGATGGATAATGAGTGGTCTAAACTAGGGGTTTTTACCTATTCTCATATTTTTGTGGAGGTAAACCTTAGTAAAGGTCTACAAGAGAGAATCTCGTTGAATCATAACACCTTCCTTTGGATCAAAACATTGGATTATGAAAATATTGCCTTTAGATGATGGTTATGCCATCAAACCAACCATCTCCAGGGGGTTTGTCCTCATGCAGGGAAGCCAAAAAATAAAAAGACTACTCTTTTAATCCAAAAGGTTGGAATCTTTATTAGCACCCTCTTTGAAATAATGGCATAGAAAAATCTAGAAATGACATAGAGAATAAAGAAGATACAAAATCTATTGAAGAAATGGTTGTGATAGATTCCTCTTTCAAAATAAAATCTATGGATAATGATACAAGTGGAGGAATTAAGAGGGTACATGAATATGAAACCTATGAATTTGATAAAGATCAACCCCATTTTGAACCTCAACATACTCTTTCACTTCCAATGGTTATTACTAACCCAATGGCTATTGGTAGTCCAAAGGGTTAGATAAAGATTCAAAAGGAAAAGGGCAAAAAAGGTCATATTGTGGATACAAATTTGGCCATTTATGATTACTCCTATAGTTTATTCTTACTCAGTCTAGCTCATTTCTTGTTTCCCCCTCAAGTCTCATATAACTTGGTATGGCTTAGCTTACAGGGTGTGACTTTTCCATCCATATTTTTTGTATGACTAGCATTATATTTTACATCATTTTATTAATAAAGTATGCATTTCAATCAAAAAAATAAAGTGGATGATTTCAAGGGGAACTCAAAATGAACATATCGAGACCAAATTTACATTAGGCTACCAGATTATGTTTAGGTGGTTTGATATTCCCAATTTCACAACCTTGTTCAATGAATTAAGTGGTTGGTTTTGCATGACACTCAAGATTGCATTTCAATAGAACCTTCAAAGTTTTTTGTTGACATATTAAAGGAGAAATGCTATATAGTATTTGTCAACTTTGAGGATGAATACATAAAGTTTCACCATTTTTTCCATTGTAAGGAGACATAAATGAAAGAAGCCATCAATCAAAGACTATGCCAATGAGTTCCATGACTACGCCATATGCCTATAAGAGAATCTAACTAAACAAAATAAGGTGTTGAAGTAAATTATATGAATTTAACCTTATATCCCTATAAATTACATGAGTAGACATCCAAAGTATTATTGTGGATGCTCTGAAAACACAATGCACCAAACACTTTGGCTAATTCTATGATTTTATGATGCCCCTCAATTTGACTTCTTCAAACTCTCTCTCATAAAATCAATCTTTGAAATGGGGACAAGTGGGAATGGGAGCAGTGAAAAAATGGTGAAATAAGTCATAGAGAATGTGGATGGAGATGACGATGAGGATGAGGATGAAGAGGAAGGCTTTTGGGTGGCGATGGCAGAAGAAATTTCACAAGAAGATAATGGTGGGAATGTTGGACAGATTGGTAGTGATTGATTTTGTTTGGCCTTCAAAACTCTCCTACTCCACAATTCTATGTTGGAATCATTGGATGCCTTTAGAGTACCTAAAAAATGGTGAAAGCATAGTGCCTATTGGATTTTTTTTAAGTTTTTGGAGAGAAAGCTTCAGAGGAAATGTTCTTTGTTTTAGTCCCATTATGAAGTCTAGGAAGAATACAATAGATTCCATTGCTACTGATAATGGCCCTTGATCTTATTTAGATGGCAAGGACTTACTTATCTAATGTCATTCCCTGGGGTAATTAGTGGTGGGATGTAGATCCTAATGCCCTCTTTTGTCTTTCTCTTGAGTTCTCTAGTGTGTAGGGAAAGAAATAAATCTAGGGAGGCTTCGACAAGGAGGGTGGAGGTGGAGAAGTACCCACAAAGGATTTATGGCCAAACTATTCTTGGGCCTTTGGTCTTGGTTTTTCCATGCCCCTGAATGCTATCCTAGTGTCTAAATGGAGGTGTGAAGTTGGCATCTTGTTTCTTGATAGGGTTTGGTCAGGTGTTTTGTTTGAGCATGGATATAACCTAAATAGGGGAGACTAGTGCTCTCCCTCTAGGCTCTTTATCTTATTTAACACTGATGTTCTTTCATGGATTTTCTAGTGGAAGGTTGTGGATAGCGTAACTCTTTGTTAGCTTTTGATTGGTGCTTTGGGTTGGTAGGGGGGTTCCACCCTCATTAGGGTCACTTCTCTGTAGACCCTATGTGGGAGGTATGATGAGAGTCCTTACCGTTTGCACTTTTTTTTGAGAATTTATAGGATTTGGTGGATCCTATCCCCTTAGTCACTCACGTGGCATAAATTTTGAAGGAGGCATTGTCATCACTCCCTTCCCTTATTCAGAAATTGACATGGATGTTAGAGGATCTCATGGTTCAACCTCATTTAGTTGCTCAGATAATAGATCTTTCCATTCCACTATAAGTTTTTTCAAAGTGATATATTCTATGGTTGGCCATTTTTTAGGTTTATAAGGACCTTGATTTGCTACATCCTTATTTTACTATTTTAAAGTGGATGATAGAGGAGCCCACTTTTGGTTTGTTAAAAAATGTTCTAGTTAAGTGAAATCTCAGGTGGCAGAAGACCATCTTCTCTGAAAGGTCTTATGTCTGACGGTATCTCCAATAAATATCTTCGTGTTTTCAAGGTTATGAGATCCTTAAAAACTCTAGTTGTGTGTACCTTAAAACCCTCACTGCTATGTTTTGTAAAAAAGTTTGTGGATCTTTCTAGGAAGATTATTACCTTAAGATATGCAGATGACCCTAGAGGTGTAAAACCTTATTTTATATTCAAACTTATGTTCTGTGCTTTGCCCCTTGCTATGTTTTACCAATTTGTGAATCTTATAGGGAAGATTATCCCTTTTAATGTAACTTTGTTGTATGAAGGCTACGTGAAAGACCTAAATGGAAAAAGACTTCCCTCCCTGGGGGATCCTCTAGTGTGCAGTAACTTCAAGGAAGACAAGATGAAGGGACATTTCCCCTTGAGATCCACTTATTTAGCAATTTTTTTTTCACTTTAGGTTATGGGACCTTAAAATACCTGGTTGTTGTCTTGTTTTGGTCTTTAGGACCTTTACTTCATTTGTTCTCTAGTTTCAACATGGTCATGGGACCTTCACTCCATTTTTTTAAGGTTGGGGGAGCCTTCAAACCCTCTTTGTTATACTTTCAAGTTACGGGATCCTCAAATCCTCTGGTTGTGAGAATCCTTAAAATCCTTATGTTCTCTAATCTTGCCGAGGTTGTGGGTACCTTTACTTCTTGTTCTTTCATCTTGCCTTGATCAAAAGACCTTTGCTCCACTTGTTAAAGGTTGAGGGAGCCTTAAAACCATCATGTCGTGCTTCGTCATGGGACCTTTACTCTACTTATTAAAAGTTATGGGAGGCTTCAAACCCTCTTTATTGGACTCATAGGTTACAAGATCCTTAAAACCCCTAGTTGTGGGAATCCTTAAAACCCTCACATTGTCTAGTCTCACCAATGTTTGGGATACCTCTACTTCTTTTGTTGTTGGTTGGGGGAGTCAAACCCTTGATGCTACACTTGGTAGTTAGGGGGATCCTTCACCCTCTTTGATGTACCTGGATGTGGGTCTAGTTATCAAAACCCTCACCAACCTGGTTCATAGCTCTGGTTTCAAAAGCATTTACTCTATCAAATAAAAAAATTTAGTTTTAGTAGTTATCCCCTTCAAAGTACAAGTCAATCTTAACACCCCATGTTCAAATAAAAAATAAACTTTGCATCATTGGATGCTTGGATTATTAACAATTACAACTTTTATAATATACACCCAAAAAATTACTCTAACTAGAACTCATTGAATTTTAGCCATCCTACCATGTTTCTTTGAACTTCTTTATCACACAATAATATAAGCTCAATATCCCTTAGTTATTCATTTTAGAAGTAACCCTTATTTAAAGATCTATTTCAATATGTCTTAATCCTTTATCTTAGAATCAACCTCTATTCAAAGATCAATTTAATGTTTCTTGATTAATATTTTTAAAGTAATAAACTAAAATTAAATTAATTTATGAATTTAACTTTAAAATATGAGATATTTGAAGAAATATTATTTTTTATTGTTATATTATTTTTATTTATTTACTAATTTTATCTTACTTTTAAATTTTCAATCTCGTCCTCCTTTCGAGTTGACCAATATACATGCTAACAAAAAAATATATTTTTTATATTAATTTTTTATTTTTAACATAATATTTGATTAAGATCTTGTATATTCTAAATTATTTATTATAGTTTTTTTTTCTAGTTGATAGCTTTTGATCAGAGATTGAACCAGTCTAAAACATAATCAGGGGCTTAGATCCCCATGTAATACCACATGTATACCATATATTAAACTAGGTGTATACCAATAATTACTAACAAACCAACAACAATTAATGGTCTTGAGAATATAACCAATAGCCACAAACAACTTTACATGCCTTTTCAAATATTTAAACCTAGGTGGGGCTTGAAACAACCAAGCCACTTAACCAAATCACCCACATCTCATTGGATAAATGTTGAAAATAATATTTTTTTAAACTGAGCCAAAACTATAGACATCTTAATAATCAAAATGCCTAAACCAATGGTGAATAGTATTCCTAGCCATAGGTTGTAGACTTACCTCATTACATTAAACATAAGTTTCAAGCCACTTGTTGACTGCCATTACATTGAACACCAAACTGATAGTCAACTACATTAGATACTTTTTATGAATAATCTAAAATTATAGCTTAGTGTGGGAATGATGCTAAAGGATGATCATCCCAAGAATGGACCCTGAGACCTTCCACTTCTAACACCCAACTCACTCACTGCTAGGCTATAAATGCCCATTTTAAAATGTTGGGTAACATGATTTATTTAACTAGAGCCAAAATTGATTATGAAGAGTAGCCCTAACCATAGATTATGGCTTGCCTCATCACATTGAACACAATTTTTAAGACACCTATCGACCTTTACCAAATTGAACACTGAGCCAACAAGTCCACTACATCGAGTACTATCATAGTTGACCCATCGACACCTAGTGTGGAAATAATGTTATAGAGGTGGCCAGCCTGGGGAATGGACCCTAAGACTTCCACTTCTAACACTTAGTTCACACACCGTTAGGCTATCCCCATTGGGTTTTAATTTTGGGTAACATTCTTTATTTAATTGAAACTAAAACTAAATATGAAGAGCAACCCTAGCCAAGGATGTGGTTTGCCTCATCACATTACACACATGTTTCAAGCCAACTACTGACTCCTATAAAATTAAACATAGAGTCGTCTAGTCCACTACATCGGGTACCCTCATGGTTGATCCATTCGATCCTAGTGTGGGAACAATTTTTATAGAGGTGGTTAATCTAGGGAACTACTTGAAGATCTCCCATTTATAGCACTCAGTGCATACATCACTAGGCTATCCCCACTAGGTCTAAAAAATGTTGGGAAACAATTTTTTTAAATGGAGCAAAAACCACATACATCTTTATAACGAGAATGCCTAAACCAAACAGTGAATAGTATTCCTATCTATGGGTTATGAAATTGCCTCATCACATTGAACACATGTTTTAAGCCACACGCTGACCCCCATCATATTGCACACTGAGATGGTAGTCTTTTGCATCAGATACTTTTTATGAATAACCCATCATCATCGCTTAGTGTTGGAAATATGCTAGAGAGTGATCATCTCAAGAATGGACCCTGAGACCTCCCACTTCTAACATTTAGCTCACTCATTGTTAGGCTATCAATGCCAGGTTATTTATTATAGATTTATTTTAACATATATTTAAGTGTACATTATTTGAAAAAATAATTTTGAATATAAAAGTTTATAAAAATAACTATGTAAATTGAAAGTTTACACATATATGTATTTATTATTTAATTTAAAGAAGACTAAATATTAAAAAAATAGAAAAGTTAACATTATCAACAACACTATTAAATTTTATAATATGAATTTATATGTTTTGATAAATTTTAAAAATATTAAATAAATTATTATTATTATTATTATTATTATTATTATTATTATTATTATTATTATTATTATTATTATTATTATTATTATTATTATTATTATTATTATTATTGGATTTTTAGTGCATATATATTTAATTATATAATTTGAAGTCTCATTTTTCTCACACACACGATGATAATATTTTGATATTTTTAACATAAATTTATTTATGATATATATATTAATATTATCACAATTTAAAAAAAATACATTTCATAAATAATAAATCTAAAAACATTCAGTTTATATTAAATATACATATAAAACTATTAATTTTTTCAAAAAAAATATAAATAATATATAAAACCTTTTAACTTCTACTAAATATAAATTAAAAGTGATAAAACAATATATAAAACCATTCAACTTCAACCATATGTAAATCACAATAAAGTAAATCTCAATTAATAAAATAATATATAATAAATATAAATCACAATTAATAACATAACAATGTATATAAAATTAGAAATTATATATAAATAATATATATAACTATTCAAATTATAACTCCTAAAACTATTAACAAAATATTTATAAATTTTATATTTATTTATCATTTCTACACGCTTTTTTCTTTACCATCTATACCATTACGTTGTCACCTCAAACTAAAATTTAATTTAAGTTTGAGTGGGTGTATAGCTGAATTTTCCCATACCATCCATACTATAATCATTTTAGAATTAAATAATAATTTGAGGTTGAAATGATAACTCCGTAACGAAACCATAATTTAATTTTGGAATGAGTAACTATTTATGTTATTATATTAAATATATGTATATTTTATTTTAATACCACCAATACATAACACCTAAAAACTGACCTTAATATTTTAATAATAAATTGAGAAAAAATAAATTTTCCAATCCACCTTATTTATGTTATTATATCAAACATATTTATGTGGTTTTTTTTCAATACCACCAATACCATAATCATTATGCCTCATTGTTTCATTTTATATTTTTTAAAATTATAAATTATGTTTACTTTTTAACTCTATTCTTTGCATGTCATGTGTTTTAGTTGATGCTTAATCATATATTAGCAATGTTTTTTGATCTTATATTTTTTTAGTCATAGAAATTAGGTTTACTTTCTAGTTATTTTATATATAAAATTAAAGTATTATATAAATCACTAAAATTGTGAACATTTATGATAATAACTTTTTAAATGTGTGTGATAAAATGTTAAAAGTTTATTTTAAGTTTATATATAGTTTATTATTTATTTTAAGAGCCATTTAATTTAAAGGAATTTAAAAGTAATTGAATAATAAAATTTAATATCAACAATTTTATGTTTAAATGTTATGATAAAAATATATATTTTGACGAAACCAATAAAATGAAATAAACATAATAATTTTAGACAAATATGTTTACTATAAAAATATATGGTCTTAATATTCCACTCCAAAACTCAGATGATAAAAAGAATGAATTCACGTTTTAATTTAGATATGTTTGATCAGGGATACATGATTCTCTCTTAAATGGTAGTAAAGTTATGGCTTAATCCCGAGTTATTAAATAAATGATACCAAAGTTACCCTCATACATGTAATACTTGATAGGGTGAAGGCTTACATGTAGTATCTACAATGATTCTGTTAAGTATATGCCATTCCTATCCTTTAGGAGTACATTATGATACATGTCATGTTGTTATGTCAACAAGCTATGTGACAATATGTGACAATAAGTTTGATAATACAATTGCTATGGTGACCTTTTGAAAATAATACTATATTGAAAAATCTTGTCAAGTATGATGATTAGAGATCATATAATGTGTAGTTAGGATAAGGAAAAAGGTAATGAGTACTACTTAAAAGGGCTTCCTCAAAGCAAACAATAAGATCAAGCCCATCTAATAATGTGTTTGATAGACACGAGTAAATTCATTATGAAACTCTGGTTTCACTTATTAGAATTGACATTATATATTGTAAATTATGGATGCATAAAAATATTGTCTCTTGATATTGTCCCTAAATGACATTTGTATAACAAATTAGATAAGAAACACACCAAAGTTACCATAAGGTCTACTTATGCAATTAAAATGTTTGGATGCAATTTTAGCAGTATGATAGTGACATAAAACTAACCATGTATTTTAAGACTACTCTAAATGACAAAGATATTGAGTAATCATTATAGAATTTCTATGATTAATCAAAGAAGTCAATGACTATAATAGGGATGCACTCTAAAAACAAGCAATAATAAATTGAGTAACTTATAGTTTTTAAATATTTAAATAAAAAATATACATTATGATTTAAACACTTTAGTATGGGTTACGTACTGTGTTCCCTATGTTATCCACCAAAAAGGAGATAATAGAGGTCGATCCATAACCCGAAGGTCTTAACATTAGGCCCTGGCCTTTAAGATGGGTTAGGTATCTCTAAGATGGATTGTTAGGGACTACAAGTATCATGAGCGATGGTACTTCCAATCATTGTTTAGTTCATGTAGATATTAAGTAAAAACACTTAAAAAAATAAAGGACGATTTTACATACATTAATCAAGTTATATATATATATATATATATATATATATATATATATATATATATAGTATTTTATATATATATATATATATATATATATATATAAAATACACAATATATATAATATAGTTGTATTTATATAATATATAGTATTATATAATTAAAGTATATATTATATAATAATATTTATATTATATATTTTTCTATATTCAATATTATATGTTAATATGTTATAATAATATCATATTATTATACATATTATATTTTATAATTTTTTTTGTGTGAAATTGTTATATATTATTTTAACCTTTATAAATATATTATTTATTTCAAGTATTTATATTTAATTTTATTATTCTTATTTATCTTTAAAAATGAGTTATTTTCATTCAAATTCTAATACTTTTAACATTGTGAATAGAATATTGTAATATACTTTTAGAATTTTAATATTCATTTTTTTAATATTTTTTAATATTTTAAAGTATGTTATTTTCCTTCACATTATAATATTTTTATTAAATTATATATAAAAAATAAATGTAATATAATTATTTAATATTTAAAATAACTATATTTTTTTTTTTCATTTTCATCTTAGTGTAAAATTGGTAAAAAAAATTGGTACAAATTTGACACAAATCATCTTGCAAAAGTCATGAAAATAGGGTGCAAATATGGTGTAAAGGTGGATCGAAAATGGCATAAAAGTCACGTAATTGAAAATGCTTAAATGTTTGACTTTTGTTCAACCTTTGTATCACAAAAATGATGTAAATTCATAAAAGTTTTATCTGCTAAAAACCAACAAAAAATAAAATAAAAATAATAATAATAAAAAATAAAAAAAGATTTATGATGTGAATTTGACCTTATTAGTGGCACTAATAACACCTTGTGCAATGGTAACTTGAACCATTGTTAATCATTATTCTATCCTTTTTATGTATACCTTTTGCATTTGCTTACTTCTTATAATTATAAGAGAGATGGTAAAAAATTTCAAAGTGCTGATTTTGTAGTAGTCTTTAGAAGGTGACACTAAAAATGCACACTTAGAATGTTAATAAGATAACATAAAATATATAACAATCAAAGAAGTTTTTCTAGATTGTACACATCCACTCAAGATAATCTAAACTATCATGTCATTTTGAGTAAAAGTGCATACAAGGTCAAAATAATTTAATAACTGTATTTTTCTAATTTTGGAATTTATTTTATACTAGAGAAAAGTTGAATTATCTTGATATTTTTTATTATCTTAGACAGTAATAATTTCAAAAACATAAAATCATAATGATTGGAGAAGTTCCAATAAAATAGAAATCAATGTCATTTATTGTGTATCTAAACATTAACTCATGTACTTCAATGAATACTTAATTTCATCTTGAATATTTGTATGTGTTCAATAAATTTTTTTGAATGATAGATAGATATTACATATTGAAATGAACTATAATGCTTATCTATTTATAAATAAATTGAATTAATATTAGCATTATATTAATGTGGAAACCAAAAAATTTAATCCTTAAAAATAAAGAAAATAAAACCACAGAAAAATGATTATGTATTTTAATTTAAAAAATAACTAAAAATACTAAAGATGTGCACTAACATTCTTAACTATATATATATATATATATATATATATATATATATATATATATATATATATAAATAAAATAATCGATATAATTATACAATTTAACTTCCAATAAATGCCTATGAACTATCATATAAGGTGTGCAAATAAACATTCAATTGTTTATGCTTTCCTTCATTGAATATACTAATATATATTCTATGTAAAACAAATAAATTCAATGTTTTAGTCAAACATTAATTTAGAAGTACAATATATAATGAAATATATTCATGAATTCGTAAGCTCTAGGCTCTAGTATTGCATGCGCTGATTTGAAACAAAGATGTATGAAATAAACATGCCAAACTATATAAAACATTAAATGAAATATAAGTATTACACATATTTTAAATATGTCTATTTAAATCTCTTAAAGCTATTATATTTTAGGACTGGAAATATTTCATTGATAATTAGGTCTCTATAACTTTTCAAATTGATGGTTTAATCTAGATTTTTTTGTATCTCATTTATTTTATTTTTGTTATTAAAAGGTGAATGACCCCACAACCCTCAATTAGTTATCACCAAAAAAATAATATAGAAATAATAAACAATTTAATAATATCCACAATTAGTTGTAATTTATAATCCATTGTCCTTTTTAATACATTTTCACATCTAATGTTTGTATGGTTCTTTTTTTAAGGTTAGCTCAACAATTTTGGTTTAATATACGCCACAACCAACATATATAAGTTATCTATTGGTTTTGTCATGCTGACCATTAAACTTTTATAAATTTATTATTAGAATATTATTTTATTTGAAAAAATTTAATAAAAAAAATATATAATATTTTAAATATATAGTAAATATTAATTTTTTTTTTTAATTATAATTTTTTTGAGCCTAACACAATATTAATTTTATATATATATATATATATATATATATATATATATATATAATCAATTAATATTAATATGATATCTCTTATTTCTTCCTATTTTTGTGACATTAGCGTCACATGGAAGTTTAGCCTAAAGAAACAAACATCATCCTTCTTCCACATTAAAGTAGATCTTCCATAGTCCATTTCAACCCATCTTCAATTGAATTCATTGGATCTAAACATAATCTCTTTGCTTTTGTGTTTTTCCTCTGTCTTTTAGAACCACAATTTGCTTTGGTTAACAAAGAAGTAGTTTGAGAGATGGTAATGACTTCCTTGGAAGATATCTCTTCCTCCTTAGACTAACAATATGTTGTGACTAACTCCTGGAACAAATCCTTACTCTAATGTTAAAAATTCATTTCCTCTTTTTGATCCCTTGAAGATTCCAAAATCAAATCCTGAGATGCCTTATTAATCTCAGATCCATCATTGCACATGTTCATAACAACTACTTTTGTTTCCTACCTAGAAGAGCCAAGCTTTGTGGCCTTATGTTGTGGATCGATATTTTTTTTCCTGTTACTTTTTGGTATATTGGGCATCCCCTTGCTTTCCTATCCCAGATATATATCCTTGAAAACCCCTTTCTTAATCCATCTTAACAAACTACATTTGTAGGATCCCCCATAAGCTTTTGTAGAACAATTTGCAATCTTATGCCTTGACTAGTTACAATAAAACTAGATTAAAGGCATTGCCTTGAAATTTACAAATTGAGAGTGAGTTCCTTGCGAAGAATAAATTTTTATTGTATGAAATAGAGACTTAGTGACATCCACCAAAACTTGAGAAGTTGCATAATGGTTTTGAGTAAACTCCTCTTCTCTATCAATTTTGATGAAATCACCCATATTTTCCAATAACTTTTTGATCAACCTAGAGTCTCTTATGACCAATGAGGGGTTGTAAAATTGAACCCGCATTGTAATATTATAGATAATGGAAACCCCAAGGACAAAGAAAGGCATCCAAGGGCCTGTATACACTCAAGCTCTACCAAAGAACCAAGGGCCATTATTCCAAACAATGTCTCGGTCCACCAAAGATTTAAAGTGAACCACCAAAAAAACTCTTAATCCAAGAAAACTATGGTTCAAAAATGTTTCTCCAAGTGGATTTCATTCACAAAGATTTCTCTTTATGGATGTGAACGGGTATCCCTGCATTGAAAAAATAGAGATCTTTTGCCTATATCCTCAGAAAGTGATTCAATCTACTCATCTATGAGAAAGAGATCTTGAGGAATAGTGGATAGGCTAACCTTTGTGTCACCCAAAGAAAGAGACATCAAATGTGGCTCCCCATTTGAAGAAGGAAACAAAATATTCAAATGAAATTCCATCCCTCGATCTTCTTGTTGAGAAGATTGTAACTTGACCTGTAAATCCATGTTATCCCCATAAACCCTATTCAAGGAGGGGGCAACCTACAAAGGTTGACAAACCACCCACCTATCCACCGATATTGGACAAAGAGGGGAAAGAAAGAGAGATTTTTTTTTCAAAAATCTCCACATTTGTGATAGGGATTAATATAGTTTTTGCATTCTTTGTAGAATAGAGACATCCAAATCCACATCTATTTGCTTTATTGAAGGAACCCTAAGCCATAGGGTTTTTTGTTTAACCTAAGTATTATCATGGCTAAGGGGTTCATTGATTTTTCCTGGCTGAGTGTTGTCTGACCCTACTACCTTCCCTTTTCTCTTGAAGTTTTGCATAAGTAAAGTGCTTATATTAGATGATCTGGTGCATCCTCCATGCATACTCTTGTGAAAATTTTGCTTTGCTCCATTTGCACTTGAAACTCCTTCCACTGTCTACACCTAAATTATATGATTTGGTGCATCTTCCATGCATACTCCTATGGAAGTTTCATTTTGCTCCCTCTATACAAGAAACTCCTTGCATCATCTACACCCATATAAGATGATTCGGTGCATCCTCCATACATACTCCTATAAAGGTTTTTCTTTTCTCTATATGTACCCAAAACTCCTTCCCCCTTCTACACCCATCCCACAACTTCTATTCCTCATCTCCATTTTCATTTTCATTTATATTTGAACATTTTTTTATAATTTAATTTGATGTTGAAAGAAGAATGTATATTTATATTTGAATTTTATACTTTAAAAAAATTAATCATAATTGAAAATTATGAAGTGAATACAAATGGCTATTTATAACTATTATCTATTAACATTTAAATTTTAATTGAATACTAATTTATCTATATCTATATTCACTCAAAAAAATAAAACATGAACACTGATCTGTCAGATTTTCAAAATAAATTTGTCATAACAAAAACTATTGAATTGGTTAAACATCAAATTACTCAAAGTTAATGCATTCCCTGTGTTTGTGAATATTCTTTTTCACAATAAATTGTAGAAAAACAACCATTAATATTAACACGAAACATAATTTAATTTTGAAATGAATAGCAATATAACAAAACTATAATTTATTTTTGGAATGAATAATTACAAATTTAATTGACCATATTTACATGATTTTTTTAAATACCATAATCATTACCCCTCCTGATAATTTCAACCTTTGAATGAGTGGTTCATATGTCAAAGAATTCTAATTTACATTTTTCATGTCCATGTAAGTTTTCAATCTAAACACTGATCTGTCAGTTTTTCAAAATAAGTTTGTCATAGCGAAGACTATTGAATTGATTAAACACCAAAGTATTCAAAGCTAATGCATTCCCTGTGTTTGTGAATATCTCTTCTAAAATTGCTTACAAATCAAAGTTAATGCATTTGTGAATATTGTTTTCGACAATGAATTACTGAAAGACAATCACTATTATTAACATGAACCATAATTTAATTTTAATTGGAATGAGTACCCACAAATCTAATTAAACATATTTAACACCAATACCGTTTTGGATACCACCAACACGATAATCATGAACATCTCAAAGAATGCCCCTCTTAATTTACATTTTTCATGTCCCTATAGCTTTTCAATCTTCTCTCCTTTTTTTTATAAAACAAATTATGTTTAATTTTTAATTATTATATATATATATATATAATTAAAGTATCATATAAATGACTAAAATTTTAGGGCATTTTGATAATAGCTTTTTAAGTGGGTATAATAAAATGTTAAAAATTCTTTCAATTTTTTTTGAAGTTTATATATAATCTTATTATTATTTTATTTGTTTTAAGAACCAATAAATTTGAAGGAATCCAAAATTAAAAGGAATAATAAAATTTGATATCAACAATTTTATATTTAGTTATTATGATAGGAATATATACTTTAACAAAACCAATCTAATGATAGCAAGAGCAGTGACCATCGATGGAGAAGAGGATGGTTCAAGCTTTACAAGGAAGAAATGAAGTAATAAAGGTTTATGTTCTAGATTATGGAGGTAGTTTAAAACCAGAGGAGTTGATAGATTGGATGAATAGCATGAAGAAAGTTTTCGAGTGGAAGACTATGAAAGAGGACAAGAAGGTAAAATTTGCATGCACAAAATTGAAAGGTCATGCAATGATTTGGTGGGATAAACTATAAAAAGAGAGATAGAGGAAAGGTAAATAGAAGATTAATTCATGGAAAAAGATGGAGAAGATGCTGAGGGAGAAATTTCTTCATATGGATTATGCACAAACTCTATACATAAGATTTCAAAATTTGAGGCAAAAAGATCACAGTATACAAGAGTATATAGATAAATTTTTATAAGCTTTCCATACGAGTGGAGCATGATGAAACAAAAGAGAAAATGGCTAAAAAGTATGTAAATGGTTTGAAATTTTCTATTCAAGATGAATTAAGCACGTATAGAATACTTAACATGGAGAAGGCTTATCAATTCGCTTTGAAGGTAGAATAAAAACAAAATAGATAGAATTTTAGAAGGACATCTATTGGTACAAAAAGAGGTAGATCCCCTATAATAAGGGGATGAGGTGGGTTTAATACCATTAGAGGTGGTTTTAATGCCAATAAAGGTGAATCATCACGTGGTCCAGAAAGTCAAGATGATAATAAGCAAGGGTTTCAATACCAACAAAGAGGAAAAAGATTTTAGAGAGGACGAGGTTATGGTGGTGTTAGAGGATGGTTTTTGAATTAGCGTAGATATTATGTCTATTATAGATGTGGAGAAGAAGGGCACATAACATTTGAGTTTCCACACTATCAAGATCAAGAAAGGAGGCAAGAATATCACCCAAGAGTAAATCTAGTTGAGGCTGAAATAGAAGAGCATAATACTGAAGCCAACTAATGTTGGAGATAATATCATGATGAGAAGAACCATGATCACTCCAAGGAAGGATCAAATGAAAAATAAAGAAGGTGGTTATGCATGACTATGATCAAATATTTTTCAAACAAGATGTACTTCAAGTGGAAAGGTATGAAAAGTAATTATAGATGGTGGTAGTTGTGAAAATATGATTTCTAAAGAAATTATTGAGAAGCTAAATCTATAATATGAAAAACATCCTAACATTCATGGTTTAAGAAAGGGAATGAAGTTATAGCAGATAAAAGGTGTTTAATCAAATTTTTTATAGGAAAAATTTATAATGATGAAATATGGTGTGGTGCTATTCCAATGGATGTATGCCATGTGTTATTGAGGAGACAGGGAAAATTTGATAAGAAAGTAGTTCATGATAGAGCAAAGAACACATACACTTTTGGGAAATGTGGTACAAAAGTAGTTTTGTTACCTCTTAAAGAGGAAGAGAAGATAAAAAAACATGCTCTCTACTAAAGAATTTATCCAAGATATGCAGGTAGTAGGTTGCTATTATTCAATAGTATTAAAGAATGAAGAAACATAAACGATGCTAATACAAACAAAAGAAAAAAGAGTGTTGAGAGAATATGTAGATGTTATGCCTGATGAGTTACTAGATGGTTTACCACTGAAGAGATACATTCAACATCATATTGTTTTGATTCCAAGATCACTGCTACCCAATCAAGTAGCTTATAAGATGAGTCCAATATAACTTGTAGAATTAAATAAATAGGTTAATGAATTGCTAAGGAAGAAGGTGATAAGGGAGAGTATGAGTCCATGTACAACACCATCATTGCTAATTCCAAAGAAAGATGAAGGATGGAGAATGTGTGTGGATAGTAGAGTAATTAACAAAATTATAATAAAGTATAGGTTTTCTATACCTTGTTTAGATGATATGATGGATGTGCTTGTAGGAGCAAAATATTTTATCAAGATTGATATAATGAGTGGTTATTATCAGATTCAATTTTTTTAAAGAGATGAGTGTAAAATTTCATTCAAGACTAGGGATGGCTTATGTGAGTGGATACAGTGCTATGAGAATATATTGGTAAATTTGTGGTTGTTTAGTTTGATATTTAGTAAGACTAAAGAAGAAAACTTACAAAATTTGAGAATGGTAATAGATTTATTAAGAAAAGAGAAGTTGTATGTAAATTTGAAGAAGTACATGTTTATGCAGAATAGTTTGGTATTTTTGGGATTTATAGTTTCAACAAATGGTGTGAAAATGGATGAAGAAAAGATAAAGGCAATTGTTAAGTGGCATATTCCAAGAAGCATTATAAAGGTAAGAATTTTCCATGGTTTAATAACTTTTTATATAAAAATTATTAGAAAGTTTAGTAGTATTATGACACCAATAATAGATTGCATGAGAGGGAAATAATTTTCATGGACTAGAGCAGCCATAGAAATCTTTGAATTTTTGAAGAAGAAGATTATAGAAAGATCAATTTTATCATTACCAGATTTTAACAAAGTGTTTGAGGTTGATTATGATGCTTTATTTGTGGGAATTGGTGCTATGCTAACTCAAGAAGGAAAGCCAATAGCATATATCAATGAGAAATTGAATGAGGTAAGAATAAAGTATTCTACTTATGATGTTGAACTTTATCCAATTTAATGAACCCAAAAACTAACAAGAATAAAAAAATTACCAATAGGCCAAGATATTGAAACAATATTTAGAAAATATTTCTTATTAATTACTTGCAATAATTACAAACCCAAACCATGCTTAAATAAGTCTCAACTTAAAAATTAGAGTTTACATGAAAAATTCAAAAAAAATTAAAATATAAAAAAATGCTTATTTTTAAAAACAATTGAAATAACCCAAAAATCTTTCAAAATATCCTAAACACTATAATTAGACTATGGGATAAATTTGAACTGAATTTGACTTCCAATTCTAAAAATATACACTTTCTAAAAATAGAAAAAACCTAAAAAATTCATTAAATCATAATTTTAGACCCTCAGATGATCTCGTACGATCTTTAAAAAATGTGAAAAACATGGGTAGGCCGTGGAAGAGTTCAAACATAGCTATGGTTCATTTTGGCACATGAAAGAGCTCAAATGGAGCTACGGATTAAAAGTTATGGCCTCCAAAAGTTGTCTTATTTTTTCTACATCACAACTGTACAAGCATTAAGACATTGGAAGCATTACCTCATGCCTAAGAAGTTTATCATATTTACAGATCATTAGGCTTTGAAGTATGTGAATACACAAAATAAGTTGAATGTCAGGGATGTAAAGCGAGTTTCTTTTTTACAAGGGTATACTTTTATGTTGAAGCTTAAATCAAAAAATTAGAATCAGGTAGCTGATGCATTAAGTAGGAGGGTAGCGTTATTAGCTACTATGGTGAGTGAAGTAATTATATTTGAATCAATCAAAGAATTATATGATACTTATCCATATTTTGGCAAGATAGTTGAATAGTGCAAGAATCTATTAATAGCTGGGACAAATGCTATTCATGATGAGTATCTTATAAAATAAGGTTATCTCTTCAAAGGGAAATAATTATGAATTCCATTTGGGTCTCTACGAGACAATATAATAGGAAAATTACATAGTGGTGGTTTGGATGGACATTTTGGTAAGATGAAGACAATAGCTTTGGTGAAGGAAACGTATTTTTGGCCAAAGATGAAGAGAGATGTGACAAGGTATGTTTCAAGGTGAATAATATATTAGGTGGCTAAAGGAATGAATAACATACTAAATTATACATGCCATTACCAGTTCCAAGAGGACCATGGATAGATTTGAGTATGGATTTTGTGTTGGCATTGCCAAACACACAGAGAGGTAACAATTCAATTTTTATTATTGTAGACAAATTTTCTAAAATGGGTTATTTCATTGCATGTAAGAAAACCAATGATGCTACTAGAGTTAGAGAATTATTCTTTATAGATATTCTAAGATTGCATGGTGTTTTAAAAACTATTACTTCAGATAGGGACATGAAATATTTTTGTCATTTTTGGAGGATTTTGTAGAAGAAGATGGGTACTAAGCTACAATTCAATAGAACATACCGCCCAAAAATATATGGATAGACAAAAGTTGTGAATAAGAGCTTGGGAAATTTATTGAGATGCATAGTGGGAGAGAAGCCCAAGCAATGTGACTTGGTTTTACCACACGCTGAGTTTCCATATAATAATTTAGTGAATAGATTAACAAAAAAATCACCTTTTCAAATTATTTATGGAAGAAATCTTACAGGGATTTATATTTGGTAAAATTTACAATTTTAGATCAAATTAGTGATGATGTATAAGTGTTTCCAGAGCATATGCAACAATTGCGAGGAGTAAAAAGAAAGTTGTAGGAAAGTAATGAGAAATATAAAGTAGTAGCAAATGTCAGAAGAAGATCCAAGGTATTTGAAGGAGAGTTGATAATGGTTTACTTGAGGAAAGAGAGGTTTTCAAAAGGCACATATAATAAGTTAATGTATAATAAAATTGCGTCATGCAAAATTGTGAAGAAAATCAATAATAATGCATATGAAGTGAGTTTACTACATAATTTTGATATATTTTCAGTATTTAATGTTTTATATTTATATGAATTCCATGGAGAAGATGGTAAAGATGATGAAGATGAAAAATTAAATTGAGAACATCAAGTTTCAAAGAAGAATAAAGAAAAAATAGTGCACGTTTTGGATATGAAGACAATGAGCACAAGGCAAAAGAATTATAATAGGTATTTGGTGCAGTGAGAAAGATTACAAGGAGAGAAAACTTGGATTATAGAATGGGAGCTGAAAAATATTGACAAGGAAAAATGGTAGCATTAAAATCAGAGCAACTTGTAGGAGCTGAGTTATTTTCAACCAGAGGAGAATGATACAAAAAAAAATTAGGCCAACCTTTCAAAGGACATAACTTTTGACCCATAACTCTATTTGAGCTTTTCTACACACTAAAATGATCGTATCAAAAATTTATATTCTAAAAAATTGAGTTTTATATTTGATATCTTTCACTTAGATTTGATTTTGATATTTTTTAGAGGCCAAACATGATCATCTGAGAGTCTAAAATTAATGTTAATGATTTTTTTTGGATTTTCCTATTTTAAAAAATTGTATATTTTTAGATCTGGAAGTCAACTTCAGTTTAATTTCTTCTCATAGAATAATTTTAGTATTTAGGTTATTTCAATAAATTTTGAAAACCGTGTGTGCTTGCATGCAAAACTTACTATAAATAACAACAGTTAAAAATAGACATTTTTTTTTAGATTTTTCAATTTTTTGCATGTCAACTCTAAATTTTGAGTTGAGGATTATTTAATGATGGTTTTAGTTTGTAATTATTTCAATTCATTCAATATGAATCAATACAAATTATTGTTTAGAATCTTGGCCTATTGATAATTTTATTTGTCTTGTTAGTTTTTAGGTTCATTATTTAGTAATTTATGAGGTTTCATCCTTAGTTGGTATGAAGGTAGATGGGACTTAGTTGGCAGCATTTGGAAAATGTTGACCATGATTATTTGGAATATTTTGAAGGAAAAAATTATGATAAAATGTTTCCTGAGAAAGATTTCTCATGGAAACATAAATTTCTTACCAAGATGTTTTTAGGGCCAAAGTCCTCTCTCCAAAGGTGAAAATAATTGGTGAGTAAAGGCACATCCTCATTAAATGGGATATTATTAGAAATGAAAACTTTAATAGTCAAACTTAGTTTGAAAAAGGTAAAAGTGCTAGATGGATTACCCTTAAAGATCATTGGGTTTTAAAAAAAAATTGTGATGGGGCTTCTAAAGGTAATCTAGGTATATCATGAGATAATAGAGTGATATGAAATAAGATAGAGGTGTATAACATCCATATTTCCTATATTTGGTCTTAGTGATGAAACAAGGAATGCAATACTCAATGTGGCACTCAGTGTATTTTTACATTAAGGCCAATAGATGTTTTGATGTAGTGCAACTAATGTCTTAATAATGAAGAATTGTCATGTTGTCTTGGCATAATGTGCTTCCCATATGACTCTTTTTCAAGATGTGCCATCAACAACACAATTATGTCCAATCTTTTATAAAAACTTTTTAGAAATATATAAATCTTGAACATATTCACCTTGAGCAAGGGCAACATAGGCTTTTGTGAAGTACTTATTCATTGAGTAAAGAGTTACTTTTTCAACAAAGTTGTGGTTGTGCATGTCCAACACTATCATGAGTATATGTACCAAAATTATACTAATATTTATATCTTTATTATCCTTTGCTTTCTTATGCTTTATCACCATATGGAAATACTACAATTAAGTCATTCACTTCATGTGGTGCACATTATCCATATTGATCTGTGTATGCATGAATTGGGGTGGCTTAAGATTTAAATGGATGATTGTATCCTTATCCAAGATGTAGTGGTTCCAATTAAATTACTATTTAAAAAATATCATTTAACTATTTCTCATAGGTGGAGTATCATTGAACATATCACTAAATGCATTTATGTGTTAGGTGACTAGATGCCCATGTTGTGCGAGTGTCATACTGAGTAAATAGTCAAATGCATCAATGTGAATCTCAAAGGATTGTATAATGTTTTGCACTTGAACCATAATAGGTAATATGTACAAATGATGCTTTATCTCCTCAAAATCATGATCTTGTGTATGTGTCTACAAGAATGATATTGGCATGGATGATTTGATAAATAGACAATTTTATATGGAAGAAACACATAACCAACTTGTGGTAGAAGTCAAAAAGTATAATAAAATTACCTAAATTAATCAAAGTGTTTTATATTCAATTACCTTGATCTTATATGCATCGACATGGATGTTTTTACAAACAATAATTTAGCCTAGGTGTGGAATATGTGCAACACTAGATGTACCCTTTAATAAATTGTCTTTTAAGCTTCTATTTCTATAGGGTGTCTAATATGTGTGATATGAGATCCACATATCCTCATAAGTCTTACTAAATATAAGGATGCCAATTAAGTAGATGATGATGAAGGAGTCGAGGAATGACCTTATTGACCCTAAGAAACTAGCTAAGACCTTAGAGAAAAAAGTGTGTAAGCATGTTGTAGGTGAAGACATACCAATACCAATAGTCAAAGACAATGCATGTGATTTGAACTAGTAACCTATGTTAATTTACAAAATAAATTTCCTATAAGATAGGCACAAACCATCAAAAACTGTATCTACATATGCCAAATAAACAAATAATATGACCCAAACACACAACTTGAATATAAGAATTGTAATGGAAATCACAAGGATAAATGTCAAGAGTTAAGTTTGAAAATGGATCTTGATAGATTTTTGTGAAGAGATGATGAAATATGATAGTAAATGGCATTGAGTAACACAATGCATTAACTTCAAAATGGGCAAAACAATGCAATAACTAAAAAATAGTTATAGTTGGTGGCATAAAGGACATCTAGGAGCTTATAAAAGGAATATGACAAGAAAAAGAGGTGGGTTCATTTGTCAGTTATTGTTCCTTAAAATAATTAAGAAGAGACTCTATAGAATTGTATACAATTAGAGTAATGACCTAAAATAGAGATATGACTGATTATAGTACTTAAGGTATTGAGAGCACCATGAGTGCCTTATAAGAATACAAAATTGTAGTTTTGAGATGATTATAAATAAATTTGTGTTATTGATTATATGATGGTCTCTTATTCCACTTAACAATTGACATTATTACCTTAGGATGATTTTTTACATATTGAATAATGTTTTGTTTAACATTAATAGAATTGTTATGGTGAAAACACATCCAAGTTAAGATAAAGCACAACATAGTGCCATGTATGCATTTTTAATAACTAATAGTAAAATATTTTACATATGTGGTATGTACCATATACCTAATTCTTATATTTAATTTTTTAAACACATGCCTTAAGGCTTAGGAATGGATTGGATTCTCGAGCCTCAGGAATGGACCTGCAACACACACATCCAAATGCATGTTTTCTACCAACAATAAAAAATGCAAATTCCTGCATGCTATACACTATCATTTTATTATATTTCCCCTTGAAAATAGTAATGCAACATTGACTAAGTTTCCTTTATATATATATATATATATATAATTTTTTTAATTTTTTTATTACTTTAAAGTTTTTATTTATATTGATTGACCAAGTATGTATTTTATAGTGATATATGTCATGATTATTCACATTCATATTTTTCTAATGTATCTTTTGATTCGTTGATCCATACCAAAAAAAAATCATATGGTTACAAACTAGACCTAATTCTATACACATTAAAAAATATAAAAATATAATTTTTAATTTTTTTTGAGGTAGTTAGGGGGTGCATGGTAAGATATACATTTTTTTTTATCATATTTCAAGGTGTATTGACTTATGAAATTAGTGAAAAAAATATATTCATTAATTAATTCTAGAAAAATATAGGTTTCAAATTAGATGATCTTACCTAGCTTTCTACTAAGAGGTTTAAATAAAAATCAAATGATGCTCAAAAAATGTTGGGGCACAAAAAAAACTATCTAGTATGATTTTTATAAAAAGTAATACCACCTATTTGAATTTCCAAATTTTGACCTACTTATACTTAACCATTTTAAAAAATAGTATTTTATAAACTAGACTGGAAATTATACAATTCATCTTCCTGTGACATACTCAAATTGTGAGTGTAAATATATCGAATAATTGGTACAAGTTAATATTTTTTGTTTTTTTATGAAAAAAATGTCCACTTAAGACCCCCTTTTGGCCCCTAATTCCCTTCACTTACTCAATATTGTAGTTCAACCATCAACGATTGCTAAAAGTGGTGGAGATGATGAAGATCCCAAGAAACCTACACAAATGAGCAAGATTTGTGAAGAGAACCCTATAGTTGTAAATAAGTTTAAAGATAAAAATTTAGTCATGCTACAACCATCATCTCCTCTCAAAGATACATCCCTACTGATTTGATAAAATTACTAAACAATATCTTGCCTCTAGTCAACAATCAATTCAATAGGAAACTATTAGTGATGTTGCTCTCCGACCATTTGAATATCCTTATCCCACTAATTTTCCCATAAATTCCAACTACTCTATAATGTTCACCTTTGAGATGGCCTACACCACCACCTTCAAGTTCCCAGTTGACAAGTTTCAATAAAATTTCATTTCAATGGAATCAACATATGTTTAGTAGAAATAATAAGGTGGTCAAGTTTGAATTCTCTGATTTTGATGTGGTGTATAATCTCCTAGAGAAACCTCCTCTCAAGAAAGAAAATATATACATAAAGATTAGTTTCAAATCCATTGGGAGCTAAATTTTTAAAAATTATTGATCTAAATGTCAAAAATAATGAAGAGGATATGAATTTTTAAGAGTATACACTAAACCGAGTATCATTAGAAGTGAAAACTAAGGAAGTTATGTTCATAATTATCAGAAACCATGAAATGATTGATCAAGAGATCTGATCAATATAAACTCACTTAAGATAAATTTAAGGATCAAAGTAGAATATTTCAAAGGTATGTTAACTATCTCCTTAATCCAATTGAGACACCAAAAACTCCTCAAGTGGAGGACCCTACTCAAGTCCCTGGTATAGGTAAGGAAGTAATTGAAACCATAAGCATGTATAACAGTTATGGAAAAAATATCAAATCCTGGTTCAAATAATTATTATTAGATGACATGAAATATATCAAGGATATGATAAATCTAAATGAAATGATTGATTCATAGCATATCCATATTGATCAATAGATATAGTGTCATGACAATAAATTAAAATAACATGAAAGTGTGAAAGGATATTTTAAAAAATGACTGCTATTGATATGAAATTGATGGTCAAGTATGGGATTTTCAAAAAAAAGTGAATATAATACCTCTTGTAAATGATTATAATGTATTATCTATATAAGAATGAAAACTTAAATCAATCTATAGAGGAGTTGAAGAAATAAGTCCAAATTATGAGGGAGAAAAAAAGTAGAAATTTCTTCTAATTTCGGAGATTTGCTTTGTAATATGTTGAAATAAGATGGGATTGGTAAGTATAATGTGCATGAGATCAAATAACAATTTAGAAAACTAATAAAGGAAGAATTTTTAAAGTGTAATATATTCAACATAACCTCAATGACAATACTCAATGAGATTATTTCCACACAAGAAGATATGAATACTCAACTAACTAGACTCTTGGAAGTCCCAAATACCATGATGGTGGCATCTGATAAATCCTTGATGCATTGTAGACATGTGGTAGTTCATAAGGAAATTACAATATTTGAATCAATTAAAAAGTTTATAATATTTGAAACCTCCAAAGATAATGGATAAGCTAGGAGCTAAGGGGCTCCACCATTCTAAGTTCTTCAAAATCAGCCTCTAATTTAGGGAAATAATCCTAGGACACTGAGATCTACTTTTATTTTTTTGTCTATTTTCTCTTTCAAGAAAGTTGTATTTTTATTTTTTAGAAACTTGAAAATTAGTAAAAATATAATATGATAAAATATGAATAACAAAGATCACAATTTAATATGAAGAGTAATCCCATTCCCTCCTATCTATATAAATAGGAGAAATGACAATGGTACAAGAGTTGCTTGATGCTCATTTTATTTTTTCTTGATAGGAAGGAGAAATAAACTTTGTGTTTATTCTTTGAAGAGATAATAGATGGGAAATTATGAAGCACTGTATCTAGCATTTTATTTTTAGGTGCATGTTTTTATTTTAATACATTTATCTTAATTCACGAAATACACATGTTAATGTCAATCAAACATGTTACTTTTATAAACCCTTCTTGTCATGTATAGGATGAAATTTGCATTTGTTCATTCATGCATGACCCTACATCTCCTTTCTTGTTATCTTTTTTCAATTGAAATTTAAAAAAACCTAATATATCATTCAACCTATAAATATTATGAATATATTTATTTTTTATTTTTTAATTTTCAATAAAGGTTACTTCCCCTCCAAATATAGGAAAGAATTTTATTTCCTTCACTATTGTGACATTCCAAAATTTTCAAACAAAGAATCACAATCAACCTCAAACACTTTATTAAAATATGGTAGTGCTAAAATATGATTTTTTATAATTTTATTTTTCAAGAACTCAAAATGTTTTTTTTCTGCCCTTGTCCACGCAATTTTTTTTTCTCTCATACAATTTTTTGTTGATGCAACAATACTAATAAAATTATTAATAAAGTTTCTATAAAATATTGCTAAAACATAGAAAATTAGTACCTCTGTGATGCTCTTTAGGATAGGCCACTCAATAATTTCCTTTAATTTTTATTCATCCATTCTTACACCATTTGTTGAAACTACAAATTCCAAAAATACCAAATAGTTATGCATAAACCTGCACTTTTTCAAATTTGCATAGAGCTTACCTTTTCTTAACAATTCTAATACCATTATAAAATGTTGTAAGTGATCTTATTTATCTTAAAAAATATTAAAATAGAATCAAAATAAATCACCAAAAACTTACCACTATATTCTCGTAGCACTATGTTCATCACCCTCATAAATATGTTGAATACATTAGATAACCCGAATGGTATCACCATCCACTCATATAAACCATCTCTAGTCTTCAATGTTGTTTTCCATTCATCTCCTTCATGAATCCAAATCTAATAGTATCCACTCCTTAGTTCAATTTTGGTAAACTATTTCACTCCTATAAAAACATCCATCTTATCATCTAAATGCAGTTTATGAAACCTGTACTTGATTGTAATTTTATTGATTGCTTTACTATCCACACATATCTTCCAAAATCTATTTTTCTTTGGAGTTAGAAATATTGGTGTTTCACATGGACTCATATTCTCCCTTACTACATCTTTCCTCACCAATTCAATAACATGCTTATTTAAATTTGCATTTTATATTGGACTCATCCTATAAGGTACTTGATTGGGTAGAGCTAATCCTAGAATCAAATCAATATAATGATGAATATCTCTCTTTTGTGGTTAAATATTTGGTAACTAAGTATATATAACATCTACATATTATTTTAACATTACTTCTACTTCTCTTGGTATTTATACTATTTTTGTGTCTTCTTTCTTTGCTACTAATGCATAGTAGCAACTTGTCATCTTCATGTCTTTGATAGATTTTATTTTTTAGTCAAAATAATTTTTGCCTAGAATTATTATTTAAAAGGTAAAAAATTACCTTCATACCACTTTTATAGAAACTATACGTGTTATTTTAACCATCACAAATTGATTTTCTATCAAATTGCCATGGCCTTCCCAATAACACATGGCATGCATCTATTGGGATAACATCACACCATATTTCATCATTGTAAGTTTTAGTTCTATAAAAATTGATTAAACAAATTTTATCTATTATAATTTCATTAAATTTATTAAACCATGAAATTTGATAAGGATTAGGATGCTTTTCACACTGCAAACCTAGTTTCTCAATCATATATTTACAAACCATATTTTTACAACTACCACCATCTATAATTACTTTGTATATCTAACCTCTTGAAGTACACCTTATTTAAAACATATATTTTTTCATCTATGCATCACCAAATTTTTTATTATGTACATGTTCTTTACTTGGAGAAATCATTGTTCTTCTCATCATGAGATTTTCTCCAATATCTTTTGCTGCAAATTCAATAGTTTGATCTTATATTTCAACTTCAACTAAATACACTCTTGGGAGATATTCCTATGTCATTTATTTATCTTGGTAGTGTGGAAAATCAAACACTCTAGCACCTTATTTTCCACATATATAACTAACATAAAACCTACATTAATTTGGAAACCATCCTTTACTACCATCATAAGTTATTTATTTTTGAAATCCTCTTCCTCTTTGTTGGTATTGAAGCCCTTATTTATTATTTTCTTGTCTTTGTATACCATGTGATGATTCTCCAGTAGGGGTATTAAATCAACCCCTACTTATATTAAATCCACCTTGTCCCCTTATAGGAGGGGATTGTCCTATTCTTGGCCTAGTAGACGTTCTTTTAAAATTTTATCTATTTTATTTTTATTTTACATTCAAAGCTAATTAGTAAGCTTCTTCCATGCAAATAATTATACTCATGAATAATTTATTTTTAATATAAAACTTCAAACCATTTACATACCTTTTACCAATCTATTAGTCTATCTCATCATGCTTTACATGTCTGGAAAACTTGTAAAACTCATTTGTAAAATCTTGTATATCATGATCTTTTTACCTCATATTTTGAAATCTTATATATAGGGTTTATGCATAATACACATGAATAAATTTATCCCTCAGATTCTTCTCCATATTTTTCCATGAGTTGATATTTTCTTTATCTTTTCTCTATCTTTCTTTCTGCTCATGATCCCATTGAATCATTGCATGACCCTTCAATTTCATCCATGCAAATTTTACCTTCTTGTCTTCTCTCATAATTATCCATTCAAAAACATTTCTCTATGTTGTTCATAAAATATATCAATTCCTCTAGTTTTAAACTTATACCATAATCTATAATGTCAACTAAGTCTAAAACCCTGAAACCCCAAAATTTGACTAAGTCTAAAATGATAGGATCCTTTAAAACCTATAATTTGAGTTATAGCTCCTAGATGTCTAAAACCAATCTGAAACATCATTAAAGTATATAAATAAAATATAACTTAAAGTATAATAATCTAATTGTCCATATCTAAATGTAAACTTATACTTAAATCTTTATTTTAATTATAAACTATGCATGACAATCTAATACTAAACTATTTCACTATGCACTTTTATAACAATAATATCGTGTATGTAGTTATAAAAAATAAAGTCACGTACATAGTTTTAATAACTAATAGTAAAAATATTTTGCATACATGGTATGTACCATGCACATAATTGTTATACTTAAATTTTGAAACACATGCCTTAAGGCTTGGGAATGGCTTGGATTCTCGAGCCTTGGGCATGAACCTACAACACACACAACTAATTGCGTGTTTTATACCAATAATAAAAACTTCACCAATGATAGATAATATTGATTTTATTGTATTTTTCATTGAAAATAGTTTTGAAATATCGACTAGGTTTCCTCTTTTTATGTGTATGATCTTTTAATATATTTATTGCTTTGAGGTTGTTATTTATATTTA
Source organism: Torreya grandis (assembly GCA_037957365.1). NCBI lineage: Eukaryota > Viridiplantae > Streptophyta > Pinopsida > Cupressales > Taxaceae > Torreya > Torreya grandis. The sequence continues at coordinate 1,611,074 of JARHVA010001243.1, read as the reverse complement.
TTCAATAAATATGTATTTTATAGTGATATGTCACAATTATTCATATTAATATTTATTTATGTATCTTTTGATTCGTTGATCCAAATCATAAAAAAACATATGGTTGTAAATTAGACCTAATTAATAGACATTAAAATTAGAAAAATATAATTTTTGATATTTTTTGAGGTAGTTAGGAGGGGCACATGGTCAACTATACATTTTTATCATATTTTAGAGTATATTGACTTATGAAATTAGGGAAAAAAATATTCATTAATTAATTTAAAAATATATAGGTTTTAAATTATATGATCTTACCCAGCTTTCTACCAAGATATTTAAATAAAATGCAAATGATGCTAAAAAAATGGTGGGTGCATGAAAAACTATATAGTATGATTTTTCTTTAAAATAGTACCACATCTTCAAATTTACTATGTTTGACCTACTTATAGTTAACCATTTAAAAAAAATTGGTATTTTATAAACTAGACTCGAAATGCTAAAATTCATCTTCCTACAACATCTTCAAATTGTGTGTGGTTATATCAAATAATTATTATAAGTCAAGGTTTTTTTATTTCTAAGAAAAACATGTCCACTTAAGACCCCCTTTTGGCCTCCTAATTCCCTGCACTTACCCAGTACTATAGTTTAGCCATTAATCATTATTGGAAATTGTGGAAATGATGAAGATCCCAAGAAAAGTAAACAAATGAGTGAGAATTGTGAAGAGAACCCTAGATTTGGAATAAGGTAAAAGCTAAAAATTTAGTTAGGCTACAATCATCAACTCCCATCAGATACACATCCCTACTGATTGATAATATTACTCAATAGTATCTTACCTCTACTAAAGAATCAATTCAATAGGAAACTACTACTGATATTGATCTATCACCAATTGAATATCCTTATCTAATTAACTTCCCCATCAAATCCAACTCTTCCATAATGTTCACCTCCAAGAAAATATACACCACCACCTTCAAGTTCCTAGTTGACAAGTTTCAATAAAATTTATTTTCAATGGATTCAACCTATGCTAAGTAGAAAAAATAAGGTGATGAAGTTTGAATTCCATGATTTCAATGTGGAGGATAATCTCCACGAGACACCTCCTCTCAAGAAAGAGAAAAATACATCAAGATTAGTTTCAAATCCATTGGGGGTTCAATTTTTATAAATTATTGATCCAAATGTAAAAAATAATGAAGAGGATATGAATTTGTAAGACCTTACTATAAAATGAGTATCATTAGGACTGGAAAAATAGGAAAGTTATGTTCATAATCTTCAAGAAACCATGGAATGAATGATCAAGAGATCTAATCAATATGAAGTCAATTAAGATAAATCTAAGGATCAAATTAGAAGATTAGAAAGGTGTGTTAACTATCTTCATAATCCAATAGAGACACCAAAAAATCCTCAAGTGGAGGACCCTAGCCAAGTACCTAGTATAGGTGAGGAAGTAATTGAAACCATAAACATGTATTTAATATTTATATAAAAAATCTTCAAACTTTGTTCAAATACTTGTTATTGGATGACATGAAATATATTGGGGAGATGATCAATATAAATGAAATGATTTATTCAGAGCATATCCAAGTTGATAAACAAATCTAATTCCATGGCAATAAATTAAAATTATCAGAAAGTGTGAAAGGAGATTTAAAAAAAAAAAAACTACTATTGATATGAAATTGATGGTCAAGGATGGGATTTAAAAAAAATGTGAATATGATGCCTATTGTAAATGATCAGATTTTATTCTCTATATAAGAATGAAATTATGAATCAAGATATAAAGGAGTTGAATAAATAAGTTCAAATTGGGAGGGAGAGAAAATTATAAATCTCTTCTAATTTTGGATATTTGCATTGTGATATTTTGAAAGAATAATGGGACTAGTAAGTATAACGTGCATGAGATCAAAAAATAATTCAGAAAACTAATTATGGAAGAATTATTCAATTATAATTTATTCAACATATCCTCAATGATAGTACTCAACAAGATTCATGTCATACTTTAAGATATGAATTCTTAGCTAACTAAACTCTTGGTAGTCCCAAATACCATGATGGTGGTATTTGATAAGTCCCTGAAGCATTGTAGACATGTGGTAGTTCATAAGGAAATTACAACCTTTGAAGTAATAAAAAAGGTTTAAAATATTCAAAATATTCAAAGACAAGGATAAATATAGGATCTTAGGGGCTCTTCCATTCTAATTTATTCAAAATTAGCCTCTATTTCAAGTAAAACCTCCTAGGACACCTAGAGATACTCTTTCTATTTTTTTAATTTTCTATTTTAGGAAAGTTGTATTTTTATTTTTTAGAAATTTGAAAATTAGTAAAAATATAATATGTGAAAAATATGAATACAAAAGGTCATAATTTAATGTGAAAGGTCATCCCATTCCCTCCTATATATATAAATAGGAGAAATGATAATGATACAAGAATTATTTGATGCTGGTTGTAATTTATTTTGAAAGGAAGGAGAAAGAAACTTTGTGTTTTTTCTTTGAATAGAAAATAAATGGGATATTATGAAGTTTGTATCTATAATTTTGTTTGTGGATGCATGTTTTTATTATGTTAATACATATATCTCAATTCAAGAAATACGCATGTTAATCTTAGTCAAACATGTTAATTTTAGAAACCCTTTTTGTCATGCATAGGTTGAAATTTGTGTTTGTTCATTCATGCATGACACTTCATCTCCTTTCTTGTTATATTTGTTTTGGTTGAAAGTAATAAAATCTAATATTCCATTCAACCTATAAATATTGTGAGTATATTTATTTTTATTTTTCATGTTTTCAATGAAGGGAATCTCCACTCCAAATGTAAGAAAGATTTTTTTTCCTTCACTCTTGTGACATTATAAATTTATCAAGGAATCAAATGTTTCACAAATAAGTTTTGGACCCACCATGGGCATTAATGGATTCTTAACGTGTTATCCACTATCTTTATCAAATAAGTGTGACAAGTGTTGTTTTTATAAATTCAACATTGATATAAGAAATCCTCTTTTATTATTGTGTCAAAGACCTTTTTTATCCTAGATGGAAGAAGGTAAACAATTGATAGTATAAATAAGGGTATTTTTACCCCTTATTTGACCTACAAGAAAAATCCATTTCAAGCTCCCCCTAGAATGGATCAGGCAGGTATAACCTTAGAGTAGATTGTTGTCTTTTCCAACATTTTAGTCCCAATGGAAATAGAATTTTGATATATGGTTGTAGTTGTACAATAGGATCCTCATCTTGGTATGTTGTCCCTAAGTGCTCAGATTCATTAACTACCCAAGTGTTTGAGGAATTTTCCTAAGTTTACTAGTGACATTAAAAAAAATCTTCACAATCATATAAAATATTTATTTTATGCCTGTGGTATTTTGGGTATTGAAAATGAATATGTCTCAATCAAATTATTCATGGAAATATTAGATAAGGGAGAAGCATAATTTTTTCACAATTTACCAACTAATTTTATATGGGACTAGTAGATAATGAAAAACATATTTAAGTAAAGATTCAAACTAACTAAAGATGAACAATCTTTCTTGGCTTAATTTTCCCAGTTAAATAAAGAACCTCATAATCCCATGAGAAATATCATAGCTCAATTCACTAATTACAAAAATTCTAATGGATGCCATGCATACATTATAAAATTAGAAGTGTTTCTTATTGAAATTTAAAGTACCCAAATTAAGCTTCATATTTAAAATAAACTATCCACAAAATTTGGAGATAAAATAAACTTAGGATATAAAAATTTAAGATGATATTATCATGGCTAAAAAGATAAAAAGAGATTCATTCAAAAGTAAAAGTTCAGAGGTTGGAAAATGATGAATTGGCCTTAAATAAATAGATTCTTTAGACTCATTGGTATTAATCTAGAACATCAACTAATTATGAAACCTAGAAACCCTAACATTTGACTAAGTATAAAATATGATAGGATACTCCAAAACCTAGAATTTGAATTATAGATTCTAGAGGTCTAGAACCACTCTCAAGCATCCGTAAAGTATATAAATAAAATATAAATTAAAGTATCAGAAACTAAATGTCCATATATAAATGTAAAATTATACTTAAATGTTTATTTAATTTATATATTATACATGTTAATCTAATACTAAACTATTTCATGTACATGCTTTTATAAAAATAATACAACATATGCAAAATTAAATACTAAAACCATGTACGCAGGTTTAACAACTAATAGTAAAATATTTCATAGACATGATATGTACAATGCACATAGTTATTATATTTAAAGTTTGAAACACATGCATTAAGTATTAGGAATGGATTGGATTCTTGAGCCTTAGGCATGGACCTACAACACACACAATTGAATGCATGTTTTCTAGCAACAATAAAAAATGCAACTTTGCCCATGCTAGACACTATCCATTTTATTGTATTTTCATTGAAAATAGTACGACAACATTGAATAAATTTCTTATTTCTATATTTATGATTTTTTATATTTTTATTACTTTAAGGTTATTTATATTTATTAACTAAGTATGTCTTTTGTAGTGGTATATGTCATGATTATTCATGTTTATCTTTGTTTATGTATCTTTTGATTCATTTATCCAAATAATAAAAAACACATATGGTTGTAAACTAGACCTAATTTTATACACATTAAAAAAATAAAAAATTAATTTTTAATATTTTAAAGGTAGTTAAGGGGGGGGGGGGGGCTGGGCATGTGGTCATCTATACATTTGTCTATCATATTTTATGGTATACTGACTTGTGAAATTAGTGAAAAATGTATATTCATTAATTAATTTTTAAAAATTATAGGTTTCAAATTAGATGATCTTTCCTATATTTCTACCAAGACGTTTAAATAAAAATCAAATGATGCTAAAAAAATTGTGGTGTGCATGGACAACTATCTAGTATGATTTTTCTAAAAAATAGTAGCACCTCTTTGAATTTTGATGTTTGATCTACTTATACTTAACCATTTCAAAAACATATATTGTTTTAGAAACCAAACTTGAAATGTTATAATTCATCTTTATATGCCATATTAAAATTATGTGTAGATATCTAAAATATTTATACAAGTCAATATTTTATGTTTTTTAGGAAAAAACATGTCCACTTAAGATCCCCCTTTCCCCCCTAATTCCTTGCACTTACCCATTATTGTAGTTTAGCCGTCATCCATTGATGGAAGTGGTGGAGACGATGAAGATCCCAAGAAACCTAAACAAATGAGCAAGACTTGTGAAGATAACCCTACAGTTAGAAATAAGTTGAAATCTAAAAATTCAATCATGCTACAACCATCATCTCTTCTCAGAGACACATTCCTACTAATTGATAACATTACTCAACAATTTCTTATCTCTACTCAAAAATCAATTCAATAGAAAACTACTAGTGATGTTGATCTCCCACCATTTAGATATCCTTATCCCACTAACTTCCCAAAAAATTCCAACTTTTCCATAATGTTCACCTCCAAGACAACCTACACTACCACCTTCAAGTTCTCAGTTGATAGGTTTCAATAAAATTCCATTTCAATGGATTCAACCTATGTTGACTAGAAAGAAGAAGGTGGTCAAATTTGAATTCCCTAATTTTGATTGGGGGATTATCTCCTTGAGATATCTCCTCTCAAGAAATAAAATACATCAAGATTAGTTTTAAATCCATCGAGAGACCATATTTTAAAAATTATTGATCCAAATGTCAAAAATAATGAAGAGGATATGAATTTGTAAGACTAGACTCTAAAATGAGTATCATTAGGAGTGGAAACCAAAGAATGTTATGTTCATAATCTTTAGGAAACCAAAAAATGAATGATTAAGAGATTTGAGAAATATGAACTGACTTAGGAAAAATTTAAGGATTAAAGTAGAAGATTGGATATCAATGATGTAAGTCAAACCATAAGCATGTGTAATAGTTATGAGAAAACTCTTGAGGCCTGGTTCAAATAACTGTTATTGGATTTCATAAAACATGTTGAGGAGATTATCAATCTAAATGAAATGTTTTATTTAGAGCATATCTAAATTGAACAACAGATCTAGTGTGATGACAATAAATTGAAATTATGGGAAAGTGTGAAAGGAGATTTTTGAAAATGACTATTATTGATATGAAATTGATGGTCAAGGATGGGATTTTCAAAAAATGTGAATACAATTCATCTTGTAAATGATTAGAATGTATTATCTATATAATAATTAAATTATGAATCAAGCTATAGAGGAGTTGAAGAAGCATGTTTAGATTGGGAGGGAGAGAAAAGTAGAAATCTATTCTAATTTGGGAGATTTACTTTGTGATCTATTCAAAGAAAATAGGACTAGTAATTATAACATGCATGAGTTAAAAGAATAGTTCAAAAAAAAAATTAAAGAGGAATTATTCAAGTATAATCTATTCAATTTAGCCTCAATGACATTACTCAACAAGATTCATGCTTCACTTAAATATATGAATGCTCAACTAATTAAACTCTTGGAAGTCCTAAATACCATGATGGTGGTATCTAATAAATCCCTAATGCATTGTAGACATGAGGTAGTTCATAAAGAAATTAAAATATCAGAAGCAATAAAAAAATTCATAATATTCAAAACCTCCAAAGATAAGGAGCAATCTAGGAGCTCAAGGGATCCTCCATTCCATGTTATTCAAAATCAACCTTTAATTCAAGGAAAACCTCCTAGGACACCTAGAGCTACTTTTTATATTTTTATCTATTTTCTATTTTGGGAAAGTTATATTTTTATTTTTTTTAAATTTGAAAATTATTAAAAATATAATATGACATAAATATGAATATCAAAGGTCATAATTTAATGTGAAAGGTCATCCCATTCATTCCTATCTATATAAATAGAAGAAATGACAATGGTAAAAGAGTTGTTTGATGTTCATTGTAATTTTTCTTGAAAGGAAGGAGAAATAAACTTTGTGTTTGTTCTTTGTATAGAAAATAGATTGGAAATTGTGAAGCATTATATCTAGCATTTTATTTGTGTATGCATGTTTTTCTTATGTTAATACATATCTCTCAATTCAAAAAGTACATGTGTTAATCTCAATCAAACATATTACTTTTAGAAATGCTTCTTGTTATGCATAGGATGGAATTTATATATTTTTCATTTATGCATGACCTTTTGTCTCATTTATTATTATATTTTTCTTGGTTGAAAGTAATAAAGCCCAATATTCCATTAAACCTATAAATATTACACCTATATTTTTTTCTTCTTATTTTCAATAAAGGGAACCTCTCCTCTAACTAGAGGAGAAAATTTTGTTTCCTTCACTGTTATGACATTCAAAATTTGTCAATTTTTTAAATATTTCACTAATAGGTTTTGGACGCTCCATGGGCATGAATGGATTCTCAATGTGTTAACCACCATCTTCATCAAATAAGTGTGACAAGGAATCTTTTTATAAATTCAACATTGATATAGGAAATCCTCTTTTATTGTTGTATCAAATTACTTTGTTATCATGGATGGAAGAAGGTACATAAGGGATAGTAGGAATATGGGTATTTTAACTCATTTGACCTACAAGAACAATCCATTTTAGGTTCTCCCTAGAATGTATTAGGCAAGTACAATCTTTGATCTGATTATTGTCTTTGCCAACATCTTATCCCAATGGAAATAGACTTTTGAAACATGGTTTTAGTTGTACCATGTGGTCTTTGAATTGGTTTTTTATCCCTAGTTTCTCAACTTCATGAAATACCCAAGGGTTCAAGGAATAATTTTCCTAAGTTTACTAGTGATGGTGAAAAACATCTTGAAAAGCACATAAAAGATTTTTTTTTGCCTGTGGTTTTTTGGGTGTTGAACATGAACATGTCTCAGTCAAAGTATACATAGAAACATTGGCCAAGGGAAAAGCATAATATTTTCACCATTTACCAACTAATTTTGTTCCAGAATGGTAGACAATGAAAAACATATTTGAGTAAGGATTCAAACTAACTAAAGATCAACAATCCCTCTTGGGTCAATCATCTCAGTTAAATAAAGAACCTCATAATCCCATGGGAGAGTTCATAGCTTAATTCATTAATATGGTACAAATTTTTTGATGGCTTCCATACCTACATTATAAAATTATAAGTGTTTCTTACTAAATGTTTAAGTACCTGAATTAAGTTTCTTCCTTCAAAGAAACCATGCACAAAAATTGGAGATAAAGAAACTTAGGATATACAAATTTAAAATGATATGATCATGGCCAAAAATATAAAAATAAATTCACTCAAAAAAAAAAAAATTCATGCCACACTTGAAGATAATAATTCTCAACTAACTAAATTCTTAGAAGTCCCAAATACCATGATGGTGGTATCTGATAAATCCTTGATGCATTGTAGACATGTGGCAGTTCATAAAGAAATTAAAATCTTTGAAGCAATAATTTTTTTTTAGAATATTCAAAACCTTGAAAGACAAGGAGAAATTTAGGATCTTAGGGGATCATCCATTCCAAGTTCTTTGAAATCATCCTCTAATGTAGGGAAAACCTCCTGGGAGACATAAAGCTACTTTTTCTATCTTAGTCTATTTTCTATATTAGGAAAGTTGTATTTTTATTTTTTAGAAATTTGAAAATTAGTAAAAATATAATATGAAAAAAATATGAATACAGAAGGTCATAATTTATTGTGAAGGGTCATCCCATTCCATCCTATATATATAAATAGGAGAAATGACAATTGTACCAAAATTGTTTATGCTCATGAATTTTTATTGAAAGGAAGGAGAAAGAAACTTTGTGTTTGTTCTTAGAATAGAGAAAAAATGATAAATTATGAAGCATTGTATCTAAAATTTTATTTGTGGATACACGTTTTTCTTATGTTAATACATATATCTCAATTCAAGAAATATGTGTGTTAATCTCAATCAAACATGTCACTTTTAGAAACCCTTCTTGTCTTACATAGGATGAAATTTGCATTTTTTAATTAATGCATGACCCTTTGTATCTTTTCTTATTTAATTTTTTTGGGTTGAAAATAATAAAACTTAATATTCCATTCAACCTATAAATATTATAAATATTTTTATTTTTATTTTTCTTATTTTCATTAAAAGGAACATCCACTCCAAATAGAGGGAATAATTTTATTTCCTTCATTGTTGCAACATTCTAAATTTGTCAAAGTATCAAAATTTCACCAACAAGTTTTGTACCCACCATGGGTATAAATGGATTCTTAATGTGTTACCCACTATCTTTATCAAATAAGTGTGATAAGGGTTGTTTTTATAAATTCAACTTTGATATAGGAAATCCTCTTTTATTATTATGTCAAAGTTCTTTGTTATCCTAGATGGAAGAAGGTACACAATGGATAGTTTATTTTGACCCTTGTTTGACCTACAAGAACAATCCATTTCAACCTCCCCCAATAATAGATCAGGGAAGTGTGACCTTTGAGATTGTTGTGTTTGTCAACATATTCATCCCAATGGAAATATAATTTTGAAACATGGTTTTTATTTTACCATCAGGTTCTCATATTGGTCTATTGTCCCTAGATGCTCAAATTCATGAACTACCCAAGGATTAGAGGAATAGGTTTACTAGTGATGGTAAAAATATCTTGATAAGCATATAAAATATTTATTTAATGCTTGTGGTATTTTGGGTGTTGAACATTAATATGTCTTAGTCAAATTCTTCATGGAAACATTGGTAGAGGGAGAAGCATAATGTTTTCACCATTTACCAACTACTTTTATTCAGGACTAGTAGACAATGAAAAACATATTTGAACAAAGATTCAAACTAACTAAAGATGAACAATCCTTCTTGGCTCAATTGTGCCAGTTAAAGAAAGAACCTCATAATTCGATGAGAAAGTTCATTGCTAAATTCATTAATTATAAAAAATTTGGTGGATGCCATGCCTATATTATAAAATTAGAAGTGTTTCTTACTGAATTCTCAAGTACCCAAATTACGTTTCTTCCTTTGAATAAACCATCCAAAAAATTTGGAGATAAAATAAACTTAGACTGTATAAATTTAAGATGATATTATCATGGCTGAAAAGATTAAAAGAGATTCATTCAAAAGAAAATTTTTAGAGGTTAGAAAATTAAATATTGGCCTTAAATAAATAGATTGTTCAGACTCATTGGCCTTAATCTAGAACATCAACTAATTCTAAAACCTAGAAACCGTAAAATTGACTCAGTCTAAAATATGATAGGATCCTCCAAACCTATAATTTGGATTATAGTTCCAAGTGGTATAAAACCACTATCAAACATCCTTACAAAATATAAATAAAACATAACTTAAAGCATAAGAAACTAAATGTATTTATCTAAATGTAAACTTATATTTATCTATTTATTTAATTATATACTATGCATGCCAATCTAATATTAAACTATTTTATGTAACTATTTTTATAACAATAATTCCATGTGTGCAATTCTAAATACTAAAGCCACATATGTAGTTTTAATAACTAATAGTAAAATATTCCACGTACGTGGTATGCACCATGTACGTATTTCTTATATTAAAATTTTAAAACACATGCCTTAAGGCTTAGGAATGGCTTGGATTCTTGAGCCTTAGGCACAAACCCACAACCCGCATAGCCTAATGCATGTTTTCTACCAAAAATAAACTTCTCCAATGCTAGACACTATCCATTTTATTGTATTTTTCCTTAAAAGTGGTGTTGCAACATCGACTAAGTTTCTTATTTCTATATATATATATATATATATATATATATGAATTTTTTATTTTTTTATTGCTTTAAGGTTGTTATTTATACTTATTGACTAAGTTTGACTTTTGTATCACTATATGTCATGATTATTCATGTTCATCCTTGTTTATGTATCTTTTGATTTGTTCATCCAAACCAGCAAAAACATATGGTTGCAAACTAGACCTAATTCCATACACATTAAAAAAAAGAAAAATCTTATTTTCAATATTTTTTGAGGAAGTTAAGGTGGGTGCAGGGTTAACTGTACATATTTGATCATATTTTAGGGTATACTAACTTGTGAAATTAGTGAAAAAAATCTTTAATTAAGTTTTAAAAATATAGGTTTCAAATTATATGATCTTGCCTAGCTTTCTACTAAGTTTAAATAAAATGCAAATGATGCTAAAAAAATGGTGGGGTACATGGGAAAATATATAGTATTATTTTTCATAAGAAATATTACCAACTCTTTGAATTCTTAATGTTTGACCTACTTATACTTAACAATTTTAAATTTTTTTTAGTATTTTAGAAACTAGACTTGAAATGCTAAAATTAATCTTCCTATGACATATTAAAATTGTGTGTAGATATCTCAAATAATATCTATAAGTTGACATTTTAGGTTTTTTAGGAAAAAATATGTCCACTTAAGATCCCCTTTTGGCCCCCTAATTCCCTTCACTTACCTAGTATTATAGTTTAGCCATCAGTCATTGATGGAAGTGGTGGAGATGATGAAAATCCCAAGAAACTTAAACAAATGAGCAAGACTTGTGAAGAGAACCCTACAGTTGGAAATAAGTTGAAAGATAAAAATTCAATCATGCTACAACCATCATCTCCTCTTAGAGACACATCCATAATAATTGATAAATATACTCAACAATATCTTGCATCTACTAAAAAAACAATTCAATAAGAAACTAATAGTGATGGTGATCTCCCACCATTTTAATGTCCTTATCCCACTAACGTCCCCATCAATTCCAATGCCTCCATAATTTTTAGCTTTAAAACAACCTACACTACCAACTTTAAGTTCCTAGTTGATTGCTTTCAATAAAATTACATTTTAATGGATTCAACCTATGTTGAGTAGAAAGAAAAAGTTGGTTGAGTCTGAATTCCCTGATTTTGATGTGGTGGATAATCTCCTCGAGACACCTCTCCAAAAATTAAAAAAATACATCAAGATTAGTTTCAAATCCATCGAGATCTCAATTTTTATAAATTATTGATCCAAATGTCAAAAATAATGAAGAGGATATGAATTTGTAAGACTATACTCTAAAATGAGTATCATTAAGATTGGAAACGAAGGAAAGTTATATTCATAATCTTCAGGAAACCATGAAATGAATGATCAAGTGCTCTGAGCGATATGAACTCACTTAGGAGAAATTTAAGTATTAAATTAGAAGATTGGAAAGGTATGTTAACTATATCCTTAATCCATTTGAGATACCAACCAATTCTCAAGTAGAGGACACTACTTGTGTCCATGGTATAAGCAAGGAAGTAATTGAAACCATAAACATGTATAACATTTAAGGAAAAACTCTTGAAGCCTAGTTTAAATAATTAATATTGGATGATATCAAACATATTGAGGAGATGATCAATCTAAATGAAATGATTATTTTAGATCATATCCAAATTGATCAATATATCTAGTACCATGATAAACCGTTAAAATTATGGGAAAGTGTGAAAGGAGATTTAAAAAAATGGCTAATATTGATATGAAATTGATGGTCAAGGATGGGATTTTCAAAAAACATGAATATAATTCCTCTTTTAAATGATTATAATTTATTCTCTATATAATAATGAAATTATGAATCAACCTATAGAAGAGTTGAAGAAATACGTTCAGATTGGGAGGGAGAGAAAAGTAGAAATCTATTCTAATTTGGGAGATTTTTGTGATCTATTCAAAGAAGATGGGACTAGTAAGTATAACTTTCATGATATCAAATAACAAATCAAAAAACTAATTAAGGAGGAAATGTTCAATTATAATCTATTCAACATAACCTCAATGATAGTACTCAATGAGATTCATGCTACACTTCAAGATATGAATGCTCAACTAACTAAACTCTTAGAAGTTTTAAATACCATGATGGTGGTATCTAATAAATCCTTGATGCATTGTAGACATGTGGTAGTTTATAAGGAAATTGTAATCTTTGAAGTAATAAACAAATTCAAAATATTCAAAACCTCAAAAGACAAAGAGATAAATAAGAGCTCAGGGGCTCCTTCATTCCATGTTCTTCAAAATTAGCCTCTAATTTAGGGAAAACCTCTTAGGACACCCAGAGCTACTTTTTCTATTGTTGTCTATTTTCAATTTTGAGAAAGTTTTAAAAATTAGTAAAAATATGATATGACAAAAATTTGAATGTCAAATGTCATATTTTAATGTGAAGGGTCATCCCATTCCCTCTTATCCATATAAATAGGAGAAATGACAATGGTAATAGAGTTGTTTGATGCTCATTTTAATTTTTTTTATAAGGAAGGTAAAACAAAATTTATGTTTGTTCTTTGAATAGAGTATAGATGGGAAATTATGAAGCATTATAGCTAGCATTTTATTTTTGGATGCATGCTTTTCTTATGTTAATACATATATCTCAATTTAAGAAATAATTGTGTTTATATTGATCAAACATGTTACTTTTGGAAACCCTTCTTGTCATGTATAGGATGATATTTGCTTTTGTTCATTCATGCATGACCCTTCATCTATTTTATTGTTATCTTTTTTTTGGTTGAAAGTAATAAAACCAAATATTCCATTCAACCTATAAATATTTTGATATATATATATATATATATATATATATATATATATATATATATATATATATATATATATATATATATATATATATATATATAATTTGCTATTGTTCATTCATGCATGACCCTTCATCTATTTTATTGTTATCTTTTTTTTGGTTGAAAGTAATAAAACCAAATATTCCATTCAACCTATAAATATTGTGATATATATATATATATATATATATATATATATATATATATATATATATATATATATATATATATATATATTTGTTTGTTTTAAATAAAGGGAACCTCCCCTCCAAATAGAGGGAATATTTTTTTTTCCTTTGTTGTTGTGACATTCCAAATTTGTCAAAGTGTTGAATATTTCACCAACAGGTTTTGGACCCACCATGGGTATGAATGGATTATCAATGTGTTACTCTCTATCTTTATCAAATAAGTGTGACAAATAATGTTTTTATAAATTCAACATTAATATAGGAAATCCTCTTTTATTATTCTATCAAAGTCCTTTGTTATCCTTAATGGAAGAAGGTACACAAGGGCTAGTAGAAATAAGAGTATTTTGAACCTTTATTTAACCTAAAAGAACAATCCATTTCAGACTCTCCCTAGAATGGATAAAGTATGTGTGACCTTTGAGCATATTTTTGTCTTTGCCAACATATTGTCCCCATAGAAATAGACTTTTGAAACATGGTTTTAGTTTTACCATGGGTTCCTAATGTTTTTCTGTTGGCCTTAGGTGCTCAACTTCATGAACTACCTAAGGGTTTAAGGAATAATTTCCCTAAATTTACTACTTATGGTAAAAAGCATATTGACAAGCACAAAGAAAATTTACTTTCTACCTATGGTATTTTGAGTGTTGAACATGAAGATGTCTTAGTAAAATTATTTATGAAAACATTGGTTGTGGGAGAAGCATAATGTTTTCACCATTTTCCAACTTTTGATGCATAAAAAATAGGCTAACCTTATGGAGGCCATAACTTTTAACCTGTAACTTGTTTGAGTTATTCCATGCACCAAAATGATCATATCAAAATTTTTGGTTCTACCCTAAGATGATTTATCCACTTAAATTTTATTTCAATATTTTTTAGATGCCAAATGTGATCATATCAACAATTTTGGTTCGACCCTAAGATGATTTATCCACTTAGATTTTATTTTGATATTTTTTAGAGGCCAAATGTGATCATCTAAAGGTCTAAAAGTAATGTTTAATGATTTTTTGGGATTTTATAATTAGACTTCAACTTCAGTTGACTTTCATCCCATTGGATAATATTATTATGTAGTTTATTTTGAGAAATTTTTAGTTCCATGCATGCTTTCATGTAAAACTTACTATAAATAATAACTACTAAAAATAAATAATTTTTTTAGATTTTAGATTTTTTGAATTTTTACATGTCAACTCTAAATTCTGAGTTGAGGCTTATTTAAGCATGGTTTGGGTTTGCAATTATTTCAAATCATTGATACAAATCAATTCTGAGTTATTGTTTCAAATCTTGGCCTATTGGTAATTTTATGTCTTAATAGTTTGTAGGTTCATTAGAAATTTCTCCTCTGGTTGAAAACAACTCAACTCCTATGAGCTGGCCTGATTATACTGATGTCATTTATATTTATTAGTATTCTTCAGCTCCCATTCTATAATCCAAGTGTTGTATTCTTGATTCAGTCCTTCCCACTGCACCAAATACCTATTATAATTCCTTGCTTTGTGCTCACTATCTTCATATCCAAAATTTGCACTATTTTTTCTTTCTTTTTCTTTGGAACGTAATACTCCCAACTTACTTCTTTATCTTCATCATATTCACCATATTACCCATAGAATTCATATAAATATAAAACATTAAATACTAACTATATATCAAAATTCTATGGTAAACTTATCTCATATGAGATTATCATCAATTTTCTTCACAATTTTGCATGGCCCAATTTTCGTGTATTAAAACTTATTGTGTGTGACTTTTAGAAATCACACTTTCCTCAAATAAACCATTAAAAACTCATTATTCAAATACCTTGGATCTTTTTCTAACATCTATTGCTAATTTATATTTCTCATTACTTTCTTGCAACTTTCTTCTTACTCCTTATTCTAACTATTGCATATGCTTTGAAAATGCTTCTGCATCATCACTAATTTGATCTACAATTGGCAATTTTACCAAATACAAAGTACCCATAGAATTTATCCCATAAATAATTTAAAATTATGACTTTCCTATTGATCTATTCACTAAACTATTATATGCAAACTCAACTTATGGTAAATCCAGGTCCCATTGCTTTGATTTCTCTCCCACTATGCATCTCAATAAATTTTCCAATCTCTTATTCATAGCTTCTATCTATCCATATATTTGTGGGTGATATGTACTACTAAAATATAGCTTAGTACCCATCTTCTTCCATAAAATGCTCCAAAAATGACTTAGAAATATTTTGACCCTATTTGAAATAATAGTTTTTAGAACACCATGAAAAATCACAGTATCCATAAAAAATAATTTTGCAACTCTAGTGGCATCATTGGTTTTCTTACATGAAATGAAATAAACCATTTTAAAAAAATTGTCTACAACAAAAAAAATTGAATTGTTACCTCTTTGTGTGTTTGGAAATCCCAACACAAAATCCATAATCAAATTTGTCCATATCCCTCTTAGAACCAATAATGGTGTGTAAGTCTAGTATTTTTTCCATGTCCTTTAGTCACTTGACATATTCTACACCTTGAAACATACATTGTCACATATCTCTTCATATTTAGCCAAAAATATTTTTCCTTCACCAAGTCTATTGTCTTCATCTTAGCAAAATGTTCAACCAAACCACCACTATGTAATTCTCTTATTATATTGTCTCGTAGAGACCCAACTGGAATGCACAATTATTTCCCTTTTAAGAGATAACCTTCTTACATAAGATACTCATAATGAATAACATCTGCCCCACGTATTACTAAATTCTTACACTTCTCAACTACCTTTCTAAAATATGTATTAGTATGATATAATTATTTAATAGCTTAAAATCCAATTACTTCACTCACCATAGTAGTTAATAATGCTACCCTCTTGCTTAATGCATCAGCTACCTAATTCTATTTTCTTAATTTATGTTTCAACACAAAATTATACCCCTACAAGAAATAAACCCACTTTGCATGCCTACTATTCAATTTTTTGTGTGTATTCACATACTTTAAATCCTCATGATCTGTAAATAGGATAAAATCCTAAGGCCCCAGGTAATGCTTCCAATGTCTTAATGCTTGTATAATTGCATAAAGTTCAACATAATAAGTAGAATATTTCATTCTTACCTCATTCAATTTCTCACTAAAATATTATATTGGCTTTCCTTCCTAACTCAAAACAACACCAATTTCCTCAAATGAAGCATCACAATCAACCTCAAACACTTTGTTAAAATTTGATAATGCTAAAATTGGTCTTTCTATAATATTATTCTTCAAAATTTCAAAACTTTATGTGGCTAATCTAGTCTATGCAAATTGTTTTCCTCTCATGCAATCTATTATTGGTGCCACAATACTAATAATATTTTAAATATTTTTTTGTAAAAAGTTGTTAAACCATGGAAACTTCTTACCCATTTAGTGCTTCTTGTAATAGGCCACTCAAAAATTGCCTTTATCTTTTCTTCATCTAATTTCACACTATATACTAAAACTATAAATCCTAAAAATACCAAATTATTCTACATAAACCTGCACTTCTTCAAATTTACATATAAGTTCTCCTTTACTAACAAATTCATTACCATTCTCAAATTTTGTACGTGTTCTTATTTACTCTTAATGAATATCAAAATAAATAACCACAAACTTACCAATATATTCTCATACCAAGGTATTCATCACCCTCATAAATGTGCTAGGGGCATTAGATAATCCAAATGGTATCACCATACACTCATATAAGCCATCCCTAGTCTTGAATGTAGTTTTCAACTCATCTCCTTCACGAATTTGAATATGATAATAACCACTCCCTAGATCAATCTTGATAAAATATTTTTCTCCTGTAAGCACATCCATCATATCATATAAACGAGGTATGAGAAACCTATACTTTATTATAATTTCATTAATTTCTCTACTATCCACACATATTCTCCATCCTCCATCTTTTTGGAGTTAGAAAATATGGTGTTGCATAAGGACTCATACTCTCCCTTATCACCTTTTTAGCAATTCAGTAACTTATTTATTTAATGTTTCATGTTATGTTGGACTCATCCTATAAGATACTTGATTGTGTAGAGATGGTTCTAGAATCAAAATAATGTGATGATGTATATCTCTCTTTGGTGGCAAACCACCTGGTAACTTATCAGGCATAACATCTGCATATTCTTTCAACACCATTGTTGCTTTTATTAGTATTATCACCATTTCTATTTCTTCATTCCTTGTTACTAATGCATAACAACCTACTACCTTCATATCTTGGATAAATTATTTAGTAGAGAGTATGATTTCTATTTTCTCTTCCTCTTTAAGAGGTGAAAAAACTACCTTTGTACCACCTTTCCAAAAATTGTACATGTTCTTTGCTTCATTATGAATTAATTTCTTGTCAAATTTCCATGATCTTCCCAATAACACATGACATGTATCCATCAAAATAACATCACACCATATTTCATCATTATAACTCTTTCCTATATAAAACTTGATTAAACACCTTTTATCTAATATAACTTCATTCCATTTATTAAACCATGAAATTTGATAAAGGATTATGATGCTTTTCACATTGTAGATTTAGTTTCTCAATTATTTTTGTAGAAACCATATTTTCACAACTACCACCATCTATAATTACCTTGCATACCTTTCCACCCAAACTACATCTTGTTCAAAAAATATTTGATCATATCCATGCATCACTACCTTCTTTATTCTACACTTGTTCCTTCCTTGGAGTGATCATGGTCCTTCTCATCATGATATTCTCTCCAACATTTGCTGATGCAACTTTAGTATTATGCTCTTCTATCTCATCCTCAATTAGATTCACTCTTGGGCAATCTTCTTGCCTCCTTTCTTGATCATGATAGTGTGAACACTCAAATTATCTATGCCCTTCTTCTCCAAATTTATAATATACATAAGATCTATATTGATTTGGAAACCATCCTCTAACACCACCATAACCTCATCCTCTCTAAAATCCTCTTCTTCTTTGGTGGTATTGAAATCCTTGTCTATTATCATCTTGTATTTCTACACCATGTGATGATTTACCTCTATTGGTATTACACCCACCTCTAGTGTTATTAAACTCATCTCATCCCCCATTTAGATGGGATCTACCACTTCTTAGACCAAGAGATGTTCTTCTAAAATTTTATTTGTTTTGCTTTTCTTCTGCCTTCAAAGCTAATTGATAAGATTCCTCAATGGTAACTATTTTATGCATGCTTAATTCACTTTGAATAATTTTTTTAAAAATATTTATATACCTTTCATCCTTCTACTTTTACATTTATTCATTCTCTATTCATATGAAAACCTTATAAAATTCATCTATATACGGTTGTGTACTATGATTTTTTTGCCTCAAATTCTAAAATCTTTTATACAGGGTTTGTGAATAATCCATAGGAAGAAATTTATCCATCAGCTTATTCTCCATATTTTTCATCAAAGTAATATTCTCTTTACCTTTTCTCTATCTTTCTTTTTGGAGGTGATCCCACCAAATCATTGCATGACCTTTAAATTTTGTGCATGTAAAATTTACCTTCTTATCTTCTCTTATAGTCTTTCACTTAAAGAACTTCTCCATACTACTCATCCAATCTATCAAATCCTCTAGTTTTAAACTACCTCCATAATTTAGAACATCAACTTTTATCCCTTCATTTATTCCTTCTAAAGCCTAAACCATCCTCTCTTGCATCGATGGTGGTTGCTCTTGCTGTTCTATTCTTACTAAATTTCTTCATCATGATCTGTGTCTTCCTCATTACCACCTTATTTTATTTTATGATTGGTGATAACCTATGTTAATTTTTGAACTTACCTTTGTAGCTCTTGTATATTATGGTTCATCTTCACAACACCTCCTCATCCTCTCATTATTATTTGCTCATCCAATAGTCAAACTTACTTAGATACCATCATATCATCTAAATGAGAATCCCATACTTGATTGTAATTTTATTAATTGCTCTACAATCCACACACATTTTCCATGCTTCATCTTTATTTAAAGTTATCAAAGGTAGTGTTTCATAAGGACTCATAATCTCCCTTATCACCTTCTTACTTAGCAATTTAGTAACCTGTTTATTTAATTTTGCATGTTCTATTGGACTCATCCTATAAGTTACCTGATTAGGTAGATCTGATCCTGGAATCAAACCAATGTGATGTTATATATCTCTTTTTAGTGGTAAACCATTTGGTAACTCATCAGGCATAACATATGCATATTCTTTCAAGACTCTTGTTACTTTTATTGGTATTGGCACCATTTCTATTTCTTCATTCTTTGATACTAATGCATAATAGTAACCTTCTACCTTCATATATTGGATAAATTATTTAGTAGAGAGCATGATTTTTATCTTCTCTTCTTCTTTAAGAGGTAACAAAATTACTTTTGTACCACCTTTCCAAAAAGTATACGTGTTCTTTGCTCCATCATGAATTAATTTTATATTAAATTGCCATGGTCTTCCCAATAATATTTTCACCATTTTCCAACTACTTTTCTTCTGGACTGGTAGACAATGAAAAACATATTTGAATAAAGATTAGAACTAACTAAATATTAACAATCCCTCTTGGATAAATTATCTCAATTAAAGAAATAACCTCATAATCCCATGAGAGAGTTCATAGCTCAATTCACTAATATGGTACAAAAATTATGGTTACTACTATGCCTACATAATAAAATTAGAAGTGTTTCTTACTGAATGCTCAATTACTTGAATTAAGTTTCTTATTTCTAAGAAACCATCAAAAAACTTTGGAGATAAATAAAATTAGGATATACAAATTTTAGATAATATGATCATGGCCAAAAATCTAAAAAGAGATTCATTCAAAAGTATATTATATACATAAATAGATCATGTAGTTTAGGGGTTGGAAAATGATATATTCACCTTAAATAAGTAGATTATTTAGACTCATTAGGATGTTCCACATAAATATATGTTTATAATACCATTTGTCCCATATCATGGAAATGTTCATCCTAGACTCCATGCTTCAACTCCTCAAATCACTATTAAAGTAAATCTTGTGGTTATTCACTATTCATGTATCTTTCATGATACTAATGATAAATATAGTTATATATTCCTATAAATGGTTAGGATTATGTAATTATACACCATTGAAAAACCACCAAAAGAAGGTGTTTTGAACACCTTTGATCCTAAAATTTAGGAACATGATGGTAACTCGATTGTGGGGTATCTGAAATATAAATATGATTGCGATGAATATGATGATAGAGTGGATGGCATGAACAATAATTCATATTTTTTATTCACTATAGATCAAAATGACAAGTTTAAATCAACAAAAAATAATAAAGAGTTGACAAAAAAAATGCTAATGAAACTCTTAAATCCTTAGCTACTCCTACATTTGTTTTCAACTAAGGGACTCATTTACCAAATATTTCAAAAGATAAAGATCTTGAAAAGACAAAAAATTATTTATTTCCTCCTAATGTATCCATTAATCAAGAATCAATTCATTATTTTTACTCTTTCTTTGATATAATTGATCACATGAATAAGACCAAGGTTTAGATATATCAAGCTGAATAAATTAGGTCAAACATTGATAAGTTTGATAGATTGATCAAATTTATCAAAGGTGAAGGTCAAAATTCACCTCCTCATCTATCTCATCATATTTTTTGATTATAATTTGTAAAATATTGTAGCTACTTCCTCTCAAATTAATGATAGGCCTAATCCTTTCTATGTTTCCCTCTTCATTGGAGGTTTCTAGCTAAATAATTGTATAATTGATTCAAGATCTTCAGATAATGTGATGATGGGAAAAATAACACATGATTTAAGGCTAACATATACTAAACCTTAAAATCATTATTTCAATATGGACGTGAAATAAATCCCTTTGATTGGAAAAATAAAATATGCACATGTAGCCCTAGTTGTGTTCCCTTAGAAGAGACTCAATATGGCTATTTTAGTGAAAGACATACATCCAAGCTATAGAATGTTTGTAAGTAGGATCTTATGTAAATATATTGGAGATATCCAATTGTAATAGACACAATATATTATCCCTATAAAATGAGTAAATGAAATTTTTTACCAAAACCAAAGGCTAAACATTTGGTGAAAAAAATCAAATGATCCTTGAGCATATATTTTTTTACAAATAAATAGACCTTAGTACTTATATGATTCAGAAAAAGAAATATCTTGAGTTTATTGAACTCAATGAAGGTAACACAAATGATTTTTATACCTTAAAATTTGATAGAAGTTTTTCAATTATAAGTTTAGGGGATTTTTCAGTATTGATTTCTCTAAAAAATAGTTATTTCATTTTTCATGTAGACTTTAATTTCAATGCACTGATAATATATTTAAATAAAAAGCCTTGATTCTAGGATTATAGGTAATAGAAGAAATGGGGATTCAAAATCTTAAAGTCCAATGATATGGTGAGTCTATTGTGAGATACATATGTGGTTAATGCTAAGTAAAGAATGATAGGCTAAAGAATTACATAGATAGGGTCTAGAATTGAATTGAAACTTTCAAAGATTTCTCCAATAATGTTGTCTCAAAAGTATAAAATTTAAATTTGATGCTTTTGTTGTATCTGCATCCCTATTGATTCCCCATTTGGATATTAATGAAGACCATTATATCATTGAAATATTATATCGATCGAGTGTTCTAGACAACTCAAATAATTGGAAAGTGTTCAAAAATGATGAACAAATCATTAATTTCTTAGAACAAAGAGATAATTTCAAAAAATTGTATTTCAAGGGAAGCTCAGCATCATATAGGGAATCTTCTATGTCAGAGGAAAATTATGATGAAGAAACTAAAAATCTATCTTCAATGTTCAAACCAATCAAACACATGAAAACATCATACAGTTTAAGCTAAATAAAATCCTCACAGGTTTAGTATATCTATAAGAAATGTTTAATAAGTATGGATGGTACATAAAAAGGAAAATATAAATGAATCCTCAAGGGTCACCTAGTTATGAAAGAGTAAATATTGGAATAAAATAAGAGCCATGATATGTTAATATTAGGAAATTTCATTCCAAGGAAGAATGTAGAAGGTTCATAGCTCTATTAAAACTATAAAAATATAGTTTCACATGGTACTTTGCATATATAAAGTCTTTTAGACCCAAGATTGTGAGACATAATATCACATTAAATCTAAATGTCAACCCATTCAAACAAAAGTTATGACACTAAAATCCCAAGATCACAAGGACTATCTATAAATAAATAAATAAAATGTTGGATGCACAAATCATATTTACTATCCATCATTTCACATGGGTGTAAAACATCATGCATGTTAGCAAGAATAATGAAGAAGTCAATATTTCCTTGGATTTTTTCAATGTAAACTAATCTTCACTCAAATATAATTACCCTCTATTAATCATGGATCAGATATTGAAAAATGTCATGAGATATGAAATGATGTCTATGTTGGATGATTTATCGAGTACAATCAAGTCAAATTTGCCTTAGAATTTTAATATAAAATGACATTGACCACCCTTGGAGACATTCACATATAAGAGGATGCCCTTTGGTCTCATCAATGTGAGAGCTACATTCCAATGAGCAATGAATTTAGCCTTTGGTGACATAACTAATAAAATCATAATGATTTATCTTAATGATCTCAAAGTGTTCTCAAAGAAATGGGGGGATCACTAAAACATTTGAAAATATAAATTTGAATATGTCAAATACATGGCATATCTTTAATTCCATTTTTAAAAAAATATTTGTAATGACTGAAGGTAAACTCCTAAGACATGTGGTTTCAAAAAAAGGCACTAAAATTGATATAGAAGGGTAAAATAAATTCAAAAATTGTCTTTACCTACTATCAAACATAGCATGCATACATTCTTCGATAAAATCAAATTTCTTATAATATTTATTCTATAGTTTGTAAAATTATCAAGGCATATTGTCTAGATGCTATGAGGAAATAACTCTTTCAAATAGAATAATGATGTAAAGAAGGATTTCAATGAGATCAAAGAATCCAGTTTTAAAGCACGTGTTTTGACTTGTCCTAATTTTCAAAAAGATTTCATTGCATACTATTATTCTTATGAATATACATTGTTAGCTATTTTTGTACAAAAAATAAAGAAGGTATTGACTCCCTAATTGCTTTCATGAGCTATGGATTGAAGTATCATGAGCTCAAGTATTCTGTGATTAGAAACCATGAATATGGTGTTGTTAAAGTAATAAAAAAAATTAGGTTTTATAATTTGAACTCCCACACTATCTTAATAGTCTTGAATCTAGTGGTTAAATCAGTTTTGACTCACAAAAACTTAGATCAAATAGAGGAGGATGGATCACCATGGTTCAAGAGTATGATTTATATCAAACCTATCATGTTGGTGAGGGGACAGGATTTTTTAGTTGATTGTTGAATGTGTTGATTTTTAAAGATAAGACAAGACAAAGGAATTACCACTAATAGTATTTATTTACTCCCTTGAAGAGTGGATTTTTACATCACATATTTCCTTTCATACAGAAAATGTCCTACCAATCTAAATCCCCCCCAAAAATGGATAATCAAGCTAAATGCAACCATGTATGTAAATTTGGATAATAATCTCTTCCATAAATCTTTAGATGGTACCTTTTTGAGATGCATGAATAAGGAACAAAAAAGATATTTAAGAAGATTTTCATGATAAAGCCTATGATAGACACTTTGCATATTCTATTATAAATTTCAAAATTATGCAAGCTTATTACTATTGGAAAACATTATTCAAATATGCATAATAATGTATTTTTAAATGCAAGGCTTGCCAATACTTTTTTGGATAGCCTAAAATTGAAACATTTAATATCCACCCTATAGTTATTGAAGAACCTTTTCAACTATGGTGTTTGGACTTATTAGGGACTTTGAATCTACATTCTAGTGTGGGACATACTTATGTATTGGTGGAAACTAATTATTGTTAGGAATATATCATAAATTAATACAAAATAATTTCATAGAATCGCAATAATAAGATCTATGAAAAGAGATACATAAATAACATAAATTAAAATGCATAAAAAGAAAACATGATTTAATGTGGTTCACCCAATGTGGGCTACATCGACCAAGAAACACTTGATCATATCTTATTACAAGTCAATAAGAGTAAAATACACTCTTAGATTAGTCTTCTCATAATTATAATTCATAAATATTATTTAGAGCTATGCTCAACAAACTCTACTAAATTCTCACCTAAATTCACACACTTTGTTCACCTTCTCAAAATCTACACCTCTGATGTATTACCTATATCCATATATAATACATCAATATGTAACTGACATAGTGGTTTTACAAAATAATGGGTACCAAAACCATGGGCCAATTCAACCCATAATGGTTACCCATTAATCATGGGTGATGACACCACACATATAAAAGTATAGATAAATCACATATCTATACTTATGACAAGAATACATTAAGAGTGTATAGTAAATTTTAATGTATAGTATTTGAAATAAATTGTAATGTGGAAATATGCTCCACAACATAAAAATCTCCCACTTGGAGATTGATTTTCTCTTATCAAGCTTCTCAACCCTTTACTATCACCTATGAAGGCCAACTAAAGTTAAACATATCTTTAGTTTCTCCCTTGTGACCACCTTGGTCATCATGTATGTAGGATTTTGACTCGTATGAATCTTCTCCAACTTTAGCTTCTCTTCCTCCAAAGCTATACTGATGAAATGGTACCTCAAATGTATATGCTTCATCCTAGATTGGAAATCATAGTTATTTTCTAAGTGTATATCACTATGAATATCACTATACAACTTCCCTTCCTCCTACTTATGCCCTAACTCTTTAAGCAACTCTATAACCAAATCATCTCTTTGCTTTCCTCTATGACAACAACATATTCATCCTTTATGGTTGATAGTAAATTAAGGGTGTAGAATACATTTTAATGTAAAATATTTGAAATAAATTTTAATGTAAAAATAGGCTCCACAACACAATAATTACTTCACCAATTAGGTAGAGGTGATTCCTCTAATTCAACCACTTTTGAAGTTATTTGCAACTTCATCAAAGAAAACATATTGGTCAGATTTGGGGTTCCATGTAATATTATGATCAATAATGATTCTATGTTTTCTTTAGATGAACTTATTAGTTTCTAATATTATCATGTAATCCCATTTTCCCACTTTTTTGATAATTACCCTTAGGGTAATGGTCAAGTAGAATTCAATAATAAGAACACCACTACCATTATTTATAAATTAGTAGATAAGAATCAAATAAATTAGAACAATAATATTTATTACACATTATGGGTTAATTAAATAACTCCTAAAATATTAATTGGAATATATCATCTCTAATTATTGTGTGATATAGATGTAATGATTCATATCTCTTTAAGACTAATAGCTTTACAACTAGCTCAAGCTATATAAGATGACCAATTCAAGGATGCATTGGAAAAGATGATCATGTAATTGACCATCATAGAATAAGAGTGAGTGATGGTGATTGAAAATATCATGACACACCAAGAAAAATTTAAATAAGTGTTTGATAAGAAATCAAGAAAATGGGACTACCAAGTGGGAGAATCCTATCTTGGGAAAAAATACAAGAACCTAGGGGTAGTCATGGAAAATTTGACTCCCTATCAATGGTGAATTTAAAAATTCACCATTTTTATATTGAGAACAAATATTCATATTGAGATGGAACTAACCTTATATAGTAATACAATATAAAATATTTGAAACACTATAACCAGTGAAGGTAGGTTGTTACCTATTGTTCCCTGTAGGTGATTTAGGTTTGTGTTGCATGTTTATTTTTCCTTGTGTTTATTTTTCAAATGTGTGTTTACTTTGTTCTACTAGTCTTTCCTACTTATTTTATCAATTTGATTATTTTTATCAGAATCATTAAACATAATGGATAAAGCACTAGGTATTGAAACCAAATATTCTAAAGGTTCAGGGAATGCACGCTTATAAGTTTGTGTCCCTAGCCTGAGCTAGCTATTATTTCTTAAATTTATATAGTAATTATTTTTAATTATGTTAACAAAATTAGAATTAGAGTGAATATTTGAGTTGGGAGTTGAGTCAAAAAAATAATTCAAAGTGAAGAGTCTAGGTGTTTTTCCTTTAGGAAAAGTTTCTAGGAAATATTGTTAAGTGCAAAAGGTGAGATTTTGTGTCATGTGCACTTAGGAGGCTAGATTTTCCTGAAATTCAAGGAACACTAGACATGAAAACATGAAATAGTGATGATAACTATGCTTTAATTCCATCTACACCTACATGGCCATGCTTGCTCAAATTCATGGATGTGAAGCCACATATGTGGTCATTATAGAACGAGACTTTACACTCGTAACATCCATAGATCAGGCAGATCCAACTACTAGGTCATATGGAGTGCATGTCTAAGAGGGATTTGAAACAAATGAGGGCCTATTTTTTCCCCAAAATATTGTATTAGGGTGACATGGATCTCATTCTCAGCAAATAATTTATTTTTTACTAACACACTCTAAAATTCCATCCTACTATTAAATCTTCATAAGAAGATATAGACTTTATAGTACTTCAAAGCAATAGATTTTTTAGGAGAGTTGATATATCTCTCTAAAAAAAAAAAATTTAGAGAGGGTTTTTTCAGTTATTCAATCACTTTAATGTTTTGGGTCTTGCCCACGTTCATTCAACAGATGATCTAGATATATAAAAGGTATTTTCATGATGTCCATATCTTGATCCTTGAAACCACATAAAAAAAATTTGCATCTTAATTTTCCCATAAATCTATGATTTATTTATAAATCATCCTATCAAATTACCAAAACAAAAAAGATAAAGTACAAGTACATGGGTTTCTAGTTTATGCTAGTGATTTTTTATGATCCACACTTATGATAATTTTATTATGTAGAATCTAATGTAGATAAAATAAATATATTATATATTGGTGAGCCAATATGTCCAAATATTCCATAGAAATAAAATAATTACTCTTAAGGGAGGGAAATATCATACAATATTCTTTTAAGAAGGAATCACTCCACAATTTCACTTCAAGGGGACAACCTCCAATATCCTTATAACAATAGAAGATTCAACACTTACTTGATTGATATAATTTACAATCATATTCATCTTCTTTATATATACCTATATAACTAGAAATACATGGGTAACCTACTAATCTTAATGTAGGCTAACCATTACCCAAATTACTAATTCCACAAGTTACTCACTTGTTTTAATATATCGTACTCATATAAATAACTAATGGATATGTGTGTCACATGTCACCATCTCCATCAACCCATATACATTAATATATCATATCCATAGGTACATAACATTCCTTCCTTCCCTGACATGTTTCATCCCTAAAACATAATAAAAAACTAAATAATGAGTGTTCTTAAAATCATTTCACACTTGTCTCCATGCTCAATCATCTAACCACCCATATAGGTGATAGCCATCAAACCTTATTTTCAAATTCCATTGTGATATTTTGATTCCATTCATGATCATAACTATACCTCCTTCGTGCCCATGCAGAATGATTCTCCCTCTGATTCTATGTTCCATAATCTATTGTGCTACTCTATTTCCATGTTCTATAATGTGTTTTCTAATTTGATTCCATACATGACCATAGTAGTTCTTTTGATTCTATACGTAGCCAAAGTAATTTTGTGATTGATTCCATGTGTATCCATAGTGATTAGTACTTTAATTTCCTACATAGTCAAAGTGAATTTTGTTATGACACTCCCTAACATGGCTCTATGATTGTTTCCTCTCATGATGATGTGGGTGTCTATATGCCTCAACCTTTTTTGATAATTTGAACTTATCAAAATTTTATAATACTTATTGTACTTTTTAATTTGTTAGTTACTATACCTTGAGTATAGTAAGTTTTCTTATATTCTTATATTATTTATTAATCTGATTCTTCCTTATGCTCTTCTTCATCATCTTCAACTTCATCCTCATGCTCTAACTTGAATTATCTTTATGTTTTTACAACTATGATATCCTGTAAAGTAACCTTATTTTTATTGTACCCAAACTTAATGAAATTATTCTACAAAAATTAATATGTATTTTTCCCAAAATATCTAACCAAGGATATCTAAGAACCATATCCTCACTATCCATATCCAAGGCATAAAAATCTGAAAGCAAAACATATTTATCCATAGTAAGCTTCAAATATTCAAATGAATATTATTACCATCTACTTGAGACTTATTCATATTATTTGATTGAACATATATATGTTGAGCCATATTTTTGGTTATGAAGTTATACTTAGAACTAGGTTTTATGGACAAAATGACCTTCTTATTTTGAATGCATCCGTAGAATTAAAATATTGACTATGCTTTGTTTGAAACTAAACTATTTAAACCATTATCATCCAATTATTCTAATTCATCTTCAAGATCCTCTACCCTTCCTTATGAATACTATCATCATCATCATCATCATCATCATCATCATCATCATCATCATCATTTTTTTATTCTTATTCATCACTTAGATTCTCTTCCTCATAACCAACATCATCATTAGTTTCTTCCTCATCTTTCACATCATTATCATCTTTCACCTTCAAATACTTAATCTATTTTTAAGTTGAGATATTCTCTTTTTCACATCCTCTATCATATATCTCATCCACTTATTGTAATCTTTGTGTAAATCCATGAGCCACAAAAAACTATGGTTATTGATAAAACCCTAGAATTTCAATAACTCACAATACACTAATCATACCACCAAAAAAAACATTGCATCTTCCATGTCAACCTATGCAAATTTAGTGAAAACATTATGGAAAAAATCCAAAAAATTCAGTCTATGGGTGAAAATCTATGAAAAATCATAAACTCATAATAAATTAGTAAAAATTATCAAAAAAATTACAAATTTTGACTATATTTTTTTTTATGATGATATAAATTCAATAAAATGTTCACAAAAAATTATTAAAATTATAACTTACATGGAAAATTTATTACAAAAACTAAACTAACAATATATCCCTCAAAACTAATCATAAAACCTTGATTTTTTAAAATTAATTTATTGAAATATTCTCCAACTCTAGTAAAATATTTGTAGAAAAAATCGTAAAAAATTGTAAGATATAAGTGATTCTCTAAAATTAGGGTTTCACCTAGAATATTTATCCAAATCGATGCTCTAATACCACTTTTTATGATAAAAAATTATAACATTATAATTATGAATAATTTTTTTTAGATCTACACAACATAATAGATATTGGTGAACCAATATGCCAAAATATTCAATATATATAGAAATAGAATAATTACCCTTAATGTAAGGAAACACCATACAATATTCATTAAGGAATAACTCCAAAATGCCACTTCAAGGAGACAACCTCCTACATATTTATTCCAAATACAAGACCCAATGTTTACTTGATTGATATCCTTTCCAATCATGTTCATCTTCTTTATATATACTTCTATATAACTAGCAATAGATGGGTAACCTCCTAATCCTAATGTAGGCCGACCCATTACCTAATGTAATAATTCCATAAGTTACTCATTTTTCCTAATATATTAGACCCATATAACTAACTAAAGGGAATGTGCACCACATGTTTGTATTTCCATCAACCAATTTAATTTAATGTATTATATCCTTAGGTACATAGTATGCTTGAGAGTGATATCCCTAAAATAAGTGACTCTTAAATGAGTCATGTGTACCTAGAAAAGTTTCATATGAGACTCAATATGGAAAACTCAAATTCCATGAATTTGTACTTGTTAGAAAGTGGTTTTTCTAAATTAACCAATTTTCCCATCCCAATATAATTTTAAAAATTGCTATTCTCTTCTGCTCAACATTATAACTTGGAAACTATAAAGATAAAATCAAGTGGTGGTTCTCTAATAAATAAAGTGGATGGTAAAATAATGGGAATGGATCTAAGGATCATAGTCCATGAGATACACATATGAGAATGAGTGTGAAAATTGGGAAATGTTACTATGATAAAAATCAAAATAAACACCTTCACACTATCAATGATGCATGGCTAAAGAATAAGAGAAGGAACATTTCTAAGCTTCAAAAGAGTTTCTTAAGATATGATTTGAAACAATAGTTATATGACATGATAACTCTTTTCAATTATGTGGTCAAAAATAAGACTACAATGAATTTTGACCCATGGATGTTCATGGACATGAACATTATATACACTATAAATTAGTACATATGTTGGGGTGAGTTGACTAGTTACATTATACACTAATAACTAACAAATGTAGAGGCAACCAAATAGTTATATATGACTTATTATTTAGTATACTTATTGTATTCTCAA
Source organism: Torreya grandis (assembly GCA_037957365.1). Lineage (NCBI taxonomy): Eukaryota > Viridiplantae > Streptophyta > Pinopsida > Cupressales > Taxaceae > Torreya > Torreya grandis. The sequence continues at coordinate 1,579,727 of JARHVA010001243.1, read as the reverse complement.
ATATTATATCCTAGTCTCACTCAACTAACCAATGTTGATGCATCGACTTAGGTATTTGAATTTTTTTCTCAATTGAACTTGGAAAAACATAACAAACATTTCATATGGGTCAATGATTCCTTCATGATAAGAGTGGTATGGGACTTGGATGACAATTGGTAAAAGAGGATCTCAGATGAAATAGTTAACCAAATTTCACAATATGGGAGCTACTTCATTTACCTTAAAAAATTTACATACATAAGATTTGGATGATTTTAAGGTTCTCCTATGCAGTTTACAAGATTGTGAAAAATATAAAATTCTCTTGATTGAGATATGTAAATAGTTGGGTGAAGTTCAAAGTAATTTTCAAGAAAGACATGTTTTAGGTATTGATTTTCCTATTTGTTCAAGTCATTTTACATGAAAGAATTCCATAAATGCTTGTAGCATAAAATATTCAATTGTGTGATTCACTAAGCATCCCTATATCAGTGACGATTATTTTGATAGAAAGATGTTTAATAAAACTCATCTTAGGGTTAACTCTTTGTATGAGCATGAACCACATTAGGATGACTTTTGGGTAGATTTTTTTGATGAATACAAAGTAGTGAGGCATGAATAAAGAAGAATGATCTTGGATCAAATCAAATATTTTATAGATACATGGGTATTATATAGCATGATTGATGATAGAAGTGATCTAATCGACCCAATATATGTTGAAAGTGTCATGGCTTATCCCTTTATAACTATCAATTAGTCTGTTAGATAACTCAAATATTTGTAGATAAGACCTAAGATCATGTTGGACCAATACATGTGATGTTTCAAAACCAAGCTTGTATAATTCACCAAAGCATGAAGATATAATAGATCAAAATATTTGACACCATAAAAAATCACTTACTATTACTACTAGAACACATGGAAATGGTGGTTCTAATACCATAGTTTAACCATAAGCTACTACTGGAAGTGGTGGAGATTGTGATGATCCCAACTAGCCTAAACAACTGACCAAGACTTATGAATAGATATCTAAGGTTAGAAATAAGTTGAAAGATATAAATCTAGTCATGATAAAACCATCATATACTCTTAAAGACACATCTCTACTAATTGATAACACCATTTAGAAACATCTTGCCTTTACTCAAGGAGAAATTCAATGGAAAACTGCTAGTAATGTTGATATCTTGTCTATTGAATCTCCTTCTCCCATAAATTCCCCATCCATTCCACCTCCTTTGGAGTCTTAACCTCTGGTAAAACCTACACCACCACCTTTAAGTTCCAAATTGATAAGTTTTATTCAAATCTCATTTCAATGGATGAACCCTATGTTGAGTAGAAAAAAATAAGGTGTTTGAGGCTAAATTACCTGATTTTGATATGGTGGATAATCTCCTTGAGAATCCTCCTCTAAATAAATAAAAAAATACATAATGGTTAATTTAATATCCATCAAGAGATCAGCTTGTATAAATTGTTGAGCCAAATTTAAAGAAAAATGAAATGAAGTTGACCTTGGAAGACTATAATCTAAAATGAGTATCACTATGAGTCGTAGCTAGAGAAAGTGATGTTCATAATCTTTAGGAAACCATAAAATAAATAGTCAAGAGATCCAATCAAGATGAACTCACTTAAAATCAATTTAATGATCAAGTTAGAAGATTGGTAAGGTATGTTAACTATATCCTTAATTCCATTAAGACACCAACATTTATTGAAGTGGAGAACCCTACTCAACTCCCTTATATAAGAAAGGAATCAATTTCAAACATAAGAAAGTATAATAGTTAAGGAAAAACTATCGAATCTTGGGTCAATTTTTTTTATTAGATGGTATGAAATATATTAAAGAGATGATAACGCTAAGTGAAATGATTGATTTAGAGCATATTAAAATGATAAATAAATATAGTGTTGTGAAAAGGAATTGAAATTATTAGAAAGTGTGAAAAGAGATTTAAAACAAATTACTACCATTAATACCTAATTGATAGTCAACGCTGGTATTTTTGACAAAAGTGAAGATGATGTCTCTTATAAATGGTTTAAATGTACTCTTACAAATAACTATATTTTGAATCAAAATATAAATGGGTTGAAGAAACAAGTTCAAATTAGGAGGGAGAGAAAAGTAGAAATATTTTCAAATTTTGGAGATTTGCATTGTGATCTATTGAAAGAAAATAGGACTAGTTAGTATATTGTGTCAGAGATCAAAGAATAA
>JARHVA010001243.1:1562500-1575000 GCA_037957365.1 Torreya grandis | reverse complement strand
GAAGAATGTTTTCAAGAAATTAAGCAGTTAAAGGAACAAGGATTAATTAGAGATTCACAAAGCCCTTGGGGATGTGAAGCCTTTTATGTAAATAAAAGGAGTGAACAGATTAGAGGAAAGAAGAGATTGGTAATAAATTATATTCCTCTCAATAAGTATGTCATTCCAGTTTAACACCCTATTCCTTCAAAAGATGAAATTTTGCAGAGATTATCCGGTAGTAAGGTATACAGTAAATTTGATCTGAAGTCTGGTTTTTCGCAGATACAGGTAGCAAAAAAAGATAATTTTAAAACTGCATTTATTACTCCCTTTGGTCAGTATGAATGGAACGTACTTCCATTTGGTTTGAAAACTGCTCCTAGTATTTTTCAGAAAATGATGAATGATATATTTGCTGAATACAGTCAGTTTATTATTGTATATATTGATGATATCTTAGTCTTCAGTAAGTCGCCTAAAGATCATGTAAAGCATTTGAAACAGTTTTATCAGATTGTCTTTGAAAATGGATTAGTTTTATCTGAAAAGAAGATGGTAGTTTTTAAAGATGAAATTGATTTTCTTGGGGTCACTATTAGATCAGGAAATGTGAGTGTACAGCCGCATGTGTTGCAGAATATACAGAATTTTCCTGATGAGATTATTGATAAAACTATGCTACAAAGGTTTTTAGGATGTGTAAATTACATTGCTGGTCAGTATTTTCATGTAGCTCAAGATAGAACCTTGCTCAATAAAAGGTTATCTAAAAATCCTCCTGTTTGGTCTGATGAAATGACTGCAGCTGTTAAAAGAATTAAACATTTGATTCATTAAAAAATGATAGCATATATATACATACATATATGTATATATATGTACATATATACATATATTATTTTTGCAATGGTAATAAAGATACATATATATAACTATATATATATACATACATATATATATACATATATGTAATTGATGTCTCTGTATATATATATTATGTATGTATGTATATTTTACTTACCATAATTGGTTATAAGATAAAGATATTCTTGAGTTCCTACATACATATGATAGCAATGTAATTTATGTTGATCTAGACTATCTTGAATACTAGAGATCCTAGTATTTATGCATTTAGTGGCCAGATTATTCCAATTCATTAGTCTTACTTCAGTAGGCTGATCTACTGATCTGTCTGTAGTTCTCAAATAGTACATCTGAGATCTGTTCTTACCATGCAACATTACACTCTCTTTAGATTAATAATTCTAGCTTAAATTTTCCCGTATAACAATAGTAACTCTCTTCCACTATGTACCTTACTCACTAACCCTCTATGCTATTATATAGATAAGAAAAGGTTAGACTTAGGGTTAGAGAACATACTATTAGTAGAACAAGTCTTCTTTAAACCATACTTGTAGAATAAGTCCCTTTGAGATAAGACTTTACTATTATTAGCATACACTAGTTAAGTAAATACTTAATTGATAATCTTTTCTAATAAATAATAAATGGATAATTGTGCATACAATTAATGCATATCTATATATTTACAATATAATATTACAAGTACATCTTAAAACTATACAAGAGTGTATGAGTAAATAAATACACTAACAAAGTTATAAATAAGACCCCTGGATGATTTATAAAAAGCACAACAATTGTGTGACTAAAGAGACATAATATGAATTTCAAAGTACCTTGTGCAAGTGCATGCAAGGTTTGCATGGGATCACAAAGGAAAAACAAGTAAGAACAAATAAGATGGGTAAAATTGGTGCAATGGAAAAGGCATAATGGATGATTGCATGTAAGAGTACATGTTGATATCTAATTAACAACGAGGCAAAGGACACTTATATTAGACCAATAATGATTAAAGGAATAATTAATGGATATAAATAAAGATGTATTAGTGATCATGGATCTATATAATCTTACATCCCTTCCCTATGCAAGATATATTTTAGTGATCATTTAATCGAGTAGAAGTGTCTATGTTGTAAGAACTATTGTTTTGAAGTCAAAGAGGAAAGCCTTCAATGGAAACCCCCCTTGTTTTTACTTGTACAAACAAGGGAATCTCTATTATGGAATGCATTTACAATATATTTTAACTATACAATATCTTTAGTTTCGATATATGGGTGGCTTTCTATTTTTTTTAGGGTAATCGGTAAATCTTGTTAATGTTTTCATAGGGTTGCACTGATAGTTTATTATACGTGTTCTTCATAACACTTAGTCAAGTAGATTAAGATAGATGTTTCTATTCTAGTTCATGTAATGCATGTGCACAATAAGCTATTTTTTTGTAGCATACATCGTTATTGTTTATTGCTTGGAGTAGACTTTGTTTATGTTCATGCACAATATCCATTTATAGGTAGGGTTAAACTATATGTGGACACATACTTTGTTGGGATAGTTTAGAATAGTCTATGTGCATGCTTGTGTAAATAAGGAAGTTCATAGGAGAAGGATTTGTTACCTTCATCAATAAAATAACAAATCTAAATATGGGTTTCGCATGTAAGGCACAAACCTAGATCTAAATGGCACTTTGCTTGCACACTAGTAGATGGTATTCGGTGCTTGTCGATGGGAGTGAGTGAGAGGTTTTATGTGGCTTGCATAAAGCCCTAAAATCTTTATCCCTAATGTGTCCTCCCCTTGATGCATATAACAAATCCTTGATAGGGTATGATGACATGTTATAGAGGAGAGGGAATCAATGTTGGGAGCTAACAATATCAATCGAGACAACATATTCCATGTAATGAAATCTTTACCTAGCAAGTTATTAGGGAAATGTTGGGAAGTTAAATACTCGATATAAATTGATCATCACAAATAACTTATATTCATGTAAAATTTTGAGGTTAAGTACTCAATATAAATGAATCACTCCAAATTACTTATATTGTACTTGATGTAACCCTATACACACACACACACATATACATACATATACATATACATATATATAATATATATGTATATATATACATATATATTATATATATGTATGTATATATATAACATATATATTATATATATGTATTTATATGTATATATATATATATATATATATATATATGTTGAAATTAATTTGGATGATAGAGTATAAAAATAAAAAATTCAACATCTTCAAAATCATTAAGTTTATTATTACCATCTCAATCATTTGTTTTCTTCACTACATCCTAATTTTTCATAGTTTTTAGTCTATAAAACTATAAAAGTATAGTGAACTAGGTTGATTAGATAATATTTTTGAGCTCTGATACCATTCTAGATAATATTTTTGAGCTCTGATACCATTCTAGATACCATTCATATAAAATCGCACTTTCTTATTATCATAACAATTGGAATACAAAGAAAGAGGCAACTGACTTACAGGTTTATGCTAAGACTTAAATCCAAGACTTCTCCTAGACGCACGCTGATCTTTGCTCCGTTTCGTTCTGCCTAATAACTCATCGACCTCTCCTTTATATAGAGAAAGGGAAGAGAAGATCGACGGATATCACATAGCGGCAAGATCGACGGCACACACAAAAATCAAACAAAAGATGCGATAGACATGTGGGTTATGGGCCCACTACGCACCGCCAAAGAAAAAGAAGATTCTACCGACACGGCCGGATAGAATACCACCTTTAGAATGTGGTGAGGTCCACAAAGATGCTTATTCAAAGAGAGATATAGTGCTCTCAAGTCACTATCACGGATAGACCCCGTGATTAGTCATCGTCAGCATACTCATGGGAACCAGCTGGAGAATATGGTTCATAATCTTCCGTATCTCCATTATCTTCAGTCGTGTCACTCGTTGTGTGATCCATGAATAAGGCTGAAGGAATCCTGCAAAGTTTTCCATCAGGAGTTTCTGGAAAGATTGCTTCGTGACTTACAATCACACGTCTCCACATCGAAGCAACTGGTAATGCAGGTTGTATGCGAGCATGGACATTGTATTGATGATTTTGAACTAAGAATAGTTCAAACTTTACCCTGAAAGGAATCCTTAATGCCATAAAAATATTATGCAACATATTAGGAGCAATATTAACAAAATATTCTGTGCAGGCTATCCTAGGCATAATATAATCTAAAAATTGAAACATATAATCTGGGATATCTCCACACTCCCAATAGTTCTCACGACTGGGATTAAACTTAGGCCAAAAAGTAGACCATTTGATAGTGAAGGTTGTTCCCATCCTGTAAACCATCTGTTTCAACATTTTACCATAATCTGTATCAGGATCCATACTGATAGAATAATTTCTGTTTAACAGTGTTGTATGGACACTATTTTGTCCTTCTATTGCTGCATAGTGTGTACTCCATGCTACGTTCTGAGAATTCAAAATATCAGAAGCTTCATAGGATTCTACCTTTAACTTCCTGATCTCATTTTGTAATTGAGTTTGTACTAATGGCCTTGAACGCCATATATGACTGTGAAATTCATCTCTTACCTCTGTTACAGTCATTATATTCTTTGACTGAAATTCTCTCGTCAAATAATCTGCTAGAGAATTCTTTGTTCCTGGAATGTGCTCAACTGTAAAATCAAAATCTGAAAGATAGGTTGCCCACCTGATTAATCTGCTAACAGATCCTTTCTTCAAATTGTCAGCTGAATGCAAAATACTCATAAAGTTTTTCAAATCTGATCGAACAATGAAATGTTCAGATCTAATAAAGAACATAAAAGCTTGAATTGCTTTTATCACTGCTAAGATTTCTTTATGAGTTGAATGGTAATTCAACTGTGCTTTTTGAAATGATCCAGAGGCATACTTGCAGGGTTTCTCATTTCCATCAGTAGACTTTTCTTTTAACACTGCACCCCAATACTCATTTGAGGCATCTGTCTCAATGATCTTTTGTCCTTTTCCAGGTAACTGCAAAATAAGCAAGTTTGCACACTTCTGTTTAATTCTTTTAATAGCTGCAGTCATTTCATCAGACCAAACAGGAGGATTTTTAGATAACCTTTTATTGAGCAAGGTTCTATCTTGAGCTACATGAAAATACTGACCAGCAATGTAATTTACACATCCTAAAAACCTTTGTAGCATAGTTTTATCAATAATCTCATCAGGAAAATTCTGTATATTCTGCAACACATGCGGCTGTACACTCACATTTCCTGATCTAATAGTGACTCCAAGAAAATCAATTTCATCTTTAAAAACTACCATCTTCTTTTCAGATAAAACTAATCCATTTTCAAAGACAATCTGATAAAACTGTTTCAAATGCTTTACATGATCTTTAGGCGACTTACTGAAGACTAAGATATCATCAATATATACAATAATAAACTGACTGTATTCAGCAAATATATCATTCATCATTTTCTGAAAAATACTAGGAGCAGTTTTCAAACCAAATGGAAGTACGTTCCATTCATACTGACCAAAGGGAGTAATAAATGCAATTTTAAACTTATCTTTTTCTGCTACCTGTATCTGCCAAAAACCAGACTTCAGATCAAATTTACTGTATACCTTACTGCCGGATAATCTCTGCAAAATTTCATCTTTTGAAGGAATAGGGTGTTGAACTGGAATGACATACTTATTGAGAGGAATATAATTTATTACCAATCTCTTCTTTCCTCTAATCTGTTCACTCCTTTTATTTACATAAAAGGCTTCACATCCCCAAGGGCTTTGTGAATCTCTAATTAATCCTTGTTCCTTTAACTACTTAATTTCTTGAAAACATTCTTCTCGCAGTGAAGGAGACATACCTGAATGATGAGCTTTAAATTTAGGTTCAACAATCCTTCCATTCTTATCTGTAGTCATCTGTAGATCTATATTACAAATATGAATTTTTCTATGCTGAAAAGCAAGAGGATTATCAGAACAACAATCACGCTTAATCTTTTCAAGCACAGGATCAATATCAGTTTTACAACAACTGATTTGTTTCACAATCCATTCATTATTTACTTCTTTCTGAACTTTAGATTTCAAAGGTATCTTGCATTCATACCTATGCTTCTTATAGAGAGAATATTTCTTTGCTAAAATAACTTCATGCTTATTAATGGTGATAGGATAGAAACATGACAAATTATCCGCACCAAATATCATATCAAACAGTGGAATCTCATGATGGATAACCTTAAACTGAAATACTGTATTACCTAAGACAACAGGAACATGAGCTGAGTATTCTGATATAACTGTCTTAGTGTTAAAGGTTAATCTCACAAAATCAGGCATCCACTTATCTGTAGGGATAGCATGAAATCTAGCAAGAGAAGCATCTGCACCAGTATCAAGCATTACATCAAGAGCATAAGCTTGAAATCCTTTCCATTTTATGCTTACCTCACAAACTGAATTGTTTGTTTCATGGACAGTGATTTGATGAATATTATTGTCCACGTTCATCTTAGAAGCAGCATATTCAGCTTCAACTTGATCAGCAATTTTACACATTTCCTCTTCAAACTTTTATTCTTCATCTTCTTCTTCAGCTTCCTCTCTTAACAGGGCTTCAAGCTCTGTCTGGGCTTTTTTTAAGAAAAGCTGGAGCGTCTTAATGCGCTTCATCCGCCATTCTTTCCTTTGATAATCTGAGACAGAAGAGCTAACAATTTCTTTTCCCTTAGTAAGCCTTTGCTGGGAAAATTGTGAAGATAAAGAATTCTTTTGATTTTGAAGATATTCCAATTGCTGTAAATATTTTCTCTCAGTCTCTTGGATCTGAGATTGCAAGAACATTTTTTCAGACATCATGTAAGGAGGCAAACTATCATATTTGTGCCTTAACTGTGTCAACTACTGGGAAAGACTGAGACTATCAGAAAACTGATTTGATGAATATTCCATACTATTCATGTTAATCTGAAAGTCTATTTCTGAATCATATTCAGATGATATTTTTGATTCAGTACTGATTTCCTTATTCATATTAACCATATTTTCTATTTCTGGTTCATCATCAGTGAATTCAAAATCAGATTCATATTCTGCATCATCAGCAGGTATCAACACATATTCATCTTCATTGAGATCATGACTCTGAATAAAATTAATCTTTTTTGGATTACTCTTTTTCTGAGGACATTTATTAGCATAATGGTTTCCTTGACACAGGAAACATTTAACAGGGGCTTTCTGAAACCCGTGTTTCTTCCTTCTGAACACCTTTTTCTGAAAGAATTTTCTCTTTTTAAATTTAGTCCTATAAGGAGACCATTTCTGACATTGGCATTCACCTTTCTGTTTATATTTCTGCTTATATCTCTGTTTTCTATATTTCTGAGGATTGCTATAACATCCATAGTTATCTTCTAGAGAATTGCAGAATTTAATTCCAAGATGTTTATGGAATTGTAGAGTCTCTTTATGTGCCTTTCTTTCATCACATAATTTTTGATTTGTTTTCCTTATATACTGATTTATCCTACCAAATGACATATTAGAAAATTGTGCTCCCATAGCATTCTTATACTTTTCTGCAAAGTATTTTGGAAATGATTCAACATATCTAACTTTATATGCTGGATTGAACATCTCACCAGCTCCATATAATAAATTTTCCATCATACACATGTACTCTTCTATTCGAGACATGTCACAACACTGAGCTCTTAGGAATTTAGATCTATTTGATTCTCTTTCATCTTCTATGGCTCCAACAAATTCATTATATATGGCTTGACAAAGACAAGGGACTGGTTCTGCATGATTTACTATTGCTTCTTTGTATAAAGTATGTCCAGCATCCCACCATTCTTTAATATTGCCTATGAAACCATTTATTATCTGATTTACTACTGTTTTAGCATCTTTCTTCAAACCAAACATTTGTACACTGGCCCATGAAAGCATAGCATGACACATTTCTTTCCTTTTGGCAGGTGGTTCACAATTGAATTGCCAGAAGAAAGGTTGTAATCCCAGAGTTCTAATTTGACCTTCTAATGGCTGCTTAGAACTTTCTCCATTAGAAAAGAAACTTGCTTTTTCTGGGTCATCTATTTTAACCATGCCTATTCTGAATGCAGGATCAATCTTTAACTCAGGAGCTTTCATAGTTAAAGGAGTTATAATTGGCTTAAAGATTTCTTCCTTTTCTATGTTCTCAACTGATTTCCAATCTAGGATACCAGCTTCAGTAATATTCAGATTCAATGGCTGAATCTCTATTTCTGTATGCCTTTCTATTGGTATCATGGCTATCTGTTCCTTTTGATCAGCTAAATTCTGAGACACAGATTCGATACCAGAAATAACAGCATTAACTTTACTATCTACTTCACTAACTTCACTCTTTAATTCTTCCTAACTATGTGCTATATCTTGATGACTGGAGATTACTGTATCTACTTTTTTACTAACTTCTTCTTGACCTTGAATTATTTTTTGACTTTCTTTCTCAACCTTTTGTTGTGTGTGAGCAGCATGAACACCAGTATTTATGTCCATGGTTTTAAGGGCTTTAGCTAAATCACCTTTTTGGTATAGCTCAATACTCTTCAACATCTTGGTCACTTGATCTAGACTATCTTGAATACTAGAGATCCTAGTATTTATGCATTTAGTGGCCAGATTATTCCAATTCATTAGTCTTACTTTAGTAGGCTGATCTACTGATCTATCTGCAGTTCTCAAATAGTACATCTGAGATCTGTTCTTACCATCTGGGGAGTATTGATTAAAATCAGAGAATTTAGGGAAAACCTTTTCATTGTATGACTCATCACCTTGTGGAGTTTTCCATGTATGACCATCTTCATCAGACTTTGAAGAAGTCTGTGATATGCTTTCCATATGCAGATTCTTCGTATAAGACAATAATTGTCTATTCTTCTCAAGCAATTGTTGCAATTCTATGTCCTTGTGGCTTTTAGTACTAACCATATTAATAACAGCATGGCTAGGCTTCTTCAGAATATTTTTGCAATCAGGACAGTAGAATGAATCTATTTGAGGATCATGAATCTTTTGCGTATGAAGACACTGCTTAGGAAATGACAGAGTTGAACTTGAAGGAGAAGGTTTTGAGACATCAAATCTGATTACAGATTTTTCTGGATAGTCCTTTACTGAGGTTGCTCTTTGGAAAGACTGTCTAGCTGGTTGAAGGAATTCAGTATCCACAATCCATTTTCTGGGAAACTTTAATTCAGACCATGAGATAGCTTCAGACGCCATTATCTGACTTTGTGATGTGCCTTTGGTCACCACGCTTTTGCCAGGCGCAGGTGATACTTTCATTATATTTGAGCTCTAGTAAATCATTTTCTGCTTATATCTCTGTTTATATGTATGTATGTATATATAAATACATGCATTATATGTATATATATATATGTATATATATACATACATACATATGTATATATATAGTTATAGCAGAAATCTGATACCATTCTAGATAACATTTGGGCTCTGATACCATTCTAAATACCATTCTTCATATAAAATCGCACTTTCTTATTATCATAACAACTGGAATACAAAGAAAGAGGCAACTGACTTACAGGTTTATGCTAAGACTTAAATCCAAGACTTCTCTTAGACGCACGCTGATCTTTGCTCCGTTTCATTCTGCCTAATAACTCATCGACCTCTCCTTTATATAGAGAAAGGGAAGAGAAGATCGACGGATATCACATAGTGGCAAGATCGACGGCACACACAAAAAGCAAACAAAAGATGCGATAGACATGTGGGTTATGGGCCCACTACGCACCGCCAAAGAAAAAGAAGATTCTACCGACACGGCCGGATAGAATACCACCTTTAGAATGTGGTGAGGTCCACAAAGATGCTTATTTAAAGAGAGATATAGTGCTCTCAAGTCACTATCACGGACAGACCCCGTGATTAGTCATCGTCAGCATACTCATGGGAACCAACTGGAGAATATGGTTCATAATCTTCCGTATCTCCAACATCTTCAGTCGTGTCACTCGTTGTGTGATCCATGAATAAGGCTAAAGGAATCCTGCAAAGTTTTCCATCAGGAGTTTCTGGAAAAATTGCTTCGTGACTTACAATCACACGTCTCCACATCGAAGCAACTGGTAATGCAGGTTGTATGCGAGCATGGACATTGTATTGATGATTTTGAACTAAGAATAGTTCAAACTTTACCCTGAAAGGAATCCTTAATGCCATAAAAATATTACGCAACATATTAGGAGCAATATTAACAAAATATTCTGTGCAGGCTATCCTAGGCATAATATAATCTAGAAATTGAAACATATAATCTGGGATATCTCCACACTCCCAATAGTTCTCACGACTGGGATTAAACTTAGGCCAAAAAGTAGACCATTTGAAAGTGAAGGTTGTTCCCATCCTGTAAACCATCTGTTTCAACATTTTACCATAATCTGTATCAGGATCCATACTGATATAATAATTTCTATTTAACAGTGTTGTATGGACACTGTTTTGTCCTTCTATTGCTGCATAGTGTGTACTCCATGCTATGTTCTGAGAATTCAAAATATCAGAAGCTTCATAGGATTCTACCTTTAACTTCCTGATCTCATTTTGCAATTGAGTTTGTACTAATGGCCTTGAACGCCATATATGACTATGAAATTCATCTCTTACCTCTGTTACAGTCATGATATTCTTTGACTGAAATTCTCTCGTCAAATAATCTGCTAGAGAATTCTTTGTTCCTGGAATGTGCTCAATTGTAAAATCAAAATCTGAAAGATAGGTTGCCCACCTGATTAATTTGCTAACAGATCCTTTCTTCAAATTGTCAGCTGAATGCAAAATACTCATAAAGTTTTTCAAATCTGATCGAACAATGAAATGTTCAGATCTAATAAAGAACATAAAAGCTTGAATTGCTTTTATCACTGCTAAGATTTCTTTATGAGTTGAATGGTAATTCAACTGTGCTTTCTGAAATGATCCAGAGGCATACCTGCAGGGTTTCTCATTTCCATCAGTAGACTTTTCTTTTAACACTGCACCCCAATATTCATTTGAGGCATCTGTCTCAATGATCTTCTGTCCTTTTCCAGGTAACTGCAAAACAGGCAAGTTTGCACACTTCTGTTTAATTCTTTTAACAGCTGCAGTCATTTCATCAGACCAAATAGGAGGATTTTTAGATAACCTTTTATTGAGCAAGGTTCTATCTTGAGCTACATGAAAATACTGACCAGCAATGTAATTTACACATCCTAAAAACCTTTGTAGCATAGTCTTATCAATAATCTCATCAGGAAAATTCTGTATATTCTGCAACACATGCGGCTGTACACTCACATTTCCTGATCTAATAGTGACCCCAAGAAAATCAATTTCATCTTTAAAAACTACCATCTTCTTTTCAGATAAAACTAATCCATTTTCAAAGACAATCTGATAAAACTGTTTCAAATGCTTTACATGATCTTTAGGCGACTTACTGAAGACTAAGATATCATCAATATATACAATAATAAACTGACTGTATTCAGCAAATATATCATTCATCATTTTCTGAAAAATACTAGGAGCAGTTTTCAAACCAAATGGAAGTACGTTCCATTCATACTGACCAAAGGGAGTAATAAATGCAGTTTTAAACTTATCTTTTTCTGCTACCTGTATCTGCCAAAAACCAGACTTCAGATCAAATTTACTGTATACCTTACTGCCGGATAATCTCTGCAAAATTTCATCTTTTGAAGGAATAGGGTGTTGAACTGGAATGACATACTTATTGAGAGGAATATAATTTATTACCAATCTCTTCTTTCCTCTAATCTGTTCACTCCTTTTATTTACATAAAAGGCTTCACATCCCCAAGGGCTTTGTGAATCTCTAATTAATCCTTGTTCCTTTAACTGCTTAATTTCTTGAAAACATTCTTCTCGCAGTGAAGGAGACATACCTGAATGATGAGCTTTAAATTTAGGTTCAACAATCCTTCCATTCTTATCTGTAGTCATCTGCAGATCTATATTACAAATATAAATTTTTCTATACTGAAAAGCAAGAGGATTATCAGAACAACAATCACGCTTAATCTTTTCAAGCACAAGATCAATATCAGTTTTACAACAACTGATTTGTTTCACAATCCATTCATTATTTACTTCTTTCTGAACTTTAGATTTCAAAGGTATCTTGCATTCATACCTATGCTTCTTATAGAGAGAATATTTCTCTGCTAAAATAACTTCATGCTTATTAATGGTGATAGGATAGAAACATGACAAATTATCCGCACCAAATATCATATCAAACAGTGGAATCTCATGATGGATAACCTTAAACTGAAATACTGTATTACCTAAGACAACAGGAACATGAGCTGAGTATTCTGATATAACTGTCTTAGTGTTAAAGGTTAATCTCACAAAATCAGGCATCCACTTATCTGTAGGGATAGCATGAAATCTAGCAAGAGAAGCATCTGCACCAGTATCAAGCATTACATCAAGAGCATAAGCTTGAAATCCTTTCCATTTTATGCTTACCTCGCAAACTGGATTGTTTGTTTCATG
>JARHVA010001243.1:1550000-1557500 GCA_037957365.1 Torreya grandis | reverse complement strand
AAAGAGTGGGAGTTAATAGAGAGCCCATTACAAAACCTAGAACCATTCCATAGAATCCAGGGTTTAATCTTTTCCCAATCCATCTTGATCTTTTTGGCCATAAAGGATATCATGATTTGGATGGGAGACTAGATGAAGAGTAAATTAGGGTAGCTAAGCTCTTTCGAGGATTTTTTGCCCTTAGGAAAGCTTGGGGATATACAATGTCTAAATTAGACCTTCCAAGCTTTTGGAACCTCAATGGCAGACACAATCCATTTGGTAGAGAAGGCAATTCCTTATCGAGTTTTGTTGATGAGTCCCATCCCTCTAGCTTCATGTGTGAGGCAGAAATATTCTCAAGCCACCATATGGAATCCTTTCCCTTGTGAGGAATTTTCCCAAAGGAAATATCAAAGTAATTTCTCCAAATTTTCATAATATTTTTTATAAGGTACCTAGTATGACGAGTAATACACATGGGTGGATGCAAGAATTTTCAAGCAGATTTAAAACTTTCCTACAAATGAAAGAGACTTGGTCACCTAGTAATCTAACTTCTCAGCAATTTTATCAACTACATACTACCACAATAAGGGTGGGAAATTATCAAAATAAAAAGGGATGCCAAGGAATTTAAATATTTCATCATGTTGGATCCACATCCAATCAAATTTAGTAGCCCATGCTGGTGGAGGGAGGTAAGACTATCTATATCAATGAGTTTTTTTACCATTGAATGTTGAAGCTAGAGGCTAGATAGAAGGTGTCAAGACACTATAAGGCATTATCCACATTGAATTCATATTCAATTAGGGTAAGGAAGGAGTCATTTACAAAGTGTATATTAAGAAATTGCATATCACCATGTAGATTACTTGTATTTGGAGGGAGATAAATTATCTTAACAAGGCCACTAGATTGGGCATTACTATGAAGATATCCTAAACCCTCAACTGCAAGAATGTACAAGGTGGGAGCCAGAGGGAACCATTACTAAATGGAATGAAATAATTCAAATTTATTAGAGGTAACTCTATTGATGTAGAGGACAATTGAGGCATGAGAGAAAATCATTTGAATAGGTTGAATGAAAATGGATATGAAACATAGAGCCCAAAGCATAGCTAAGATGAAAGTACATTTGATGAAATCATAATATTTTCAAATTCAATTTTGATGAACATAGCTTGTTACTTAGACCATCTAGCCTAATCCATCCCTTCCTAGATGACAATGATGCTATCCAATATATAATGGATTTTTATGACGCTCATTTTTTTTGGATGCACAATGAGAGGCAACATATTAAGCAACTAGATTGCCAAATATTTGGTAATAATTTTATAGGAAACATTCAAGAGGGTGATGCGATGCTAGTTTAAGATCAACTCAAGATCTCCCTACTTAGGTATGAATTTTATATATCCTTTATTTATATTTTTACCCAAAAAATGTGCACAAAATATTTCTTGATAAATCTTATGAAAATCACTGCCCATAAGATCCCAAAGAGTTTTATAGAATTCATAGAGAAATCTACCAATACCAAGGGATTTATCATTATCCATATGAAACACCACTGCATGTAAATTATCAATAGTGAGGGTCCTATCATAAATCACCCACTAGATAGAAGTGAGTTTGCATGACACCACTGAAGGACATTATTAAAGGGCAAATTCATGTTTAGTCAAAGGTGCTTAAGCTTTGAAAACTTGTTGATAATGGTGGACAAAATCTTTCACAATATTTAGAGTATCTATAAGTCTATTAATAGCCTCAATAATGACTTGAATTTATTGCTTTGAGTTTTTGGCTTATAGTAATTGAAAGAATTCCTTAAAAGATTTGTCCCCTATTTTAAGCCAATAAAGCCTATATTTAAATTGGGATACCTATGAATTATAGTTATCAAGAATTTGAATGTGGTACTTAAGGATTGAAATGTCACCTATAAGATCTCATTAAAGAGATCTTTTTCTAGAGCTAGAGTTGCATAGCTCATTTTTGAGGCAGTAGTAGAGTAGGAGTGTCTCCAAATTTTGGAAAGTTGATGGCCATAGATCCACAAAAAGTGGGAGCTCCTTCTGATGGCATCATCCCACTAGAGAATCCAACCAAAATCTTTGAAAGGATGTTGATATAAACTCCAAAATATCCTAATGTGTGCCATCATGGGCCCATGCTTGAGCAATGATGTGTTAAAGAAGAATTGTATTTTTTGGATTTTGGGTTTCATGAACTACCATGTCACATGAAACTAAATGGGATAGTGATAAAAAATCTTAAAATTTGATAGCACTTGAACCAAAGGAAAAAAATTCATTATCAAAAGAGAAGTACGGTTGCATGGACATCATTGCCATATCTAGATGCTTTAGAATCTAAGTGGGGCCTTCCTTGAAATTATTCTAGGTGTACAAAAATACATCTACAGGCTGGAAAGTTAAATTAGGGTCATAAAGGCTCCATTTAGTGCATATGTAAAACCATGCCTCCATTTTGCCAACTACCCACCTCATTGGCAAGTGGCCCAATTTGTCTTTGGGAGATGCCACCATATTAAAGTCACCACATAGTAACCAATGGACATTAGGGAGATCATCCACTATCCATAACCATAACTGGGTATGATCCAAAGCATCATTTGAAACATAAATGTTAATAAAGCCAAAAGGGTGGCTTTCAATTTTAAAAAGAGACCAAACAAGTTGATTGGTGGGTTCCATAATAGATTGCACTAAATGTGGCTGCCACCTTGGAGAAATGAATGTGATCACCCATCCACATCCTATGGCATGGTTTCTATGAATAATGATACTATCATGTTAGATGAAATTATTGAGATTCATCAATAAAAATTCCACCACCTTGACTTCCTACAGATAGAGAAGGTCCATCTTAGGAAAATTCCTTCTAAACTCATGCATAAAAAACTTGTGTTTTGGATTTGTGAGACCCTAAACACTCCATGAAAAGTAATTCATAGTCAATGGGAATAAAAGGACATGTATTTTGAGTCTAACCCTTCTAGGGTGTCATATCGATTTTGTAAGAAGTACCCATTGTTGGCACTCAAGAATTCATATTGTTTCCTTAAGTCAAGGTCAACCAAAAACTCTCCTTCCTCCACATCATCAATCCTCCAAGAAGGGATGAGATAAAATTTAGGAATATCCCACTAAGTATAAAGTGGAAGAGTGGCTAGTTATGAGTCTAAAGAATTAGGCCTAGAGGCCTTGACACCTTGGGATAAAATGTTAATAGTCAGAGTGTTGAATACGCTATGATTTTTTGCCAATTTTAGAGCTGTATCTAGTAAGGGATATTTTACAATAGGAGCCTACTCCTATGGGCCATTACTAAAAGATATATTGCCTCTTTTGGGAACAATAGTTGATTTTATGGCTTTGGTGAAAGTGTTCTTCTTCCCTACCATAGTCCAACGATCCTCAGTTGGTGCCTTGCTAGCATCAAGAGAGGGCTTGGGGGAGAGGCTATGCAATTGGACACATTATTACGATCCAAATGAAGGGGAAAATCCCTTATCTTATGTTCCAAGGCTTTGTAGTGGAAGCATGTGTTAGGAAATTGATATATAAGACTCATTAAGAGTGCCTTACATCCTTGACCTAGATTTGCATAAACTCCTTGAGGTCTTGGGAGAGGTCTAAATCTATGTAGAACCTTTTTTATGGTCTAGCAAAGTATAACTGATTTTATTTATGAAAAACCATATGACCTATGGAGGGTGCTATTTGGTGGATAAAGTGCCAATATGGGAGTGGGTGGCCTAGAAATTCAACCCAAACTAGGAATTAAAGAGTGGAATGCTCCAAGACTACAAAGAATCATGTCTAGGCAGAGAGAACCATAAGTGAGTTCCTAATATACCAAGTGGTAGAATTATGGAGCATTCCTCTGGCATGGGATAGGTTAAAAAAGTAGAAGATAAAAAACACTTAGTCATGTTTTGTATGCTCTCTAGATTAATTTCATGAGATGCCTACTGAGTTTGAACCCAAGACCATAACATACTTTTATACAGGATTCTCTTAAAAAAATATCTTATTAAACAAAACTACTCTAACCATTGACATGAAAAATTAAATTTAGGAATAGGCAATATAAAATTAGGTTCCAAAGTATTACATCATAGTATAACTTTGGGAAAAACTTCTTCGGGAACTTGTAGGGGCCCATTACTCAATGCTCCTCCATTCTTCTCTATAGCTAAAATAACTAGGATATAATGGGGAGAAGACATAATAAATGTTGGGCTCAATCAAAGGTGAAAAATGCTAAACGAAAATAAATGCTAAGTCCCATAGGTGCTTAAGGTTGTGTTATGACACAAGGCTGGTCAAACGAGGAACCAAGGGATGACTCAATGGCATGCATGGAGAAAATCCTAGCAGAGCAAAAAAAAAACCAAAACTTTGGGGGTGTATTTTTAAAATAAATATTGAGTTAGGAAACTAAATGATGTGATATGAGGATTTAGAGTTTTAGTATCAATTCAAAGACATATATTATATTAGTTATGGGTTTTATAGTTGGTTAGATTTAATTTATAGGAGGATATGAGAGATTGAGCATGCAGATATAGTAAAAATAAATAAAAATATCATTAATTATTTTAAGGTGTAAGTTATGTTAGGTGGGGTGTGATTTGATATTTTGGTAAGGTAGGGTATTATAAATATAGTATAGAATTATTATCACATTTTACTAATTAAAATCTATCATCCTTGATTTTATGTTACTTTTGAGAGTGTTATATATATATCGAGGGTGTAAGGAACATCTGAAGAAATGTATATTTGTTTTTTTTTCATTTGTAGAATATATTATACTTTAAGTGTATAATGTAGACATCTCCCACTAATTGAGAATTAAACCTACCAACTTTTTCTACCACCTAAAACCAATTTCCAATCGACCATATTTTCTCTCAACCGATGACTCCTCTACCACGAAATTCACATTGTATCATGAACAATGCCCCTTTATGCCTAGTTTAAGTACGAGGCATAAGAGAAGTGGTGGAATGTGTAATATATGTAGTACTGATATATTTATAGTACTAATGTATTATATAATATTCATGTATATATTATTTCTATTTACATATAAATATACTATAAAATATTATTTTTGTATTTTTTGGTAAGTGTTTTCTTTTCATTTATGGAGTATATACACATTTTAAATGTACATTGTGGACACACCCTACTAATTCATAATTAAACATTTCAACTCTCCCTACCACCTAGGACCAATTTTCAATTGACCACATTTTATCTCAGCCAATGAACACTATACCACAACATTCACATTTTATATAATGAAAGATGCCCCTTTATGTACCCATGTGCCATGCACTTTAAAAAGTCCTCAATACTCACTTCAAAATCAACAAAATAAATAAGATAGACCTCAAAACATTAATTTATTACCCCCACAACAGTAAAATTACATTGTTGATTCAATGCAAACATTAGATATGGAGTCCTTCCATAATCAAATAGAAAATAGTTAATAAAATATACCACCACATTGCAAGGTACAAACCCCTTTGTAATTGGTGTAGTTAATGTAAATCTAATAACTACCCTAAAATTAGGGCATGTGTATGATATGGGAACTTTATTGTATGATATTACCTGAAATACCTTCTCATTGTCCCTCATCATCATAATTTGATATAGGCTTAGACAAAGGTGATGGTATTGGTTTGGAATGTGGTAATGGATTTTATAGTGGTTTATGTGGTGTTATAGGGATTGGTGGCTATTTAGATGGCCTCAGTTTTGGTAGTCGGCATATGTGATGGTGGCATTATTATGGGAGCTAAAGATTTTTTATTTTTTTAAGCGTTTTATTTTTATTATTGAAGTATATTTTCTTTTTAACCATATGATGTGGATACCCTTGATGGTGGAGATCATTTAGTGAGGATCTAACACATCAAACTCTACCATTTCTAATGTTAGTTTAAAAATTTGTGTAATTTCTCACATAACACCAACTGAGTTGCTTGCCTTAACACATGTTGAAATATAAGGATTTAGGAAAGTGATGAATGAACAATATGAGATCCATAACCTCAATGTATTTCTCCCACATCAACATCATTACATTGTTGATTTGATCTATACATCAGACATCAAATCTTTTCATAATCAAATAGAAAATATTCAATAAAAGATACCACCATTGCCTTGAAGTCAAGGCATGTGTATGATATGGGACCTCTAGTGTATGGTATCATATAAAATACTCAGACATTGCTCCTCATCATCATTATAAATCTCACTTTGAAATATTTCACCACTTTTAAGTTCTATGCCACTTCACTGTAATTTTTAAAAATTCTTGATATGACTAATTATTATTATTATTATTATTATTATTATTATTATTATTATTATTATTATTATTATTATTATTATTATTATTATTATTATTATTATTATTATTATTATTATTATTGTTATTATTAAAGTATCTTGTAATAATAATATTTAGTAATATATAATATGAATAGTTAATAATAAATAATATATTTTATGTATATTAATAAGAAATATTATATATAAGATTATGTATTGTATTATATCATATTATTATAATATATCATACTAATATATTATATGTTATTATACAAATTACTAGATTAGATTAGATTAGACTAGATTATATTCATATATAGTATATAATTATTTTTTAATATAATACCCTACGCTAAGAATTTTTTATATGAAGTGTTTGTATTAATGATCATAACTACAATTTAATAATGATAAAAAAGAATGGATATATAGAGCAATTAATATAATCTATTTATATATTCACAAACAGTTGCATCATTTACAACTTTAATATTGATAGTGATTGTATGTACTCATGTCCATTTCAATTATTTATCAAAATTTCAAATCTGAAATTCAAAAATGCTCTTGGTTATTATTTAAATAGTTTGGTGGAAGCCACATATTGGATTCACATAAGTCACATGTCATTAAACTTTGCATGTTGTTTGCTCAACCAAGCAATTGAAATAAATCTAACTTTGATGTACATGAAATTTTATATAGTTTTCAATATTATGCCTTATATATCCATACTAACATATTTATTTAGATAAATCTATGTAAAAGACACAAAGAGATATCATTATCAAGACACCTATTTCATTTATATCACAAAGTTTTTATAATATAAGCACATCAAATTTATGAAATAAATAGAATAGGCACCTCAAGAATGATATCTCTTGACATCTTTTAAATATATTTATCTAAGACAAGTATACTAATTTTATTTGATATATTTTATTTTTATTAATATATCTAGATTATGTTTGAATTTTTTTAAAGATTTTTTTTTTAATGTTATATATATATATATATATATATATATATATATATATATATATATATCATTTTTTATGTTAAAAGTGAACACATTCACAATATTACAAAATTTAAACACTTCAAAGATATCATTGTCTAA
>JARHVA010001243.1:1502500-1545000 GCA_037957365.1 Torreya grandis | reverse complement strand
TTTATAATAAATATAAAAGTTAAAGTTTAATTAAAAGTGAATATATTTATTACATTACAACCCACCATGAACCCCCATATATTATTATAGGATATATATTTGAAATTTGAAAAAATTATTCACAACTTTACAAATAACTCACAACAAATAGAATGCATTCACACTTTGCTATTAAATTGTTTTTGATTAGTTCACCAGGAAAAAAAAGGTATTAAGCCCTATACAAAGAAACACCTAGGGAAAAAAAACAAAAAAAGGCCACCCATAGGCTAGAAACAACACAATGATAGCAGTCAGGAAATAAAGCCAAAATGGCTATGCAATCGAAAGGAAACAACACTACAAGGAACAACAAACTATACAATAATAGAACTTGATCTAGCAGGTTGAACACCTTTGGTCCAAAAGTGGGTTTGAGAATCATGTTTAGGAAGACTTTGCTTCCTCTTTTGGACAACAGTCTAATAATCATCAAAATCTCTATTTGTAAAAATAGGAGATGAAGTAAGTGAAAAACTCACCAAGTCCTCAAAGGAGGGGGATCCTGGGGAGCAAACCCAACATCATCATCCTCAGTGACAAACTACATACTTATAGAAGAAGTCCTTGACTTATCATCAATAGCATTCGAGATTCTTGTGATAGTCCCAACAATAACAATAATGATAGGGGAGACAGTGGGGGAGGTCCCAGTTACATTTTTAGTAGTAGAAAGACCAAGTAAAAATGATGGTACTATAGTAGTAACAGGAGGAGAGATCCCAATATTAGTTCCATTAACAACAGTAGTAGGGGAAGTCTGAACAACAATCTTAGAAATAATAGCAATATCAATAGCAATGGAGGTCCTTGCAACAATCCCAATAGTAGAAGAATCATGTATTATGGGAAGAGAATCCTTCCCATCATCAGAAGGAGGCTCAAAAGCTTCTAAGATCAAACCATCATCATCAACATATACTATAAGGTGTTCATGTAGAGCATCCTTCCACCATGATGAAGACTGAGAAACCTTCAAATCGGGGTATTCAGAAGCCAAATGACACGCATTAAATCACCTATGATAACAAAATGGGATATCTTCATAATCTAAGGGTTGACACCAAGAGCGATTAACAACTTGTAAAATAACCTCTATCAAGAGAGGCATAGACAAATACAAATCCACTAAAATACAAGCATAAGTGGTGTGAGAGAAGTGTTTTTACCACTATCTTAATTATTTTGTGTTTTTATTTTAAAATTAATTCAATTGTTTTAGTATTTTTTCCCCCTCTTATGTCATCAAATTTGTGTTTTATTATAATAATGAAAGCCATTTAACTAGAAATTAATGTTGATAATCCAGAAAAAACATGCAATTTAACCATTTGCGTATAGTCCCATGAGCTAGAATGGAAAAATTAATGAAACTTTTCTAAAGAGTACATCTGTATGACTCAATTTGAAGTTGAATATAATTTTGATCCCACACATGACCCATCTCTGATAAAACTAGAGAGACGAAAAACTTAGAAACTATTTAGATTCAATTTTTAAAACATCGATATCTCATCCTATAAATTAATTTGTATATCATAAAACATTCAATCACTTGCATTTTATCCTCTAGAGCAAAATAAATTTTTATATAATTATGTTACCTCTAAAGCATATGAATATGAGTTATATATATATATATATGTGTGTGTGTGTGTGTGTGTGTGTGTGTGTGTGTGTGTGTGTGTGTGTGTGTGTGTGTGTGTGTGTGTGTGTGTGTGTGTGTGTGTGTGATAATGCCTTTGAAATAATGGTAGCATCTATGTTCTCACCCATCACATATAAGGATTTTCAAAAATGGTCTTCACATATTTTTTATTGAAATAAAATTTTGTGTGTGACAATAGCTTTGAAATAATGGTAGCATCCATGTGGTCATTTCCTCTTTTTAACTTATCATATACAAGGCTTTCAAAAATGATCCTTACATCTTGTTGAGTGAAATCAAACTTTGTATGTGAGAATAATTTTGAAACAAAGG
Source organism: Torreya grandis (assembly GCA_037957365.1). Classification (NCBI taxonomy): domain Eukaryota; kingdom Viridiplantae; phylum Streptophyta; class Pinopsida; order Cupressales; family Taxaceae; genus Torreya; species Torreya grandis. The sequence goes on along the minus strand of JARHVA010001243.1, from coordinate 1,542,980 downwards.
TAGTATTTATGAAGTCATTTTCTCCTATATCACCTATGACATAGAAGGTTTTCTACAAACGGCCCTCACATCCTGTTGAGTGAAATTAGTTGGAGACTATTAAATAGAAAATAAATGTTATGTAAGAAGAGCATTTAAGTATAAATAAATTAGGAATATTTTCCTATATCACCTATGACATAGAAGGTTTGCTACAAATATCCCTCACATCCCGTTGAGTGAAATTAGTTGGAAACTATTGAATAGAAATTAACTGCCAAGTAAGAAGAGAATTTAATTATAAATAAAGTAGGAATATTTAACTTTAAATAAGATTATATTTTTTAAGAGTGTGTGAAGCATCCCATATGCACATCTATAGATAGATGTTTCACTAATAATCTCTTCTAATCAAATAAAAAGAATCCAAAGACATATTTCACTAATAACCTCTGCTAATCAAGGAAGAAGAATCCAATGCAGTCCTACCTACTACTAAAAAATTTACTCTAGATGATTTGAAGGGAATATAAAATTCCTCGCATTTAAGATAATGTGGGAGGAAATGAAATCCCTATGAATTAGGTAATGAAACATACAAAAACAAACATAAATTACAAAGAATGGTTGGAAGCATTAATTCAAAACTTGTGTATGCTGTGTGTGTGTGTGTGTGTGTGTGTGTGTGTGTGTGTGTGTGTGTGTGTGTGTGTGTGTGTGTGTGTGTGTGTGTGTGTGTGTGTGTGTGTATGATTTTTGAAAAAAATAGTTATTCATATAAAAATAATATTATAATAACATATATACTCACCTACAAAGTCTATGATAAGATGACACACATACACATCATTTTTTATATAGTATATTGTATTGATTGATTAGATTATATAGGAGAAGTTTTTAATCGAGGAAGCTTTTTTAATTTTGGTAAAATTAGTGTTAGGGTCATCTAATTTTGTTTTATAAAATTAAAATAATTTTTTTTTTGTCTCATTAGTTTTTAATTCATGTAAATTGACATGTGGCATATTCTCTACATTTTAAGAGGATTTGTTAGATATTTGACAGCCATATTTATTTGGATGATACATGTTTCAATGATGTATTAGGTAACTAAAATGATTTGGTGGATGCTACAAATTGTATTGACAAATATAACATGTCACCAAACTTTGCATATGTATATGCTTGAGTTTTCCATTTCCATCTCGTAAAATAATGTGTCATTATCTTTCACCATCCCCACCAAAATCACCTTTAAATATTTCACTACTTTTTATATTTGTATGGCCTTTCCTTTATTATAAATTCACCATTAATCAAAGTCATTGTGAAATAGAACATCTCCTTCATACATAACATATTACCACACTGTATTAAAGAACATACCACTTGAGTTTTCTCCATCCTCTCCTCCAATAATATAAATAATATATTTATTCGCCTACATAATCTATGACAAAGACAATAATTTTAACAATGAATTGCTGAAAAATAAGTACCACCATTAAGAACAATAATTTTTGTAATTTACACGCAACAAAAGTAATCCAACCAAAACTAATTGAATTGTAGCCATCTTCATCATGTTTCTTTGAACTTATGTATCTGACTATGATGTAAGATAGATATGCATTAGTTTCATATCTTAAAAGTAACTTATATTTAATGTTTTTTAATTAATATATTTTTAATTAATAATTTAAAAATAAATTAATTTAATAATTTGATTTTAAAATTATTTTAAATTATGTTGAAGAATATTAAATTTTATTATAATTTAATTTTATATATTTTTCTAATATTTTCTTTAATTTTATCTTACCTTTAAATTTCTAATTCACTTTCTTTGAACTGTAAAATTTACGTCTTATATAAAATAATTTAAATAAAAAAAAATTATATAAAATTATAATAATATAATATCTAATTAAAAGTTTGTATATCCTAAATTATTTATTAAAGTTTTCAATATATATAAAAAAAAAATTCATTTTAACATCGATGTAATATGTGCCTAGAATTGAAGAGTATGTAGTATGATAATGCAATTTTGAATATAAAATTTTATTAAAATAGAAGTTTAAATTCCAATTTTACACATATATAGGAAATTTTTATTTTATTTATAATTATTTATTTTAAAATATAAATTACTTTGAATGAGATTAAAAATAAAAAGTAGAAAATTTAACATTAGTAATTTTATTAAATCATATATATATATATGAAACTTTATTATTTTTTCATAAAATGATTTTATATATATATATATATATATATATATATAATTGTATAATTTTTAGTTTTAATTTTATATATATATATATATATATATATATATATATATATATATTTCAATGTATTTTATATAAATTTATTTAAGATATGTATTAATATTATTATTATAAATTATATGTTTAGGTGGTGCAATAAAAATGTTAATAAAATGAAAAAAGTATCTTGATAATTATTATAAAAATAAAGAAAACCCAATACAAACATGAATTTCAAAAATGTATGAAATTTTAATCATATTTTATAGAAATATTGAAAACCAAATATAAGGAAATAATATCAAAAGAAACATAGACTAAAACATAAAAAAATCTTAAAAGATTATAAGACATTTTATAATTCAGATATATCTTTAGGAAAAATTGTTTCTTGGTCATCCACCAAAATAAAATAAAATTATAAATATTTAAAAAATCATATAAATATTTTAATGAAGTATAAAAGTAGTATGTAAAACTTGTTTTATTTGTGTGACAAATTTGTTAATTATGTGAACAACATTCATTGACTAAGAGAGCTTGCAACAAGTGATAAAGATTAATTCTTTGTGAAGTGTGTTATTAACTTTTTCTTCCATATTTATTTTACTGTTTGATTAAAAAATTATTAAAACTATGAAATATTAGTTTAAAATAATAATACACAAAGGGAACCTTTGCATCCTTACATACACATTCAAATCTAGAAAAATAGAATTTAATGGTATCTAGTGTAGCACAATAAATATTTACATAATAAGAATACCAACAAATAAAAAGGTGCCCATATTATTATTTTAATTTATTGATGACTCACCTTCCATACCTTCCACTCGATCATTAGGGATCTAACACATCCTTGTCGCCATCCTCAAGTCCTATGAGATAGTGGCAGCAATATATTTTATGCACAAGAAGTAGGCAAATGATAAAATTGATTTTTCAACATCTAATATGAACTATCAATCAAATAAAAAATACAAGATTCATTTATTTATCACAAGAACAAACTAATAACATTATTTGCATCTCAAGGAATGGCAAAGAATAGCCATGAAAGTTTGACTTATGTACATAAAACAATGATTAATGCATGTTTTCAATGCACTAACAAACGTATGATACTTTTTTTAATCATAGATTATGCTTTCATATATAAACTATTTATTTTTAAATGAGCGCAATTATTGAGTTAATAACACATAATTTGAACCTTTATATCTTTATGCACATGTTAAAAACTAGAAAAAAAAAAATTAATAATATTTAATGATGAATGTTATGGATATTCATTATTGATGACCAAATTTAAGCACTACAATATAAACATACATAAATATGATTTTATACAATACAATAATTATCATACATGTATTTAATAGACATTTAGAATTTGTTATGACTTAAAATTTAATTTATGTTGGCCACCTTTTAAAAAATATAAAACTATTCTATTCAATATCTAAAAAAAATATCATTCAAAGTAACATCAATTTAATATACTCAAGGATCCTCAAATAAACTGGGGATCATATTTAAATTTCTTTTGTACTAAAAATTTATCGATAAAAAAATCAAATGAAAACAAAAATTAATTTTAAATGATTGACATTGTATCTAGATTTAGAAATGTTATCATATTCATCCTTTAACATTGAATGTGAAATTTCAATTAAGTACAAAAATTGAGGTTCATTTTAGTAGGCAAGATTTTTTTAAGGGTCTTTAGGAAAAATTTATTTGTAAAATTTTGGTGAATACTGAAAAGTACATTTCAAATTTTTGGTGAACAGAAGGGAAATTAGTTTTGTTACAAAGGAGAATCCTAAGTGTCACTTGAGAACAACATTTAGGTGCCTCCATCTAGAACCTTTAAATGGTGTCTAAACTTTGTGGATGATGTCCAAATACTATGGGTGTAGTGTTTAGACACTGTGGATGCTAGACTACACACTTTGGACTCTAAACTGCATGCTCTAGATGCTCAATTAAAAAATATAAAAAGGGTCATAATAAATATATTTTTTCCTAAAAATTATTATCTCAATTTGAATATGTATGCAAAATTTATTCCCATGTGAAGTTTTATATGGTGACCCTTTGATCAATGTCCTCTAGTCATCATCCAGAACTTCAAATGGGCATAAAGTTTACATACAAACTTGGATAGAGATGGTTTTTTTTTTTTTTTAAATTATCTATTTTTTTGAGAGGAATCTAAATATACACTAATTTTTAATATAAAATCTATATATGATGACATTTTTTTTCATTTTAAAAATAAACATATACAATGTGTAGTCTAGTGTCTAAAGTGGGTAGATAAAGGTCTAGGGTATGTCATATATATTGGTAAAATAGAGAAAAATATACTTCAAAGGCATGGTGATTTATACTCATAATTATATAATTATTTTTAAATATTAGGAAAGTTGACTTATAAATCTAATTTACAACCATAAAATTTAAGTGACTCAATACTTTTTAATAGTCCAAAAAAATAGACAAAACCAAATTTAAGAAATTTGAATATTTGTGAATTAATGAAGATTCACAACTGAAAAAAACTTGCTAATAGGTGCATGTCTATCAGTTGAATTAACGTTTCAAAAATTCAAAACTAAAGATAATTAATACCATATTGAAATTTTTTAATATATGTATGAACTAATCATTTATGAGAGGAAGATTGATATTACATTAAGAGTAAACTTGATCAAGGATTTCAAAGAGAGGAAATTAATAGATCTTTTTTAAAATTATGTTTTATTCAAGATTTTGTTAATTTTAACATTTTTTGAGTTAATAACATAAAATAAATATTTTCATATTTATATATAGATTATAATTTAACATATAAAATATTAACAACTTTTACAAACTTGTATATAAAATGACCAAATATATTTAAAAAAATCTAAAAATTATTCATAAACTGAATATATATTAAAGACTGCTTCCAAAATTTATTAATAATCATAAATATAAAATTACTACATAAATACTGTCAAATAAATTATTGATAGAATATGGTTTTTACAAGAAACTTGAACCAATGTGAATGAAATAACCAAATGAATCACACAAGCTGATTATCCCCTAATTCCACAACACATTAAATGCGAGGAGATGGTGCCATATGTCATATTAATCTATCATGCTCCATGATTTTTTTTAAATGGGATGGACACCAAATTCAAAACAATATATTAACTTGTCTTGCCAAACCTCCACCAAACTTAGCAATAACTATCTCATTTACCAAAACTTGCCAATTGGATTACATGTCTCAATTTGAAAGAACTTCAAAATTTAAAAGATAGCTTCTATAAATAATAAATTTGAAGTAACATTATTAAATTAAAATGTACAATGGTAAAAAAACCATAAACCATATTTGAAGGCTAAAAAATGGTGTTTATAATATTTTGTGCATCCAAGTTGATCATAAAAATACTATGATATGACTTGTTGATTCAAACACGTCCATAATCGAAAGACTATATTTAAAAAAAAATTAAAAAGCACAACCATGCTTTTATAATTCTTAAGACTTAGGAAACTTAGAATTGGTTTTAGGTTTTAAATAGCTTCAAATAAGATTTAAGCTACAAAATAATTTGGGCTCTAGAACCTATTCGAATCTTAAAATGAAGATTGAAGCCAACAATTGTAGGGTCTCATTTTTAACAATGCACTCAAAATGATTATGATGTAGAAATCCAATCGTGTAGGTGGTGTTTGAGCTCACAAGCTATGATGAGTGGAAGAATGAATTTTATAAGTAATATACAAAATTGTAAGAAAATGATATTTACTGATATCAGGAATATTGTATCGACCGAATGTGATATTTATGTAGTGTCATTTTTCAATTTTATAACTAATATTGTTATTTATGACTGATTATTAATTAATAAAATAAATTTATATTGATTTAAATATTGAATGAAACCAATTTCTTTTTGCATTTATATATTTTTTTGATTGAAACTATTTTTCAAAGTGAAAATTATGTGTTGATAGCATTAAAATTTTATAATAGATGATACTTACTAATAATCATTTTATAAATAATCAAGAATGATAATCAACATACAATCAAACATTTATGTGGTGACAAGTAAGTATTTTAGAGAAAGTTGGCTCCTATCATGTACAATGAACTTAGTGCAACACAACATATTTTTGTACAATTAACTTCAATATTTTAATTTTTTCGTAAAATTATAAAATTTTATGATAACACTAATGATTTTGTGGAGCAATTTTTTATGTGAAACAAAGTTGTAATAAATATTATGATTTTTAAAAATTTAGAAGTAAAATGCAGGTAAAAATTGTTTTATAATAAACTAAACACGAACCCCTTTACATAATTTTAAAAAAAATTAAAAATATTTAATAAGAAAGTTCAAATTGGATGAGTACAACTATAATAACCTAAAATACAGATTCTGAAAGAGAGTGATACTTTAATAATCAATATTCCAATAATAAACATTTATTAATCAATTATTAAAAATAAGTCAAAAAAATGTAGAGACTCAAATGGGTACTTATTGTCCTTTTGCATGTGAGGCCAATAGATGTTTTTGATATAACACAATTACTGTCTTAATAATGAATAAGTGTCATGTGATTGTAACTTTGAAATTTTAATAACACGATGGCCTCTTGCTGCTCCTGTTACTGCCCAACGATTCAAACAACAGAAACCCCACCTCACCCTCCTTTCCTCCGTTTGGATTTGGCAGCGCCCACGTTCGATAAAATCCTGCCATACTCCCAGGTACTCCTCACTCAGGCACGAAATCACTGATCGGTTTTGTGGTAGCGACGGAAGAGACAAGCACTCTTGATGGACTGGCTCCGGCTCCCGTACATTCAAAATCGCCTTCCCCTTGACACCCTTCCAAACCCAGTTCCTACATCTGGACCAAGTGGCAATCCTATTGGTGATGGCGGCTCATATGTGATAGTCAACAGATCATCGTCCAAGCCTGTGCTTGAAATTTTAGATGGCTTAGATTTTGCTATAGGTGTTATATCTCCTCTTAAGGTGACAACATGTGTTATATCTCATCCTAAGGTGATAAGGAAGTCCCTAAAACTATTAAATCCTTTACAGAGGCTCTATGAAATCCTCTGAAAACCCTCAAATGTTTTCCCCTAAAATCGGCTATTGATATTCTGTCTCTCAACCTAGAAAATGATTCCCTTAGTTCGGTCCTAGCGAACAAAGAATATCGTTTCAACAGAGGAATAATATGCAAGTTTGAAAAAATCTAGCCCAATCTTCAGAATCTCAATGAATGGATCTCCTTGAAATGGAAACCTATTTTGAAAGGTAAGGCGGAACTTATCCTTCTGCAAAGAGTTTTTTTACTGTTGTTTTTCTCCTTTTTTTGGATAAAGATCTTATTCTTGGGAATTAATGGAGATGGAACCAACCCCAGTAGTTTATGAAACATTGGGATCCGATTTCATCCCCCTTTTCGATACTTTTTCTTCCAGACCTATTTGGATCTGCCTCCAACATCTTCCCTTTCATTCCTAGAGTAAACATTGCTTCAGTACTATCAGTAATACCATCGGTAAATCATACAGATAGATTTGGCAACTAAATTATTTTCTCATACCACATTTCCCAGTATTTTAGTCTTCATCGATACAATGTTTGATCTTCAGCCTCCATAGATATGATAGTAGAAGATCAAGTATACAGACAGACACCGGATTATGAAGGACTACCATTTAGGTGCAAAAGGTGTCTTAATACTAGTCATTTATCTTCAGATTATCCTTCTCTTGTGAAAAGAAAAGATGAACTAACTTGGTGGAAACATTCTTCTCTAGATCTTCTAACAGTTTCTGGTTCAAGTATGATGGAAGAGATATTTTGGATGTAGAAGAAGAGAACGATACAGATATTGTTTTAGAGCAGCCTATTGTAGTGGGAGTAGATAAGCATGAGAAACTTCTTGAATGTAACTCAATATCTATTCAAGTTGGTAAAATTTTAGATGTTTCTGAAGAATCTAGTGTTCTAATCATTTCATCTTCAAGTAAAAAAAGAAACATCTTGGATAGAGAGGATTCTCATATGATTTTGCATAACCCTAAAGAGAATTTGGGAAATATTTTTTCTCCAAAAAAATTAAACAATAACATAGTATGGATTAAAGTACATAGAAAGAATTAAAACAAAAAAGAGGAGGCCCAGTCATCCACCATGTTGCTTCGAGTTGGAGTGCCACACAGATAATGCATGGAAGGTAGAGGCAAGGATTAAAAGTCTTGGTCATGTTTGTTAAAGCTCTTGGACCTTATGCTTTTATATTTAGGAACTTGTTTCATTTTCAGGTTTTAGGGTTTTAGCCTTAAAACCCCTCGATTGGATTTTTTTTGGCTATTTTTGGGCTGGGTGTAGTCCTTAGGCTTGAATTATTGTTTGTATCAGACTTAAGGTTGTATTTGGGCTTTCTAGGTCCTTTCTGGTTGTTTGTCTTCTAGGGTCGGGGTCCCTAGTCAAAGAAAAAAACCTTTTACCCTTAATAAAAATTGAAGAAGTGTCATGTTGTCTTGCCATAGTGTGATTCTCATAAGAGTCTTTAGTGAGATGCGTCATCAAGAGCACAGAGATATCCAATCTTGTAGAGAATTTTGTAAAAAATGTATAAATCTTGAACCTATTCACCTTAAGGGTAGTATAGGATTATGTGAAGTCTTTTTTTTATTAAGTAAAGAGTTTCTGAGTAAACCAAAAGTGTCAAAATGTCCTTTAAAATGTACTATTCATACATTAAATGTGGAAATGTGAAAAATTTGGACAATGAACTCTAAGGTACAACTAGTTATGTTTATTTTTTCTTTGCCATATTTTTTTTGGGATAACAAATTAAGGGTTGTGGAATCCCTTGCCTTTTAATAATAAAAATAAAATAAATTAGATACAAAAATTCCAGACTAAACCATCATTTGAAGAATTATAGAGACCGAATTATCAATGAAATCTTTCTAAACCTAAAATACAAAAGTGCTAAGAGACTATGACTTTAACTTCACATGAAGGCTTAGACTGAAGAAATAAGAATCCTCCTTCTCCAATACAAAATTAGATATTCCATAGTCCGTTATGACCCTCTTCAATTGAATTCATTGAATCCAAATGCAACCTCTTTACTTTTGTTCTTTTTCCTCTACATCTTGTAGAACCACAATTCACTTTAGTTAACAAAAGGGCAATTTAAGAGATGGTAAGGACATCTTTGAAAGCCAACTCTTCCTCCTCAGACTAATATTATTATGCATATAGATCCTATAACATATCCTTGATTTGTTGTTAAAAAGCCATTTCCTCCTTTATATCCCTTGAAGATTATGGAATCAAATCCCAAGATGCCCCATTAATCTCATATCCTTCATTGTATATGTTCAAAATAACAACATTCATTTCCTCTCTAGAAGATCCAAGCTTCATGGCCTTATGTTGTAGACCAATAATTTTCATCTTATTAATCTTCATTTGATTGGTGGCCTTGTTGTATTCCTATTCAAAATATGTATCCTTGAAAACCCATTTCTGAATCCATCTCTACAAACTGCATTTGTAGGATTCCCCATGAGATTTTGTAGAATAGTCTGCAATCTTGTGCCCCAACTCATCAACAAGAAAACATTTGAAAGGCAACACCTTTATATTTACAAACTAAGACCAAGTTTATTTTGAAGAACAATTTTTGATTACATAGAATAAAGGCTTAGTGACATCCACCAAAACACAAGCTCTCGCAAAACAGTTTCAGGGAACTTCCTCTTATATGTCAATTTTGATAGAATCTCCCACATTTTCCAATGGTCGCTTGATCATCATAGAGTCACTCATGACTAATGGAAGGTTTTAAAATTGAACCCAAATTGGAACCTAGGAGATATTGGTAGTCCTAGGGTAAAATAAAAGTGTCCAAGGGCCCATATACACTCGAGCTCTACAGAGGAACCAAAGGCCCTTGTTCCAAATAAAGCCTTGATCCACCAAATATATGGACTAAACCACAAAAGAATCCCTCTCCATACAAGAAAATAAATGATTAAAAATGTTGATCGAAGTGGATTTCATCCATAAGGAAATTTCTTCCAGATGCAGGCAGGTACCCATGCATCGAAAAATTAGAGATCTTATCCCTATATCCATTGAAACCGATTGAATCCAATAATTTGTGAAAAGAGATCTTAAGGAATAACGTATAGGCTAATCTCTATGTCACATAAAGAAAGAGACATCTAAGGTGGATCCATATTTGAAGAACATAATGAAGTCTCCAAAAGAACTTGCATCCTTTGATCTTATTGTTGAAAAGATTACAAACTTCCTTGTAAATATATGTTATCCAGAGAAACCATATTACAGAGGAAGGAACCTGCAAAGATTGGTAGGACCACACCAAAACCGGAACACAAGTAGAGGTTGTAATTCCTATATAGCTACATTACTAATTAAGATGCTTCAATATGAGTACATTCATTTTAATTATTGCACCATATATATATATATATATATATATATATATATATATATATATATATATATATATATATATATATATATATATATATATATTGATTGCATGTTAGAATAAAACTTCAAACATATTGAATAATCAAATTTATAAATTAATTTTACATATAAACACAATAAAAATAAAATTGTAAAATTTTAAAATAAACAACAAATTATTTAAATACAATTTTTTAAATTGGTAAGCAACAAAATAACCATGTGAAAATGTAACAAATAAAAATGACTGTTTGAAAAGGCGAGAACTCCACTTTATATCAAAAATAAAAAAAAGAACTAAGCACCTATTAGAATGCACTCCACATATAGGCTGAAGCCACAATCCAGGGTTTCATCCTTCTACACAACCCACTCAGTTTCCTACCTTTAAACCACCTAAGGTTTTAAAATCGCCCACTCAAGGATCCCCCCTAAGCAATCCCCCATGCAGGCCAAAGGAAAAAAGTGCTCCAGTATGATCTTCTCCAAAGAAGCGGTAGAAGGTCCCTAGAATCGTACTCAGACTAAAATATCAAAGGAAAAATAGATCATTCTTGCAAAGGACACTATAGACAATAAAGACCTTTAGGAGGGACTTTCCTCCTAGTTTTGTTTTAGTTTCATGTATATTTTTTTGTTCTATGTACTATAAATTTCTATATTTTGGCTTTTCAGCCCTGTTGATGTCCTATTGATACTCTTGTACTACACTCTGGTAGTTCCATGGCCTTGTAAAACCTGTGTTTTACCTTATCAAATAATAAAAAAAGAACTAAGCTTGGCTACCTTTACTTAATTGACTGACTAAGGCTTTGATCAAAAATTTTTGAGAGGGTTCACAATATTATTAATTCTGCTCTTTTTTTTTAAGAGTGGTCAAAATATAATTAATTAAAAGAGGCATAGTTAATATTTTAAAATTAATTAAATAGATTAATAAAAAAATAATTTATTCTTTTTATTTTTAAAATTAAAAATAATTTAAATTAATATTCTTATTTAAGAAGATGAATAGAAAACTATAAAATAATATAAATTAAAGTTGAAATAAAAAGTATGTTTATTTTCGAATTCTATTTAATTTTTATTATTTTATTTAAATAATGAAAATATTTGAAAATCACAAAATTCATTAAAATATTTAAAAATATTTCAACCTAAAAAAAATTATAATTCACCATTTCAATGTAATACCCCCAACTAAACTAAAATGAAAAAACTAGTCACCATCCCCAAATTAGAGTGGAAACACAAATGAAACTTTTCTAAAAGAGTGGAAAAATCAATGAAAAGCAATAAACTTTTCCAAAGAGTACATTTGCATGGTTACCTCTAAAATTGTATTCAACTTTGTCATATATACGACCAATCTTTAATAAATTGGATTGGAGTTGGAGATAGCAAAAAAATTGTACACACACACACACACACACACACACACACACACACACACACACACACACACACACACACACACACACACACACACACACACACACACACTTACACACACACACACAATTAGTTGAGGAAGTCTTTATTCTTTCTTGTTCCAAAACTGTGAGGCTTAGAGTTAGATGTAGGTATTTCATTTAAAAGGAAATGAAGAAGATCAGAGGAAAAAAAATATTAAAAACAAAAATGGAGGAGTTGGTGAAAGATGGTGCTCAATAGACAATGAAAGATCGTTTTCTCCACTGAAAGAGAAGAATGGTTTCCGTTTGTGGTTAAATTTTTCTTTTTCTTGGAGCTCTTTGGTATTTCTCTCTTAGGTCCTTTACTTGGTTTTTAGAGTGTTGTCCTTTCAATGCTATTTGATTGTTTTTTTGTTATTCTTTTGTTGTCAGATAATAATGTTTGTTTCTTTCCTTCTAATCCTTTTAATTTTTTGTTTTCTATGTTTCAAATTTTTTTAGTATACATATAATTTTGATATAATCATTTATATTTTTTTAGGCCCATAAACTTGTTTTGAAAATAAACCATTATTTTATATTCCAAACCCAATTCTTTACTTCGATAAAAAATATATAAGAGGAAAAGGTCCCTCTCATAACCTTCCTTAACGAATTAAGGAGTTTATAGTTATTTTTAAAATCCTCAAATCATTAATGTATAATCATTTGCACCTATTTCACCTATCAAATACTTCTTTAAAAAAAGCTAAAATCAATTTAAACATATTAAATATAAATACAGGGATGTTTTACTAATATTAAAGTAAGGTTGGTGGAAAGAAAAACCCAATAGATTGTTTGATACAACATATAAAAACTAACATAAATTACAAAAAGTGATGAAAATTATTCATACAAAACTTGTGTATGCGCGCGCACACACGCGCACGCACACACACACACACACACACACACACACACACACACACACACACACACACACACACAGTTAGGTTGTGGAGCTAAAAGCTTCACTGATGTAAACAAGAGAGGAGGTTGCTGAAGGTTGCTGAGTTGCAGAGAAGCTGGGGTCGGTCTGATCAGCCGACGTCGGCAGGATAGCAGAGAGAAGCAACCGACGTCGGTCATATATCGGCCGACGTCGGTCACCTCCAGGCAGACTAGGATCGACGTCGGTCACCTGTGTGGTTCGACTGTGAGCTAATTACGGGCAGTTAGCTAACGAACCAAGTGTTTGCATGATGAGTGCTAATTTTAGACTCATAGCTGCGGATCTAATTATTGTAATTAGATGTCTAATTATTGTTTGGATGAGATCTATATAATAGACTCATGGTTGTATTGGAAAAGTGTTCTAGTTTGAGTTGAGCAAAGTTTGCTCCTTCTGTGTGTGAAGTGAGTAAGGGTGTTCCTCCTAGTTCCCTATTAGTGCCAAGCTTGGTACTGGTTGGAGAATCATAAGGACTTGGTGAGGCAAGGACAAGGGTTCTTCAGGGTGTAGAGTGATCTACATGGTAAGTAAGATCGTTGATCTGTAGGTGTATGTGTGTGCAAGGTCAAGGCTCACAGGTGAGCAGAACCGTGTTTGATTTGCAGGTGTGCAAGATCATATAGACAACAACACAACAGGGAGCAGTATCAGGCAAGATCTACTTGGAGTATAGGTGTGTACTCGGATAGAGCAAGAGAGGAAGGCAAGGGAGTTCCTTCCATAAGTATGGTCTGTTGAATTGCAGGTTGTTGCAGATTCATGGGAGATCTACTTGAAGTACCTTGAGTACTTGTTGAGTACGTGGAGTACTTGTGGAGTGTGTGGAGCACTTGTGGTGTGCATGGAGCATGGGAGGTGAACACCAACTCTGTATTTGAGTTGGGTGTTGGGACCTGAAAGGGAGAGCTTTGGGGAGAAGAATTACTGTTCACTTGAGGTGTGGGAAACCTCTGTAAGGTGGTGGAGAAGATGTGTGATATTCTCTATTGTATTCTTTTCTGTATAAAGTGTTAATACAAGTTGTGTATTGTCTCTCATATGCTGTGTTATTCTGAATTCTAGTTACTTGGTGAATCTGGTTATTTTTGCATATTAAGTTGCTTGGTATTTGGTAATCAATTGTATGCTTTCGGTGTTTCGCACGCCAACAAGTGGTATTAGAGCCTTGGTTGTAGGTTCTTGAGCTTGATACCAACAACTGGTATCAGAGCTAAGGTTGCAAGAAGCAGGTTTTGTGTTTTGGTTACAGGGCACTCTCAGGGGTTTCTGATTGAGTGGGAGTAGAGCAATGGCAGATCAAAGTAAGCTAAGGATGGAGGAGTTGAAAAGCACAGACGGTCACTCACGGTCCCATGGAAAGAAAGAGCAGGTAAAAGAACATTGTTGGTTGGTAGCAGATCAACATGAAGAAATTGAAGATACAGATGTAGCAGGTGTTATTGCACAGGATGTGTTTGCAGGTTTCTTGGATAAAGTTAAATCTTGGATAAAAGATTTGGTTGCCTCTTTCCATGCAGCCCCAGGTAGAGGAGCTGGTGAGCCTTGCCAAAGAATTGGCAAAGGGGAAGTGAAGCTGAAATTGCAGGCGGCCAACACATAGGTGTTGATGAAGGTCATGCAGGTCCCAGGTTTGGAGATATGGCTAATTTCTTTAGAAAGATTAGGTGATGAGAGATGCACAAGAACTCTCACAGCGGTAGCACTTGAATTAGCTGGTGGTAAGAAAATAGGTATACTTTATCTACTTGTTTATATTACTGATTCTTCTTCTGTTGCGGAGACGTGGCTTCGTAGGCTTGGTCACATGAGCAGGAAGGAGATGCATGTTCTTAAGCAGAAGACAGATATATTTGACAGGCTTAAGAACTGGAAAGCCTTGGTGTACTTGGAGGAGATGGCGGACAGAGTTCAGTGGATGAGGCTGGATACATCTGAGCAGGGCAGTTTGGACATGGAGATTGATTCAAAGGAGCTTGCAAGTAAAAAGTCATCACTCACAGGCGAACACAGACACCGATGTCGGTCAGGAAGAACCGGCGTCGAACAGACAGGTGCCGATGTCGGTCATGTGCAGACCGAAGCCGGTAGTGTCAGGCATAGTAAGACCGACGTCGGTCAAGGGGACCGACGTCGGCAGTAGGTAAGACTGATGTCGGTCAAGAGGACCGACGTCGGCAGCAGGGACACCAGCACTGGCAGGTTGGTAGTCAGGGACAGATGCATGAGAACTGACGTCGGTCAGATGCAGACTGTGGGGTGGCCGAGGTCGGTCACTGTAACAAGTTTTGGGTGGACAGTATGCTATCAAGGAGTCTCAAACACCCATATAGAGGACTGAAGGCGCAAGTAGGCCCTCAAATTCGTGTTCCTCTTCTTCATACTTGTTGCTGATTGTAGAGCAGGAAGGATCCAGGAAACAGGTGGGAGCTAGGCAGGGATATGATGCAGAACCAGACGGGAGTTTTGGTAGGTTTGCCAGCTGGATGAAAGCACAGAGACGAATGGATTCCTTAGTAGAAGAATAGAGAGAATGGATACGTGAGACGGAAGACCAGGCATATGGTCTTGAGGAAGCTACAGGACAGTGGTACAGGGTTTGACAGGTGGAGGACGAAGCATGGCTTCAGTCAGTGTCAGGTAACTACTGTGGTTTGCCTTACCAGGTGGATGATGAGTCATGACATCATTCTGTTGCTGTATGTGGATAGTATGCTAGCTAGCAGGTGTGTACATACAAGGTTTTGCTGAGCTAAGGGTAAGATTAGTTCAGTGTCATGTCATGAGGAGTTTAGAGCAGCGAAATTCTTTGACATGGGAGGCATGGAGATCACAGGTTGATTTTGTCTCGAGTGGGAGCTGATGTGAATCAGGTGTTGGCAAGGTTCGGGATGCAGAGCCGGAGCACACTAAGGGCTGGACAGGTACAGTGTCTGAAATCACATGAGGTCTGGTATAGACCTGAGTATTCCCATGCAGTGGGAGCTGTCAGAGAGTTAGGAGACAATTCGGGGAAGTGGATTCTCAGGTATTTGAGAGGGACCAGCAGCAGGGATTCATGCTATGCAGGGTCAGGACTTCACTACATGGATTTGTAGGTTCGGATGTGGCAGGGTACTCGGATGACAGGAGGTACATCACAGGTTATGTGGTGTGTTGTCTTCAGGATTCAGCTTGAAGAGGGATACAAACCAAGAAATAGATTAGACGGGGTACAGGTACAGGTACAGTGCAGCTGTTTATCTCCAAGTGGGAGATTGTTAGGTTGTGGAGCTAAAAGCTTCACTGATGCAAATAGGAGAGGAGGTTGCTGAAGGTTGCTGAGTTGCAGAGAAGCTGGGGTTGGTCTGATTAGCCAACGTCGGCAGGATAGCAGAGAGAAGCAACCGACATCGGTCATATATCGGCTGACGTCAGTCACCTCCAGGCAGACTGGGACCGACGTCGGTCGCCTGCGTGGTTCGACTGTGAGCTAATTACAGGCAGTTAGCTAACGAACCAAGTGTTTGCATGATGAGTGCTAATTTTAGACTCATAGCTGCGGATCTAATTATTGTAATTAGATGTCTAATTATTGTTTGGATGAGATCTATATAATAGACTCATGGTTGTATTGGAAAAGTGTTCTAGTTTGAGTTGAGCAAAGTTTGCTCCTTCTGTGTGTGAAGTGAGTAAGGGTGTTCCTCCTAGTTCCCTATCAGTGCCAAGCTTGGTACTGGTTGGAGAATCATAAGGACTTGGTGAGGCAAGGACAAGGGTTCTTCACGGTGTAGAGTGATCTACATGGTAAGTAAGATCGTTGATTTGCAGGTGTATGTGTGTGCAAGGTCAAGGCTCACAGGTGAGCAGAACCGTGTTTGATTTGCAGGTGTGCAAGATCATATAGACAGCAACACAACAGGGAGCAGTATTAGGTAGGATCTACTTGGAGTACAAGTGTGTACTCGGATAGAGCAAGAGAGGAAGGCAAGGGAGTTCCTTCCATAAGTAAGGTCTGTTGAATTGCAGGTTATTGCAGATTCATGGGAGATCTACTTGAAGTACCTTGAGTACTTGTTGAGTACGTGGAGTACTTGTGGAGTGTGTGGAGCACTTGTGGTGTGCGTGGAGCATGGGAGGTGAACACCAACTCTGTATTTGAGTTGGGTGTTGGGACCTGAAAGGGAGAGCTTTGGGGAGAAGAATTACTGTTCACTTGAGGTGTGGGAAACCTCTGTAAGGTGGTGGAGAAGATGTGTGATATTCTCTATTGTATTCTTTTCTGTATAAAGTGTTAATACAAGTTGTGTATTGTCTCTCATATGCTGTGTTATTCTGAATTCTAGTTACTTGGTGAATCTGGTTATTTCCGCATATTAAGTTGCTTGGTATTTGGTAATCAATTGTATGCTTTCGATGTTTCGCACCCCAACACACACACACACACACACACACACACACACATTGATGAATTGAATGCATTAAATATACATTAATGAAATGAGGATTTTACAGTTATTTTTTTTCTAATAAAAATAATTTTACACTCATTTGAACAATGACCTCTTGCTTTTCCAAAATAATTTTCAACATAGAAAAAAAATTCAGAGTTAATGCATTCCCTGTATTTGTGAATATTGCTTTTCAAATCAAACTTTTGAAAAACAACCACTATTATTAACAACTTTTGTCACATGCACCGAAAAAAATTACTCCTAATATAAGTCCAATATCACTTAATTCTTTAGTTTAGAAGCTACCTCTATTTTATCATCTATTTGATGTTTCTCAATTAATATGTTTTAAATTAATAATTTTAAATTAAATTAGTTTATTTTTAAAATAAATATAAGTTATTTTGTAAAATATATTTTATATATTTATATTTTTTTTTAATTTTATCTTTGTTTTAGTTTTTCAAAAACATTTTGTCTCTAAACTAAGCAATATACATGCTATGAAAAATATCTAAAATAAAAATATTATTATTAAACACTGAGCAATTTATTAATTTTATCTTAGCTTTAATTTTTCAACCTCATTCTCTTCTCCCCATCAAGTAAGAAAAATATTTACAATAAAAATATTATTATTTTTTTATTTTTTTAATATAACATTCAAATAAGAATTTATATATTCTAAATTGTTTATTATATATTTCATATATGTAAAATATAGATTTATTTTAACATGTATATAATAAATGTGCATAATGAACTTGAAAATTATCAAGAACAAGAAAATAATTAATAGGTTAATATTTTGAAATAATACTCAGAATTGATTTGTATTGATTGTTTGAAATAATTATAAAACCAAACCATGCTTAAATAAGCGTCAACTCAGAATTTATATTTGACATGCAAAAAAATAAAAATCTAAACAAAAAAAGATCTATTTTTAGCAGCCGTTATTTATAGTAAGTTTCACATGCAAGCGCATGCAGTTCTAATTTTTTTTTGAAATAACCTAAATACTAAAATTAGTCTAAGGGACAAAAATAAACTAAAGTTGAATTTTGGTTCTAAAAATATAAAATTTATAAAAATAGAAAATTCTCAAAAAAATCATTAAATGTTAATTTTGGACCTTCAAATGATCATGTTTGGCCTCTAAAAAATATCAAAAACAAATATAAGCAAATAGAACTGCTTAGGGCCTTGATTGTATTACTACCATTTTTACTTGTCAATATTCTTCAACTCTCATTTTGTAATCCAAGTGTTGTCTTTTTGTTACAATCCTTCTCACTGCAACAAATACCTGTTATAATCTCCTTGCCTTGTGCTCACTGTCTTCATATCCAAAACCTGCACTATTTTTTCTTTCTTCTTCTTTGGACCCTGTTGCTCCCAATTTAATTCTTCATCTCCATCATCTTCACCATCTTCTCCATGGAATTCATATAAATATGAAACATTAAATACTGGAGATATATCAAAATTTTGTGATAAACTCACCTCATATGCGTTATCATTGATTTTTTTCACAATTTTGAATGGTCTGATCTTCTTTTACTTCAACTTGTTGCATGTGCCTTTTGGAAATCATTCTTTCCTTAAGTAAACCATTACTAAATATCCTTTTTCAAATACCTTGGATCTTCTTTTGACATCCATTGCTGCTTTATATTTTTCATTAATTTTATACAACTTTCTTCTTACTCCTTGCAACTACTAGATATACTCTACAAATGCTTCTGCATCATCACTAGTTCAATCTGTAATTGTTAATTGTATCAAATCTAAAATACTCATAGGATATCTCCTATAAATAATTTGAAAATGTGACTTTCTTCTTGATCTATTCACTGAACTGTTACATGAAAACACAGCTTGTGGTAAAGCCAAGCCCCATTACTTTGGCTTCTTTCCCACTATGCATCTCAATCAATTTTCCAAGCTCCTATTCACAAATTATATCTATCTATTTATTAATGAGTGATATGAACTACTAAATTGTATCTTAGTACCCATCTTCTTCCACAAATTCTTCTAAAAAAGACTTAAATTTTTTGTGTCCCTATTTGAAGTAATAGTTTTTGAAACACTATGCAATCTCATAATATCCATAAATATTTTTGCAACCCTAGTGGCATCATTGTTTTTCTATATATACATACACACATAATGGTTATATATACATACACACATACATACATATATATAACCATTCAACTTTTAATGATTATAAATTACCGTTACAATGTAACGAACCCAAAAAAATACAAGACCAAAAATTTCAATAGGCCAAGATCTTGAATTATTACTAAAAAATTGATTCTTATTGATTATTTGACATAATTACAAACCCAAACCATGTTTAAATAAGCCTCAAATTGGATTTTGAGTTGACATGCAAAAATTATAAAAAAGAAACTAATGTCTAAAATAAAACTTGTTCATAGAATTCATATAAATTTGAAACATTAAATACTAGAAATATATCAAAATTTTGAGGTAAACTTACCTCATAGTCATTATCATTAATTTTCTTCATAGTTCTGCATGGTCCAATTTTCTTGTACTTCAACTTATTGTATGTGCCTTTTAAAAATCTCTCTTTCCTTAAGTAATCCATTATCAACTCTCCTTATTTAAATACCTTAGATCTTCTTCTGACATCTGTTGTTACTTTATATTTCTTATTACTTTCTTGCAACTTTATTATTTCTCCTTGCAACTATTGTATATGCTCTACAAATGCTTTGACATCATCACTAATTTGATCTGTAATTGATAATTGTATCAAATCTAAAATACCCATAAGATTTCTCCCATAAACAATATGAAAAGGTGACTTTACTATTGATATATTCAATGAACTATCATATACAAACTCAACTTGGGGTAAATCCAAGTCCCATTGCTTTGGCTTCTCTCCCACTATGCATCTCAATAAATTTTCCAAGCTCCTATTCATAACTTATGTCTGTCCATTTGTTTGTGGGTGATATGCACTACTAAATTGCAGCTTAGTACCCATCTTCCACAAAGTCCTCTAAAAATGACTTGAAATTTTTGTGTTCCTATCTAAAGTAAACTTTTTTGGAACACCATGCAATCTCACAATATCCATAAAAAATAATTCTACAACTCTAATGGCATCATTGATTTTCTTACATGCAATGAAATGAACCATTTTAGAAAATCTTTCTACAACAATAAAAATTGAATCATTACCTCTCTATGTGTTTGGCAATCTCAACATAAAATTCATAATTAAATCTATTGATGGCCCTCTTTGAATCGATAATCACATGTAAAGTCCAGTATTTTGTGCATGATGTTTAGTTACTTGACATATTCTACACCTTGAAACATACCTTGTCACATCTCTCTTCATCTTTAGCTAAGAATACTTTTCCTCCACTAGATCTATTGTCTTTGTCTTACCAAAATGTCCAACCAAACCACTACTATGTAATTCTCTTATTATATTGTCTCATAGAGACCTAACAAGATTGCATAATTATTTCCCTTTAAAGAGATAACCTTCTTACATAAGATAATCATCATGAATATAATCTATCCTACTTTTTAATAGATTTCTACACTACTCAACTACCTTGCTAAAATATGTATCAATATCATATAATTATTTAATAACTTCAAATCCAACTACTTCACTCACCATAGTAGTTAATAATGCTACATTCTTGCTTAATGCATCTGCTACCAGATTCTATTTTTTATTTATGATTCAACATAGAAGTAAACCCCTAAGAAAAGAAACCCACTTTATATGCCTACTATTCAACTTCTTTTGTGTATTCACATACTTCAAAACTTCATGATCTATAAATAGTGTAAACTCCTTCGGTGCTAGATAATGTCTCCAATGTCTTAATACTTGTACAATTGCATAAAGTTCAACACCATAAGTAGAATACTTTGTTTTTACCTCATTCAATTTCTCACTAAATATGTTATTAACTTTCCTTCTTGACTTAGCACAATACCAAATCTCACAAATAAAACATCACAATCAACCTCAAACACTTTGTTAAAATCTAGTAATGCTAAAATTGGTCTTTCTGTAATCTTCTTCTTCAAAAATTCAAAGCTTTATGTCATTACTTTAGTCCATATAATTCTTTCCCTATCATGCAATCTATTATTGGTGCCACAATACTACTAAATTTTTTAATAAAAATTCTATAAAAAGTTGCTAAACCATGGAAAATTATTACCTTTATAGTAATTTTTGGAATAGGCCACTCACCAATTGCCTTTATATTTTCTTCATCCATTTTCACACCATTTACTAAAACTAAAAATACCAAAAATACCAAACTATTCTACATAAACATGCACTTCTTCAAATTTGAATACAACTTCTCCTTTCTTAACAAATCCATTAGCATTCAAAAATGTTTAAGTGTTCTTATTTAGTCTTATTAAATATCAAAATATCATAAAAATAAACAACCAAAAATTTACTAATATATTCTCATAGCACTGTATTCATCACTCTCATAAATGTGCTAGGTGAATTAGATAATCTGAATGGCATCACTGTCCACTCATATAATCCATCCTTAGTCTTGAATGCAATTTTCTACTCATCTCCTTCATAAATTTGAATCTAATAATAACCATTCCTTAGATGAATCTTGATAAAATATTTTTCTCCTAAAAGCATATCCATCATATCATTTAAAAAAGGTATAGGAAACCTATATTTTATTGTAATTTTATTAATTGCTCTACTATCCACACACATTCTCCATCCTCCATCTTTCTTTGGAGTTAACAATGTTGGTGTTGTAAAAGGACTTATACTCCCCCTTATCACCTTCTTCCTTAGCAATTCAGCTTATTTATTTAATTCTATATGTTTTATTGGACTTATCCTATAAGCTACTTGATTGGGTAGAGATGATCCTAAAATCAAATCAATGTGATGCCTAATATCTCTCTTCAATGGTAAACCATCTGGTAACTCATCAGGCATAACATCTACATCTTCTTTCAACACTCTTGTGGCTTTTTTTGGTATTGGCACCATTTTTATTTCTTCATTCTTTGTTTCTAATGCATAACAACCTGCTACCTTCATATCTTGGATAAATTATCTAGTAGAGAGCATGCTTTTTGTCTTCTCTTCCTCTTTAAGAAGTAATAAAACTAACTTTGTACCATCTTTTCAAAAAATATATGTGTTCTTTGCTCCGTCATGAACTACTTTCCTGTCAAATTGACACGTTCTTCCCAATAACACGTCATGCATCCATCAGAATAATATCACATCATATTTTATCATTATAAGTTTTTCTTATAGAAAAGTTGATTAAGTAGCTTTATCTATTGTAACTTTATTCCCTTTCTTAAACCAAGAAATCCGATAAGGATTATGATGTTTTTCATGTTACAAATTTAGTTTCTCAATCATTTCTTTAGAAACCATATTTTCACAACTACTACCATCTATAATTACTTTGCATACCTTTCCACCCAAAGTACATCTTGTTAGAAAAATATTTTATCACAGCCATGCTTCACCACCTTCTTTATTCTGCACTTGATCCTTCCTTGGAGTGATCATGGTTCTTCACATCATGAGTTTCTTTCTTACATCAATTGGTGCAAATTTAATATTTTGCTCTTTTATTTGATCCTCAACTATATTTACTCTTGGATGATATTCTTGCTTCCTTTCTTGATCTTAATAGTGTGGACACTCAAATGCTCTATATTCTTCTTCTCTACATATATAATAGACAAAAGATCTACACTGATTCATAAACTATCCTCTAGCACCTCCATAACCTCGTCCTCTCTAAAATCCTCTTCTTCTTTGTTGGTATTAAAACCCTTACGTATTATCATTTTACCTTTCTAAACTATGTGATGATTCATGTTTATTGACAGTAAAGCCATCTCTGGTGGTATTAAACTGACCTCATTCCTTTATTAGAGGGGATCTACCTCTTCTTAGACTAGTAGATGTCATTCTAAAATTTTGCCTATTTTGCTTTTCTTCTACCTTCAAAGCTAATTGATAAGCTTCCTCCATGTTAAGTATTTATGCATGCTTAATTCATCTTGAATAAATGTTTTAAAAATATTTACATACATTTCAGTCATCTGCTATTCTATTTCATCATGCTTCACTCATATAGAAAGCTTGTAAAATTTATCTGTATACTCTTGTATACTATGATATTTTTGTTTTAAATTATGAAATATTTTGTATAGGGTTTGTGCATAATCCACAAGAATAAATTTCTCTCTCACCTTCTTCTCCATCTTTTTTTGTGAATTAATCTTCTCTTTACATTTTCTCTGTCTCTCTTTTTGTAGGTGATCCCACCAAATCATTACATGACCTTTCAATTTCCTGCATGCAAGATT
This sequence comes from Torreya grandis, assembly GCA_037957365.1. Classification (NCBI taxonomy): domain Eukaryota; kingdom Viridiplantae; phylum Streptophyta; class Pinopsida; order Cupressales; family Taxaceae; genus Torreya; species Torreya grandis. Next base: position 1,518,924 of record JARHVA010001243.1, on the reverse strand, counting down.
TATCTTCTTGTCTTCGCTCATAGTCTTCCACTTGAAGAACTTATCCATTCTATTCATCCAATCTATTAACTCCTTTGGTTTTAAACTACCTCTATAATTTAGAACATCAACCTTGATTTCTTCATTTCTTCCTTCTAAATCCTGAACCATCTTCTCTTCCATCGATGGTGGCTACTTTTGTTGTTGTTCTTCTTATTGAATTTCTTCATCATGATCTATGTCTTCCTTATCACAACCTTGTTTTTTTTGCTAATTGGCAATAATATCTGTTAATTATTTAACTTGCCTCTATAGCTCTTGTATAGTCTAGTTCATCTATGCAACATCTCCTTATCCTCTCACCATTCTTTGCTCCTCCAAGATTCGAACTTCATCTGATACCGGATAATGAATCCCAAAAAAATACAAGACCAAAAATTATAATAGGCCAAGATCTTAAAACAATACTCAAAAATTGATTTCTATTGATTGCTTGACATAATTACAAACCTAAACCATGCTTAAATAAGTCTCAACTCAGATTTAGAGTTGACATTCAAAAATTCTAGAAAAAAACTAACATCTAAAATAAAACTTCTATTTTTAGTAAGTCATGTATGCAAACACGTCCAGCTCTAAAAAAATCCTAAAATATGATAAACACTAAAATTAGCCTATGGGATGAAATTCAACTGAACTTGAATTTTGGTTCTAAAAATATACAATTTCTAAAAATAGAAAAATCCTGAAAAAATTATTAAACTAAATTTTCAATCCCAATTTTTTTCTGCATCACATTGTAATATCCTCCAACAAAACTTTAATTTAATTTTGACGTCACCTCCTCTACAAAACTGATTGAGTAACTATGACAACCCCACAAAAACAAAAACAAAAAAACACAACAAAAATAAAAATAAAACAAACAAACAAACAAATAAATAAATAAACAAAAACGAATGAATAAACCATAATTTATTTCTAGAATGAACATGCCATAATCAAACAACCCTTTTGAATGAGTAGTTTATATGCCCAAGAACACCCCTTCTAATTTATAGGAATACTAGAATGCATTTATTCTTCGCATGTCATGTGTTTTCACTTATTTTTTTTCATACATTTGTCATGTTTTTTCATTCTATATTTTTCAAACTATGAAATACGTTTACTTTTTAATTTGATTGCATAATAACTTTGGCATTATTGTTTGCATGTTGTGTTTTCGCTGATTTTTTCCCCATACATTTGTAATGTGCTTTGATTTTATGTCTTTTACTTACGAATTAAGTTTAATTTTATTTTTTATTTATTATTTTACATATAAAATTAGAATGTTATATAAATAACTTTAAAATTTTGAATATTTATAATGATAACTTTTTAGATGGGTTTAATAGAATGTAAATAATTTTTTTCCTTAAAATTTCTCACTTTTATTTTATTTTTATATATAATTTTATTTTAAATGTATATATAATTTTATTTTAAATTTATATATAATTTTATTTAATGATTTATCATTTTAAGAGCCAATTAATTTGGAATCTAAAATTAATGGAGTAACAAAATTTGATATCAACAATCAAATGTTCAAGTGTTATGATAAGAATATATATCCTTTGATAAAACTAATCTAATACAATAATAAAGGGTCAATTAGGTTTAATCTTTAATTAGTATGAAGAACTTAGACAAGATTAAGTTGGTATCATTTGTAAAATGGTGTTGATCACAATTATCTAAGATATTTGGAAAGAAAAAATAATAGAAAATTCATAGATAAATTATTTCTTAAGAAAAGTTTTTAAAAAATATTTAACTTTCTTATTAATATTTTTTAAAGTCCAAAGTCCCCTTCCAAAGGTCAAAATAGTTGGTGAGTAAAGGTACATCCTCATTAAATGGAATCTTATTAGAAATGAATATTTGAATATTCAAACTTAGTTGGATAAGAGTAAGAATGCTAGATGGACTACCCCTAACTTTTTATATATGGACTTGGTGATATAATAAGGAATGTAAGACTCAATGTGGTGCTCAATGTCTTTTTGCATGTGAGGCTAATACATGTTTTAATATAGCACAACCAGTTTTTTAAAATCAAGAAATACACATTGTCTTGTAATAGTGTTCTTCCAATAAGAGTCTTTGATGAGATGCACAATTAAGAACATAAAGACATCCAAGCATATATATAAGCTTGTTAAAAATCTATAAAACTTGAACCTATTCACCCTGAGCAAGGACAGTATAGGCTTCTATGAAGTTCTTGTCTACTGATTAAATATTTAATTTATCAGCAAAGTTATGGTCAAGGATGCCCAACACTATCATGAGTGTGTATGTTAATTTTACTAGGGTAAGCTATAGCCTTATTATCATTTTCCTTCTTATAGTTTTTAATGTAGCATGCATTATACAGCTTGCTTTGTGTATGTATGAACCAAGGTGGCCTATGATATAAATGGATGATTATCTCCTTACCTAGGATGTATCGGTGTCATTAATTTACTAGTTGTGCAATAGTGTACAATTCTCTCTCATAGGTGTAGTATCATTAAACCTACCACTAAATGTATTAGTGTGGTACATGACTAGATGTCATGTGTGTGAGTACCATGCCAAGTGCATAGTCAAATGCATCAATGTGAATCTCAAAGGATTTTAAAATATATAAGACTTTCATAACAATTACTATATATATGTGCTACTTTAGCTCCTTAGAAGCATGATGTCATGTGTGTCTAATGGAATAATACTTCGGTGTGGATGAATTGAAAAAGAGACAATGTTATGTATGATAAACCAATATCAAACTCGTAGTAGAATTTCATGACCCCACCTTTTGATACTTTAAATGACTATTTACATATTATTATCACATGTATAGATGAAATTTGTGTTATATTTATCTAGCTGGTAGAGTACTGATGGATTTTGATATGATGACATTTTAACTACAAGTTGATAGATATGTTATATTTAATTTGTTGTACTAGATGATATAAGAGCTAGTTGATCTAATTAATAATTTATTATAGTTCTATATTGTATTAATTATTCATCATTCAGGTGTTGTTGATATTATATTCAATGGATACAAGTACTTGATATGAGCTAAGATGGATGATGGCATCCACATCTGGGAAGATGAATCAATTCTTAAATAGTCAGATGAGTTCCTACATGTATATGTATGTTTTAGTTTGGTCTCATGCCATTGGATAATTATGTCATTTTTTATTTGTGTAGTTGCATCTTATTTTTGTGCCTTAGTTATATTGTTGGTTGGTTTGTTGAGTGTCAACATGATTTTGGTTGGTTCTATTTTAATCAATTGAACTCCATGCTTCTGAACCCTTTTCTCTTCCATTTGTGAACTCATCACCACCATGGCCTTGCTTAAGCTAACCATTGCATGCTGACTTGGAGATTATGAGTGGACTCACTTAAACCCCTCCATATGACCCATTTTGGACTCTTATGTTAGTCAATTAATGTTTATTTGGTTGTAGCTTGAACCTTAGGTTATTTGAAATTTGAAATTTTATTATTGTTTATCATTAAAATTTTCTAGACCTAGGCATTAATGACCATTGCATTAAATTTTTTGGTACGTTTGGTGCCTTGGGAGGTATTTGATGTCTTAGAGGGAGGATTCTCTCTCCTTTGCATTAAATGCTAAATACAATAATAGTATGAGAGAGATGGACATAAATGAAAAAGGTTGATAGGGTGGTTGTGAAGACATAGGTAGGAAGAAGAGGGGAGGATTGGTTCATTTTATTTTAGCTTGTGTTTTTTTACCTAGAATTTATGGGTACGTCAATGGATGGAATTTTATTGCTACATGTTTCATTGCAAATTATATAAATTAAATATATGGGTTGAGGCTATATTTAGTTTTAAAGGGTGTTTTAAGCCAAACCTAAAGTCATGAGACTTCAGGTTCAACCTCTAATGCTTTTTTATACCATTTTTGTCTCCTAAAATTGTTTTCTATATCATTTGACTTTTATGTTTGTGTGTAATGAGAAATCTTATTGTAGTTAAAGCAAAGGGTTATTAGAAAATATATATGTTTATATTAGGGGTTTGATTATTTTCCTTCCTACTGCCAACACATCATTAACCTACTATGTATATTTTGAATACATGTTTTTATTGAGTTTTGGATTTATTAAACCTATGCATACTTTAAATGTTATATGTTGCTATGTTTTGGATTCATAAACCTATGTATTCATATTCTGAGTTGTTGTAACCTACTATTCTTGTTGAAATATTATGTGGGTTTGGTTTACAATGAGGGTTTGTAAAACAAATTTTAGTATTTTTATTGTTTTAAATAAAGGGGTTTTCTACTTCATAAAATGATTCTATTGAATCGATTAATGAATGTGTTTTAATGATTAAACTAGTTTTATGTATTTAAATAGAATGTTTTTGTTATTTAAATATATTTATTTTTCATTGGAAGGTTCTCCTACGTGTCTTATAAATCATCATAGTTGCATTGGGTTATGGGGCAAAGATCTAGCAAAATTTTTCTAGAAACCTACAATAGTATGATGACTAGTACTTAAATCATCTATTAAGGATACTAAAATCTTTATGTTGTTTACCTCGATATTAGATTTGATGAACATCCTGAGGTCATGGGAGCTCATGATGATACCACAAAATTATTATATTTATTTTACTTGAATTTTAAATTGATTTATAGACTTCAAATTATTGATTAAAATCATTATTTATTATTTTAGGAAATAATGGTACGGCTAGAAGTCATGGTTGAAATGTGTTTATTGGTTTTATGTGTTGACTATTTTGAACTATCATATTTATTATGGTCTACTACAATGTGTTGTCATACTTTAGCTTTGGTTTATGTCATCAATTATTGACACATTAAATATTTATCTAAATTCTATTGTCATTAGTCAAATTGATAGTCCATTAACTAGACTAAAATAGATGAGTTATAGCTATGGATTTATCTGCATAAAATGTGGATTGGTAGTTGGGATGTCCAAAGGCTAAGCATACACTTTGAAGATTTTAAAGCATGATGATAGTGATTGTTATGGACCTATATTTAGTTCATAAATCTATTTATATGACCTTTAAATCAGCCTATAATGGATTAACTCCACTTCCAAATCATAGTGATGTCATTTTCTTTTTTATTTCTCTCTTATCTTTGAATGATGTGCATGTTGGTCACTCACCATTTTTATACTTCTGATGTGTTGAGTCATCCTATAGCTTGGGATGCCTGACTTGCTTTGAATCACTTCCTAACCTTGGTTACCAAACCTGCCAACCAATTGATGGGTGGGGTGGTAAGGGCCACTTATGGTTGGGCTCATAAGATTGGTTGGGAGGGATTATTTGACATGATTTCATACTTCTCACACCCATGGATGATCTTGTGGATAGGCCTAACAAAATTGGTAACATTTTTTTATAAGTTATTCATATATTTTGTATAAGTTATTAATATATTTTATATAAGCTATTTATATATTTCTTCAATGTTAATTATATTTTTGTTTCCATGTTATATATTTAGTGACTGTAATTGTAAACTAATTACATTATTTTTATTTATTTAGTTATATATTTTAGTCATCATATGCTAACCATTGCCTTTTGATAAAGGCTTATGCTTTAAGTGGAGGAAAGGGTTATGTTATGCTTGACTTATGGTAATTATATTAAGAAGCTGAAATTCCTTCCATATATTCTAAATTTAATTACTTATTATATTCTCTATGTTTTAGACTTGGATATTTAGATGATGATGAATAGTGTATTATACATCTAGTATATTACATTGCTAACATTATTTGTGTCAGTGAAAGTTGCTAACATTATTTGTGTTAGTGAAATCTATAATTGATCTTATTCATGATTTGAGTAGTAATTAGTCTCTATAGGTAATTAATATATTATCTCTATAATATCTTAGCATGAGCATTATATTTTTAGCAGTGCTAAGACTTACATATCCATATATTTCACTTTCCATATGATGTTTTAACATACATAAGTATGATGTCCAGTTTGTTACGAGGCAAGAGGTTTATTTTGGAAAATGATAGTCCTTGAAGGATGTATCTAACTTATTCTCTTTTACATACACTTATGTCTTTCTCATTACATGTTGCATACTCATTATGGCAGAATGAGTTTATATAAAAACACTTCTTTCTAGTTTTGATTTCATTTTGCACACAAAATAATATATACAAGTTATAACTAACTTATTGTTGCTCTAATATGAGAGAAGAATTATAAGGAATAATAATGAATAGAATCACCATTAAATTCTTTGGTCCCTTTACATTTTCATATAAGAGGTACATATCTTTATTGATAAATAATATATTGTTGTTAGATTACATTTTCTTAGTTTTCATTGTTTATTATCTTATTGAAATTAAATAAAATTCTAAGTTATATCTAAATCAAAGGTTGCCTAGTACTTGACATAAGTTATATTAATTCCTGGAATGAGTTACTCAACTTATAGAGGGATGGGTAGATTTTTTTGAATGTTATAATGAAATATAGTAATTATAATTACCTTGTGTTGCTAAATAAAATCTATTGGTATTTTATTCTTTTATGCTTAATGTTTATGTGAATAATATTGGGCTGAATATGCATATTTACTTCATTTATATTGGCTGAAAATGAGTATAATTGGTTTTGTTACATCACCTAAAGGCATTCCCAACCATATTAATGTTTCTATAGATACTTGTATGGAATTGTGTTTGCATTTCACTTATTCAGTGAATGGCTTGAAATTCTTATTTAATGAGATACTTGTAGTTAGCTTGAACGTTATATATTCATCTTATGAGATAAGTATTATAATGGTCATGTTCTTACCATAATTTTTTATGGTTTAATTCGTATCACTCATATAAGTAATTTCAATCTTATGATTGATATTACCTTGAAGTTGGTTTATCATTTGAATGGTGTAGGAAATAATAGGAAACTAGTTACTTTAAGGTTTTTGATAATTTTAATGAACATATGTATGGATGGAGATTAACACGATGATATAATACTGAATGTATTTTTTGGCCCATGGCTGAAAATTACATAGAAATAAGTGAGTTAATACATGTTGAGTATTTCTCCTACCTTAAATACAATGGTTGTGATGAATAATTAATGATAAAAAAGATATGCTTGGCTGAAATACACTTTTTGTTTATATAAAATCCCTCTTCTTATCAATTATATATGCATCGACTATTGTCAATATGATCTCTTTGCATAAATCCAACTACAGATTGCCCACTATATCTTATCTAGTAAATAATAGAATTGATCATAAGTCATATCATTACTCATTATCCTAATAGTGGCATTCATGTTTAACAGGTTAAATGGAATTATTGTTGAAGGAATTATAGGAAAATAGCTACTTTAAGATTATTGATAATTTTAATGAACATATATATGGCTAGAAATTAACTCAATGATATAATACTAAATGTATTTATTGGCCCATGACTAGAAATTACATGGAAATAAATGAGTTATTATGGGATGAATATTTATCCTACCTTAAATAAAATGGTTTTGATAAATAATTAATGATAAATAAATATACGCATGGCTAAAATACACTTTCTATATATATCAATTCCCTTTTCCTATCAATTATATATGCATGACTATTGTCAATATGATCTCTTTGCATAAATCTAACTACATAATGCCACTATATCCTATTTGGTAAATAATGAAATTTATCATAATTTGTATCATTATTCATTATATAGATAGCGACATTCATATTTAATAAATTGAAAAATATGAAATTATATAGGTGGAACTATCTTAGTATTTATGGCCTTAGGGAGTAAGTATAATTAGTTCTATTTCAATTTAATAATGGACAATTTGTGAACTTAAAATAAACCAAGCAATGGTGCAATGATCTTGAGCCAAAGAGAAAGCTAATAACCTCAGCTAGTAGCACCCAATTAGTTGTCTATGATAATTTGATTTTCACTCTTTTTCCATGATTATACTCTCTTATAGGCAGTAATAAGTCTTGATGTGTGCTTGTGGAATTTGGTATCAATTTGCATATGTTTAAAGTAACTTGTTAGTTTCTACTTACATGTTCAACATCTTAGAAATTTACCTGATTGTCAAAATAACATTATACCTTGTTTTCATTCCATAGACCTATTGTAACCAAATAAAAACATAGTGTGTGTAAATTTTTCTTTCTCAATTAGTCTGAAAGTAACCTTTTAACCATCTTTGAGTGGAACTAAACCCTACTGAGGGGAGTAAGATATCTATCAAGGGTTAATGACCTATAAATGGTCTTATACAGAAGATGTTGTGTCACATATGGTGTTTATGACTTATCCATGTACTTGTACACTAATATGCCTCAAAATCCATAGTCATCCTTTAGTCAACTTGCTTCCACATAGCATCATTTATAATTAATTTCTCCCGACTAATTATCTTAGATCACCTTTTTCGATTTTGGTTACTTGTACATGAGTATGTTGAATGAGTATTGGTTGTTTCATCAAGAGAGGTATTGGGTCCAACACATACTATTAAATGTACTCTGATAATGTAATTTCATAATTTTTGAGGTTCTTTCATCTAGTATCAGAGCAGTGTTTTATTTTAAGAAATTTTGAGAATGAACATTTTAATTCTAAAATCTACCAAGTTATTATTTTACAACTTCTTAGGATGGTTATAATGAGTTCAAGTGGTGGAAATATCCATAATAATTGATATAATGTTAATTTATTTAGAGGTAGAGGTAGAGGTTGAAGTAGGGGTCATGGTGCCCATAACCCTATTTAGAATCAAGAGGAACTATCGATAAACATTGTTGATAGTAACAATGAGGTTTTTAATATTGATGTAGTTGGTGGAAACCCAACTAAAAAGCATGATTAAATCCTTAGTGAAATATTTACAACCTTAAATACTCTACAAGGAAAGATTGACAATCAACAATAAAGGCTAAATAACCTTGAAGGTGTATCCCATGAGAAAGTACCCAGATTGGAAATAGGTCAAGTAGAAGGCCTGGTAATCTAAGAGATGCCTTTGACTGTGGTTGATCCAATCAGTAAATAATTGAAGAATATTCTACCACCCACTTTTTTGATGAGAAATTTAGTGATGTAGTTGATACATGGTTGGTTCACCTACAAAAATACTTTAACCTTCATAACATGCTGTCAAATGTGAAATCAAGGATGGCAACTTATCAGTTAGTTGGACTGTAGCCTTATGGTGGAATCACCTTTGTGATATAGAGGGATACTAGCTAATGGATCTTACTTGGATAGTCTTTGAAACACAATTTTGAAAAGAGTATATAAATGCCAATTATAAGAAGCATAAAAAAACCATTTTTTAACTACTGAAATAGGAAAACATGATTGTTGCTAAGTATGAAAACAAAATTTTAAAATCTATTACATCATGTGAATTACATGCATGAGGAGAAAATAAATATCACCAAATTTAAGCTTGGGATTAAAGAGATATTGATGCATGATGTCAATATGATAAATACGAGGACCTTGGAAGGTGCCATTGAATTAGCTTATTGGGTTGAAGAGAAAGAGAAGTCTCATAAGAAGGTGAGACAAGAATTAAAATAAAACAAGATTCAATCTAAAACTAAAAATATCTCTCTTGTGTCTAATAACTTCAAAAAATTAGACTAAAATTGTAGATTTACTAGAAATAAAGAGAATTTTAACAAGTTTTCCAACCAGACCATAAATTTGAAGGCACAAGTTTCATCTAAATTAGGTTATTTCAAGAAGGAACAAACCTAAAAAAATCAGTGTGTATTAGTAACAGGTGCAAATACTATTTTAGTAGCTCTATATAGCATTGTTATATGCTAAGATTGTGGTGATAACCACTACACAAAGAATTGACCCAAGATTAAAATGGGCCAATCACCCAACCATAGGCTATATATATTTGTAGACAATTGGAACACTACTTTTTAGGCTACACAAATAGAATTAGAGGTATTATTAATGGATTTATTATATCTATTCTAATTGACATGGGTACAACTAACAATTTAATATCTCCTAATGTTGCAAAATAATGTAAAAATGAACCTATAATGATAAGAGAAGGTTGGGAGGTTGAGTTTGATATTGACAAAAGGGTACCTATTCTTTAATGCTTGAAACAATTTAAAATTGATCTTAATATATTCAAAACCAAGTTGAATATATTCCTAGAACCTTTGGGGCCATAGGATCTCATTCTTAGAATGGAATGGCTGCAAGTGCACCAAGCCACACTTAATTATGTTGGTAAAAGAGTGCAGTGCATTAATGACCTTGGGAGACTTGTAGAAATACAAGATATTGAAAGGCTTGAAAATTTAAAGTCACTTATATCGTTGGAAATTAAAAGGGGTGTTAGAAAGGTTTAAAAACTTTTTATAGTCCATCTGTAATAGTTACCTAAAGACAAGGAACTAGTTCACCTAGATTTTCCTATCTTGAATGAGTTTATGGATGTTTTTCCTGAAATGTTGTGTGGATTACCACCTAAGCACAAATTTGACTTTGTAATTAGAATTATACCAGGATCTACCCATGCATCTAAGGCTCTCGATCACATGAACATGATTGAATTATAAGAATTAAAGGTATATCTACAAGAACTTTTGGATTGTGGATGCATATAGTCTAGTGTGTCTCCTTGAAGTGCTCTAGTTGTCTTTCTCAAAAATAAAGATGAAAATTTAAGATTATGTACTGATTTTTGCCTACTCAATAAGGTAACAAAAAAAAAATGATATCCATTACCAAGGATAGATGATTTATTTGATCAAATGAAAGGTGCAACAATCTTTTCAAATATTGAATTAAGATCAGGGTACCATCAACTAAAGATTAAAGAAGACATTCATTAAAAAGCCTTTTAAACCTGGTATAGGTATTACAAATTCATGGTACTACCATTTGGACTAACTAATGCTCTAACAACATTTATGAACCTTGTGAACAGTGTGTTTTGAGACTTTTTGGATAAATTTTTGTTGGTTTCCCTTAATGATATTCTTATTTATTTTAAAAATGAAGTTGAACATGATCAACACCTTCATCTAGTATTGAAAATATTAAGATAACATAAGTTTTATCGAAAACTCTCAAAATGTAATTTTTATGAATATGAAATTAACTACTTGGGCCATATCATTTCAAAATATGGCATTGTTGTAGATCCAATAAAGATTAAATCCATTCAGGACTTACATACTTTAACTAATGTGCATGAAGTGTGTATTTTCATGGGCTTAGTTGGTTATTACTGGTGGTTTATGGAAACACTTTTCAGCATAGACCATCATATCACTTATTTGCATCGTAAATGAAAGAAATTTATATGGATGATTCAATATGAAGAGGCTTTAAAAAAGATGAAAATGTTGTTAACAACACCAATACTTATTATTCCAGACCTGAGCGGTAATTTTGAGGTGTGGGATAATGCTTCTAAGGAAGGTTATGGAGGCATATTGACTAAAAATGGTAAAGTCATGGCTTATGAGTCATGTAAGCTCAAGATCATAAAAGTAACTATTACATGCATGACATGGAGCTTGTTTCCATTGTCCATGCTCTTCTATTGAGAAATTCCTTTAAAGTGAAATATGATCACTGTAGTTTGGAGTATTTATTTTAAAAAATGATTTAAATACATGCCAACAAAGATGGATAGAATTTTTAATTAACTTTGACATGAACATATCTTATGTCAAGGGCCATATAGTTAACTTTTTTGTTGAAGAAGATGGCCTTGTAAGACACAAAAATATAATTTTTGTACATGAGTCAGTGGACTTGTGAAATTATATGTTAACATAAGTGTATATAACACTTCACTATGCTCATCTAGGTGTGATGAAGATGACACATGAGCTGAAAGGACTTTATTTTTGGCTTAGAATGAATCATGATGTCATTGATTTTGTGGGAAGATGATTGGAATACCAATGTGTTAATGATGAGTATTTCCATCTTAAAGGGTTGTTTTACCCTCATGATATTCTAATAGGAAAGTGGGATATAATCTCACTTAATTTCACTAAAGGGATACCTAAATCATGTAGGAAACATGATACCATACTTTTAGTGATTGATAGGGATATCAAAGTTGGCCATTTCATTGCTAAAAATCTAATGGATGATATTTTTGTGTTTGCTAAACACTTTGTAAAACAAGTGGTTAGACTACATGGCATACTCAAAGTAATTATATCAGACCAAGATAAGCTATTTACATCAAGGTTATGGTAAAATTTGATCATAGTATTTAGGATGTGGTAAAATTTTAGTTCTTCATACCACCTGAATATAGATGGTCAAATATAAAGACTCAATCAAGTGGTTGAGGACATGCTATGAATATATGTCATGGACCAATAAATGAAATGGGAAGATTATCTCCACCTGGTTGAATTTAGTTATAATAACTATTATCATTATGCAATAAAAATGGCACCTTTTAAAGCTCTATATGGGTGAAAATGTAGAACCTCACTTGGCTAGGATAATTTTGAAAATAGGTCTATTGTTGGCCCTGATATATTATTGGAATATGAAAAATAGATGGAATTAATATGCTAAAATATGAAAGTTACATTCAATCAACAAAAGAGTTATGTTGAGCAAAAGAGGACTCCATGTGAATTCAACATGGGTGATAAAGCTTTTCTATGTGTTAAATCACAAAAAAGTTCAATAAAACTTAGAAAAACTTCCACGCTAGCTCCATATTTTGTTGAGCCCTTTGATATTGTGGAGAAGATTAGTCCTATTACCTATCAGCTAGCTCTTCCTCCTTCTCTATCAAGGATTCATAATATATTGCATGTTACTTTATTAATAAAATACATACCTGATCCCTCTCATGTTTTCAATTGGAAACACCTATAGATCATGAAAGAGAAAAAGATGTAGCTAAAACTAGTGAGAATACTAGACCATCATAGTGTTAAGCTACAAAATAGGGACATACAATTTTTTTTAGTTTGATGGGACCCAGTAAGTGAAAGAATCACTACCTTGTAAGATGCACATTGAAACAACCTCCCCAAAAAAATTTGTAATTGTATATCATAGTACACTTTGGACATGTGTTAGTCCCACTTACAAGTCTTGCTAACACAATAAAAACATTAACGTATTACATGCATATGTGATTGGAATCAAAAGGAAACTGAGGTAATTCGCTGGAGGAAAATACATACAAAAGGAACTATGGGGAAACTAGTTGTTGTTTATAAGGATTATGGGATTTGGGGCATATCAGTACACATATACACTAATAAGTTTCGAGTACCATAAGTGGAATTCATACTCTCCTCAATGGGTTTTAGTCTTGTTTAAGGGTGGTTAAGTTAAAAGATTAATTTAACCAAGAAGGAAAAATTTGTTCTTCCTAAGTTATCATTTAGGTTAATCATAGGTTTAGATCAATAAATGTGCCATACAAGTACCTAAAATTAGCAAACAAAATTAATTAATTATATGCAAATGTTGATTCATTTACATAGCTAATTATGTTCAATCATAAGAGAAAATAGGTTAAGTATTAGATTTATTAGTGCTACTAGTTGGGTTCTAATACCCTTCATTCTTCACGGTCATTTCACTATTCTTACACTATTAAAATTAAACATGGATGTTTATAACAGTTCATGATGTAGACATTACTATTTTATAACCTATGCATCTATTTAGATTAGCATAGCCAATTATATAATAAGAGTTTGAGGCATAAATAATAACTTATACAACCAATAATAATGAATCCAAATCATATATCCACTCAATTAATAACTCATTTAATTTCATTCGATATTTCATAAATGAATACTTTAAAGATACTAATATGTTAAGAATTCATTTTAATTTAGCTATATAACTAGAAGATGACAAGCATACAATATCAAAATTTAAGCATGAAGCTCATTCAAGTTTCAAGATGAGTGGAACCCAAATAAAAGGTTCCACTTATGAAACTCTTATAAAGTCTTCTATTAGCAGCCAAAGAAACAAGGTAAGCAATTTCATCTAAAGAAAAACAACACGTGTATAGCTATTACATAGATTAAGGTGACAAGATAACTTATTTATAGTTTCCTTAAATTGTATTAATCTAATAAAGTAAATAATGTAAGGAAATTATTGTACATAATCATTTTTTAAATTTGTATGAAGTAATTTAAACATTAATTATTTTGCCAATTAATACAAGTATGTACTTATTGATTTCAGATTTCATACATAACTTGAGAAGTGATATTTTATAATTGCAAATGGAAAATATACCTTGCAAAAAACTAATAGGTCTGAAGTGCATGATAGAAGGAAGCATTTGTTTTAATTTTCTCATTGTCTAGATATCAATCATATTACTGAAAGGGTTAAACATTCTAAATGCAACTATGTACTTATGAATGAGAGTAATAAGTTAATCAATAATTCAGCTAAGGCAAGTTGATATGACACTTCTATCTTCTTTCATTATGAATTTAGACAACTAATGTAAAGTATCAACCTTAAAACAAATACTAACTTCTATTTAGAATGGATTTTTAATGCTAGATCTAATATGAAAACATCTACGTAAATCTCATCAAGATTTAATAATGAATATTCTTAAAGATGTTCATATCTAAAAATTAATCAAAATAAGATAAAATCAATTTCATACAAGCATGTAGATTAATGAAAAATTATTACAGTAATGAACAATCATATAGGAATAGATTATATTACACAATCAAATTCAATTTAAAGATTATTAGTGGTCTGCTTAATTAAATTTCTGCTGGTTATGATCATAACAAATAAAAGACCAATGTAATAATTTAACAATACAAGATACATGAGTAACAAATTAAACCAATAATTAATTTATCTATTCAATATTTCATTTCCAAAATCTATTCATAACATCTATTAGCAATAAACAAGTTTACTTATCAAATGTACAACTATAATCTTTTTTATTTATACATGTTAAAAATCAATCAAATCAGTAAATACATTTGTTACCATCTTCCATATGAAATCGTCAAAGCATAGAGTTAACCATGAACTACCTGATCAGGATAAATCCCACCCCACCAACCCTATAAGCTCTCCATTGGTGGCCCTTACCACCCCAACCATTAGTAAAATGGTGGTTGTGGTAATCAAGAACATATAATGAACTATCATCACATCGATTTCTAAATAAATACATTAAATAAAAATACATATGCTATATAATCAAATAATTCCAAGGTGAGAAGAGAATAATAAAATCATCTAAGTATAGATTAAAAGTGAGGATGGTTAACTTAGACTATCGAATGACATAAAATGGATTACTCCTAATCCATTATTTATCTTTTGAGTTAATCCTACTTGGAACCCCATCTAATTTCTCGATTGGTATTTAATCATTCAAACCCACAATAGATACTTGTAAATATTTAGATCTAGTTTAGGAATGAAAATACACACATTCCAACAAGTAACGAAATAATTTAAATAATGAACAAATTAGATTGTAAACCAAATAATAAATATTGACTCAACATAGTAGAAAATAATTAATTATGTCTCCTAATGTTGTAGGTCCAAACATGACCCAAAAATATTAAAAGGAATAATTTAAAATATAAACAATATAATCATATTAATATTATAACACACAACATTATGAAGTAATCATACAACACACTTAATCTTGAAGCTTAAAGTTGGTTATAGTCAATAAAATAACATGGAGTGGATTGTAAATCAAAATCATTAATACCAAGTATAATTGACATAATCAAAACCCAATAAAAGTCAATCCCCATTTATTACGGCTGAGATGAAGCATTACGGTCAACCGCACAAGGCTCAATCAAACAACACAGTCATAAAAGAAATAGAGTCACATATCTTATATAGCGTATACATATATATCTATTTAATAAAACTAAACACCCGAATAGTTTGATATAGTCACTAAACTAAGAATAATTCCATTATCAACATCCAAATGATATTCAAAAGAGATAAGGCTTGAAGCATTAACAATTCACATCTATAAAAAATCCATAATCCCTAAAATCAAAGTCATGACTACACCAAACCTAGAACCATAGAATGCATCTAGATTCATACATGCACACATACATATGTGTGTGTGTGTGTGTGTGTGTGTGTGTGTGTGTGTGTGTGTGTGTGTGTGTGTGTGTGTGTGTGTGTGTCTATATATATATACATATACATACACACACACACACATATACACATATACACCCACACATATATCTATATATATGTGTATATATATACATGTATATACACACACACACACACACACACATGTATGTACAT
>JARHVA010001243.1:1487500-1500000 GCA_037957365.1 Torreya grandis | reverse complement strand
AAACTCTACCAATGAAAGAGTAGATTAACGTTAACAAAAAGGGATTAACATAACCAAATTGAATATCATTGAAACCTTTGCCACCTGCCTCATTAAATGAGGTTAATGTATTTCCCTCACAAACCATTGACCTAAGTCAGTATGGTTTTATCAATATTAAACCAAAGTTTAAACTAATCCATGAATTCATAGTCATTAAAACAATATGCCCAACACTTTAGTAAATGGGTGTTAGCTCAAAGGGGTAAGATAAGCATGAAGGGAGTCAAGGGTTTCCAAGGGGGGTTGAGGTCTAGGTATAGAAATGAATAGATTGATAGGTTTAATTGAGAACAAAGAAGATTCGAAGACATATGGGAATAAAGAAGATGGAGTTGCATGTACAAGAAATTCTAAAATCAACAAAGCATTTAACAAAAAATAATGAATAATAATGACAAACAATGACTCATAATGATATCTATAAATTACAATAGTAATTATAAAGACAAAGACCATAACCAATAAATGAAATGACCCAATCGAATTGTTTGAAGGATAATAAAACAAAAAGAATACCTATTAGATATAATGACATGATTGGAATTCATAATTTTAGGAATACAACCTCTATCACATGTCTAGCTCATAGATAAACTTGCAACCACTAAAATTGCATAATCATATTATGTCATAAATCATTAATCAATATAGATTATAAAGTCAATATTAGTAAAAATAAGTCCATAATTAATCATATAAATAAGTACGTAGTCATCACTACTGTAGTAATTACCATAGATAATCCATCTAAACAACAACTAAAATTAGTCTAGCATCATAATATCAATGTAATAGCAATATAATATATATTGAAAATATAGGATCGTAACATCTTCCCCCTCTTGTAAGGTATCCATTCTAATGACTTAATCAAAAAGTCATGCATAATGTTTTCTAAAAATATGAGCATCTTCCCAAGTAGTGCTCCTTTCACTGATAGGGTCCCATTAAATCAAAACCTATTGTATATACTTGTTATATAGGTTAATGCTATAATGGTCTAGGATTTTCACTGGTTCTAATTGGATCTTTTCCTCTTTTATGACTTGTAAATGAGTCCAATTTAGAACATGAGATAGATTAGGCATATATTTTCTCAATAATGCAATATGAAAAACATCATGAATCCTTGAAAGAGAAGGAAGAAGTGCCACCCGATAAGCAATGAGGCCAATCTTTTCCACTATGTTGAAAGGTCTAAAAAAATGTGGTTCTAACTTGGAAGCCTTGCCAAAATTACTATAACTTTGTTGTGGTCTAACATGCTAAATAACTTTATCTTCCATGTTGAATTCATACAAATTTATCTTAAGATTTGCATAATTTTTTTGCCTGTCATAAGCTATTTTCAAATTTTTATTTATTATTTCCATCTGCCTATCATATTATAGCAAAAAATTAGGTCCATTATCACCCCTATTTTCTAAGTTATCCTAGCCACTAGGTGTTTTGCACTAATGTCTATATAAGGCTTTAAATGAAGGCATCTTAATAACCTAATGGTAGGATTTATTATATGCAAATTCAACTAGATGAAGATAATCCTCCCATTTTGTTTGTTGATCCATTACATACATATACATCATATCCTTAACCACTTGGTTAAACCATTTCATTTTTCCATCTATTTTTGAATGATATTAAGAGCTAAACTTCATTTTTATTCCAAAGGTTGTAGTTAAATTATGCCAAAACCTTGAAGTAAATAATTTATCCCAATCTGATATGATTTCTTTAGGTATACCATGGATTCTAACTATTTCTTTCACAAAGCATTCTACAAACATGGATTTATCATCATTTAAATTTCTAGTAATAAAGTGGCCAACTTTAGTTGTTTTATCAATTACTACCAGGGTTATATCATGCTTGTTGCATTATTTTGGTATCCCCACAATAAAATCAAGTGAGACTATAACCCACTTATCTTTTGAAATATCATGAGGGTATAGTAGCCATCATAGATGATAATGCTTAGCCTTAACCCACTATCACTTCAAGCATTTCTTAACAAATTCAGTGATATCATGCTTCATCCCAAGCCAAAAATAGATCTTTTTCATCTCATGCATCATTTTTGTAACACATAGATGAGAATAATAAGGTGTTGTGTGAACTTCATTAAGTACATAATTTATTAAGTTAACCATCCCAAAGACATAAATTTTTCCTTTATCCCTTATCAAGCCATTTGTTGCAATATAAAATTTAGCAAATCTTTTTGCTACTAGCTTGTTAGCAAAACCTACTCTTACTTCATGGAAGAATACATCAACAAGTTGTTATTCTAAAATAACACTTCTAATTTTTTTTTGTAACAATGATAAGGTAGAAAGGTACGTACCTCTACAAAGTGCATTAGCCACATGGTTCTCCTTGACTTTGACATATGATATATTCATGTCAAAATTACTCAAAAATTCTAGCCACCTTTGTTGGTATGCATTTAAATCTTCTTGAGAGAACAAATACTCAAGACTTCTATGATCAAATTTTACTTGGAAAGGCTTTCCTAGTAGGAAATGTTTCCATTGTTTAGGCGCATAAATAATGGCATCAAGATCCATATCATGCGTAAGATAATTCTTTTCATGCTCTTTTAACTTTTGTGACTCATAAACCACAACCTTGCCATCCTGCTTTAAGATATCTCCATAGCCTTCTTTGAAAGAATTAGACCAAAATTTAAAGTTTCCATTTGGGTCTAGTATGATCAAAATAGAGGCTATGGTAAGCATCCCTTTCATCTTAACAAAAAATTCCTCAAACTAAGGAGTTCATACAAAATTCTTTCCTTTGTGTTGCAAGGAAGTGATGGGATGGACCACACTACAAAATTTCAACAAAGCACCTGTAATAACCAACTAATTCTATGAATATTCATACTTCATGCACATTGGAAAGAGTAGGCCAATCTTGGATAGATTTGATCTTGGTGGGGTTAACAAAAATTCCTTATTTGAAAATAATGTGTCCTAAATAATGAATTTTAGATTCATAAAATTCACATTTAGATAATTTTCCATAAAGTTTATGTTGTATTAGTATTTTTAATACTAGATAGAGGTTTTGATCCTGTTTAGCCTCATTTTGAGAATAAATCAAAATATCATCAAGAAAAAACAACACAAAAGTATCTATGTAATCTCTAAATATGTTGTTCATAAGGTTCATGAAGGCTACAGGTGCATTGGTTAAGCTGAAAGGTAGAGCTGGAAACTCATAGTGTCCATAATGGGTTCTAAAGGAAATTTTATAAATGTTTTATTCCTTGATGCTCAGTTGATGGTAACTAGACCTCAGGTGAATCTTATAAAATAGTGCATCACCCTTCATTTGGTCAACCAAATCATCAATTCTAGGCAAAGGATAGTGATTTTTTATTTTTACCTTATTCAACAAGTGATAATCAATGTAAGTCTTAGAATACCATATTTTTATTTCATAAAGACTACCATATCACCACAAGGAGACACACTTGGTTGTATGCTTCCATTGCCTAAAAGTTCTTGTACTTAAAATTTTAATTCTTGTAGATCAGCCACATTCATGCAGTAAGTTGCCTTATATGTAGGGGGAAATCTAGGTATGATGTAAATAGAGAAATAAAATTCTCATTTGGGTGGAAACTTGGACAAATTTTTAAGAAAGACATCCATAAACTCTCTTAATATAGGAAATACTGTGTGCTTCAACTTTTTTTTCTTGGAAATTTCTTGCAATTGGACTGCATAGATTTTGTAGCCATTCATAACAATTCTTCTTAATAGTAAGGCTGAAAGTGTTTTACATATTGTAGACCCTTGCATGCCTTACGATTCTATAATTTGGCCAAGGTCATGGTACATCGGATCCTTTTTCCCACACAATAAGTGTGGCATGATGTTCATGCAACCAATCCATCCCAAGGATGAGATCATAATACCCTAAAGGCATGAGAAACATATTTACCTTGGTCTTGAAAACACCAAGATCCAATTTTATTTGCTCTTAGCATTGAGGAATAGGCACTTTCTTTCCGGTACCAAATTCAACTTCCCAACCTTATTTTATCAAGATGGGTTTATTATTACATTGTTTAGCAGCAAAAGGAGAAATAAAATAGTCTGTTACACTAAAATCAATCAATATAGTTAAAGGAAAACTATTAATTGTACCTTGGGTCTTAATAAGAGTGGCTTGAAAGTTAGCATTGTGATTATCAACAAAAACATATACTCTAAGGTTCACTATTTGGCCTAATTTTATTTTAGGATAGTCTTTTTCATAGTGATTGTCACCACATTCTAAGCACATAATTGGTCTAGAAGATGATACTAGAATAGTTTTAGCCCCTGTGGTAGGTCAATATTGGTTGTTTTGATGTTGTTACTTCTTATAAAAACTAGATTTGGAAGATCCATGGACTTGAAATTCTTATTTTGATTTGAAAGCTTGCTAAAATTCTTAATAGCTCCTAAAAATCTATAGTTAGAATTAGATTTTTTAAAGTTCTTGTTCATGAGAGAGAGGTTCTTGGCCTTAAAATACTACCTGTTAGATTTGAATTCTTGTCTTGCCTTTTGGTGAGACTTTTCCTTTTTCTTATCCATGTATGTTGATTCTATGTCTATATTCAAAGTTTTTGGATTGGTCAGTTAACATCATGCATCATAATATCCTTAAGCTCAATATTGAATTTAGTAATCTTATTTTCTTCATCATGCATAAAGTACACAGGATGCAGCAAGTTCATAAATTTTTTCTCATATTCAATAATAGTCATATTCTCTTATTTTAAGAGCTAAAAATCAATGATTTTATGCTCCTTATAATTTGCATTCAAGTACCTCTTATGGAATTGAGTCTCATAAATAGACCAAGATAGGTTTAAAAGATAATGCCCTTTAATAGCACAAAGGTGGTTCCACCATAATGCTATAGGTCCTACTAGTTGATAGGTTGCTAATCTATCTTTCACATTGGAAGGCATATTAGATAAATTAAAGTACTTTTACAAGTCTATGAACCAAACATTAGCTGGATCACTTGCTTCTTCACCTAAAAAGGTAGGAGGTGAAAGCTTCTTCATATCTTTGATGATTGGGTTAATGGTGGTCCAAGGTAGTTCTTGAATTATAGGTCCTTCTACTTGTCCCATTTCTAATCTAGGTACTTTTTTATATAGCCCCTAAAAATTGTTTAATATTTATTCTTGGTGATCAATCTCTCCTTACAAAGTGTTAATGTGGTCAATATTCCACTAAGTATTTCTTCATGCTTATCAGTTGGAATGCCACTGATTACTTTATCATGGGTTACCTTAGTGTTTCTACTAGCATTATTCATAATTAGTTCAGCTACATTGGGAATGGAGATGTGACCTTGATGACCCCTTCCAGCTCCTCGACCTCTACCTCTAAAAGGATTGACATTCAAAGGATTTATGTAGATGTTGCCTCTATTTTATCACATTCTAACCATCTTGAAAAGTCATAAGTGATAACTTAGAAGATTGCAAAGGTTTACAAAAAAAACTCATTCCCAAAGTTTCCTAGAGTAGAACACTGCTCTGATATTAGATGAACCCCCCCCCCACCGCAAAAATAAAAAAAATAAAAAACTGGAATTGTATATCAGAGTACACTTTGGACATGTGTTAATCCCACTTACAAGTCTTACTAATACAATGAAAACATTGATGCATTATGTGCATATGTGACTATAATTAAAGGAAGAAAATTGAGGCAATTCACTAGAGGTAAACACATACAAAAGGCACTATGGGGAAGCTGGTTATTATTTATAAAGATTATAGAATTTGGGGTGTATCAATGTGCGCATATAGTGATAAGTCCTGAGTACCATAAGTGGCATTCATACTTCTTCATAGAATGTTTCTAGGTCCTTAACCCTAGGTAAATACCTCACTCTTCTTAGTGGGTTTCAGTCCCATTTGAAAGTGGTTAAGTTAAAATATTGGTTTAACTAGGAAGGATAAATTTGTTCTTCCTAAGCTATCATTTAGGTTAATCATAGGTTTAGATTAGGATACATGCCATAAAAGTATTTAAAATTAGTAAACAAAATTAATTCATCACATGCAAATTTTGATTCATTTATTTAGCTAATTACATTAAAGCATAAGAGAAAACAAATTAAGTATGACATTTCCTAGTGATACCGACTAGGTTGTAACACCCTTCAACCTTGAAGGTCATTGCACTATTCATACACCATTAAAATTAAACATGAATGTTTATAATAGTTCATGATGTAGACATTACTATTCTATAACCTATGCAACTATAAGATTGGCATAGCCAATGCTATAATAAAGAGTTTTAGGCATAAAAAATAACTTATGCAACCAGTAATAATGAATCCAAATTAGATATCCACTCAAGGAAGAACTCTTTTTATTTCATTCAAAATTTAATAAATGAATACTTTAAAGATATTAATATGTCAACAATTCATTTTAATTCAACTAGACAACCAATAGACAACAAGCATAAAACAACAAAATTGAAGCACAAAGTTCATTCAAGTTTTAAGATGAGTGGAACCCAAATAAAAAGTTCCACTTAAGTAACTCTTATAAATTTTGGTAGCCAAAGAAACAATGTAAGCAAATTCATCTAAAGGAAAATAATAGGTGTATATCTATTGCATGGATTAAGGTGAAAAGATAACGTATTTATAGTTTCCTTAAATTGTATTTATCTAATCAAGTAAATAATGCAAGGAAAGTATTGTACATAATCATTTTTTGATTTGCATGAATTAATTTAAACATTATATCTTTTTCCAATTAATACAAGTATGTACTTATTAGTTTTAGATTTCATACATAACTTGAGAAATGATATTTTATAATTGTAAATGGAAAACATACCTTGCACACAACCAATAGGTCTGAAGTGTGAGATAGAATGAAGTATTTATTTTATTTTTCTCATAGTCTGGCTATCAAGATTATTATTGAAAGGGTTAAATATTCCAAATGCAACTATGTACTTATGAATGAGAGTAACAAATTAATCAATGATTCAGCTAAGGGAAGTTGATATGCCACTTCTATCTTCTTTCATTCTAAATTTAGACAACTAATGTAAAGTATCAAACCTTAAAACAAATATTAACTTCTATTTAAAATAGATTTCCAAAGCTAGATCTAATATGAAAAAATCTAAGTAAATCTCATCAAGATTTAATAATGAATATTTTGAAATATGTTCGTATTTAAGAATTAATCAAATTAGGATAAAATCAATCTCATGCAAGCATGATAGATCAATGGAGAATTATTAAAATAATGAAAAAGTGTATAAGAATACATTATATTACACAACCAAATCCAATTTAAAGATAATTAGTGGTTTACTTAATTAAATTCCTGCTGGTTATGATCATAACGAATAAAAGGCCAATGCAACAATTTAACAATATAAGGTACTAGTGTAACAACTTCAACCAATAATTAATTTATCTCTTCAATATTTAATTTTTAAAATATATTCATAACATCCGTTAGCAGTCAACAAGTTTACTTATCAAATGGACAACTATAATCTATATCATCTATACATGCTAATAATTAATCAAATCAGTAAATACATTTGTTACCATCTTTCATATGAAATCATCAAAGCATGGAGTTGAACACAAGCTAGTTGATCAGGACAATTCCCACCCCACCAACCCATATATATAGTTCATCAAGGAAAACCCAAATAATGTTGGTCATGACAAAATCACTTAATAAAAAATTTCCATAATTGATTGAAATTAGTCTAAGATCACATAAAAGAACAAGGTTCGAAATATAAACACTACAACAATTTGAAAATAGATAGCCTAAAAACCAACAAAACCAAGGTCACAATTTTCCCTCCATAGTTAAATAAAATAACATAGTCCATTTCCAACAATAAGATTTATAAGTAGATAAAGATCAATGATACAAAGAGTATAATGTTTAACAGGATGATACAACCTAAAATAAAATCAAAATGACCAAACTATCAACACATTTAGCACCATAAAAAAATTAACATCAAAACCCCATATAATAACATCAACCAAATATTTCCAGAAGGTAAAAATAACACAGTGCATGGAACTCATTTGGCTTAAGTCACAAGACATGAGAATGGGTTTACTCAGATGAAATTATGAACCAAAATATACTCTGGAAACCAAAACCTAGAAAACACCATCAACAATAACATAATTGATAAAATAAAACATAGTTATCATAATATATTCAAGAAGACATAATTTATTAAGTGAAACATGGTCATTATTTCCAAAAACACCAAGTTTAACTACCCTTATAATATTTCATTATTGTAAATAAAACACAAACATAAAAAAATGATTACATGGACATTATATCAAAAGACATAAGCTTTCCAACTTTAAACATTACACTATTACAAATAGAACACAATCATCTATTACAACACATAGGTAACACACCGTCATTACAACTCTCGTGCATGAAAACATAGTCCACAACCCATTGAAGAAAACAACAAAATGATTATGTAAAGACAAGGATAGAACCAAATGTTATATATCCATTATATATGTTTATTATGATTTTTTATAAAATAAATATATCAATATATAGTCATAATGGGTTTTCATATGCATCTAGAAGTCCAAGGACTTTTGGTTATATGCAAAGCCTCTAAATATTTTCTATTAAATCAACATAATATTCAAAACAAAACATAAAAACCCAAATGAATTACTTGTAAACATGAAAAAAATTTCCAAAAGTCTAAAAAGGATGAAAACTTTAAGACTTTATCAAATGTTGTGTGTTCTCCAAACCATCTAGCTTGCCATTAAAACTAGATGATCCATTTTACTATTTTCACCTTGAATTCTCCATCTTCCTAACCCTTTTGCTTGTCATCCACCTTCCCATTCTTTTCATTTATTCCCCCATACAAACAATCAATTTGCATTGAATTACAAAAGGAGAGAAAAACCCTCCAGATCCCAAGGCAATCCCAACAACCTTACCATTAATGACGAGTCTAGAAGACTCGCTAAGTAATCAAACCTTTTTTAATGAAAGAGTAGATTAGAGTTAACAAAAAAGGATTAACATAACCAAATTTAATATCATTGAAACCTTTACCATCTACCTCTTTAAATGAGTCTAATGCATTTCCCTCATAAACCATCGACCTAAGTCAGTATGGTTTTATCAATATTAGACCAAAGTTTAAACCAAGCCATAACTTCATAGTTGTTAAAACAATATGCCCACAACCTTAGTAAATGGGTGTTAGGTTTAAGGGGTAAGACAAGCATGAAGTGTGTCTAGGGTTTCCAAGGGGGATTTAGGTTTAGGTAGGTTTAGTTAGGTCTAGGTACATAATTGAATAGGTTGATAGGTTTAAGGGAGAATAAAGAAGATTCAAACACCTATAAGAATAAAGGAGATGGAGTTATGTATACAAGAAAAGTTTCAACCGATAAAACATTTAACAAAAAATAATTAACAATAATGAAAAATAATGACTCATAACAATATCGATAAAGTACATTATAAATTACAAGTAAAAGGACCACAACAGATAAATAAAATGACCCAATTGAATTATCTGAACAACAATCAAATAATGAGTATACCTGTCAGATGTGCCAATGTGCTCAGAATTCATTATTCTAGGAATACAGCGTCCATCATATACCTATTTCATAGACAAACATGCAACCACCAAAATGGCATAATCATATTATGTCATAAATCATTAATCAATAAAAATTATAAAATCATCATTAGCAGAAATAAGTACGTAGTCAACACTACTACATCAAGTACCATAGATAATCCATCTAAAAAACATCTAAAACTAGTCTAGCATCATAATGTTAATGTAATAACAACAAAATATATAATGGAAATATGGGATCATAACACACATCTTTTCAAGAATTATTATTTTTGATTATTTGAATAGTCACCAAAATGACTCCTTTTTAATGGGGAGAGGATGTTATGACCCTGCCTTTTGATACTTTAAATGATTGTTTAAATATTATTATCACATCTATAGCTAAATTTTAAGGAAAATAATTTGAAAATAAAATGTGGCATTTTAAAGAAAAAAATTGAAATGAAAATGTTAAGTTTGGATTTATAAATATGAGTTTATTCATTTGATGTAGTTCAAACAACATGGTGATGTGGACTACAATTTTTTTGTTCTTTGGATTTAGATTGAGCATGGATTTGAATTTGATGCTCTTTCATCTTGTTCAATTATCATCATTTTTTTAGATAATGTACAAGTTGTAGTTATTATGGATTTAGAGTTAAAGGAATTAATATGGTTTACTCTACACTTGAATATTCACGAGTTTAATTTGTTTCCTTTTGAATTTGGTCATGTTATTCAATAGGTTGGTCATGTTCTATCTCCCTTGTACTTGACTTAAAAATTCAAATTTTAAAGTTAAAAGTTAAGGTTAAAACTATTAATATGGTGCTATAATATCAAATCTACATTATTTTAAAAGTAATAAAAATATGTATTTAACAATACAATGTTGAAAAGATAGAAAAATATTATGACCCATTTGAAATTATGAAGAACTAATTAGTAAAAGGGAAAGTTGTGAGATGAATGGAATAAATAGTTCACAAGATCACATAATGATGCTATCAAAAATTATAATGAATTCAATATTTGATATGTTTTATAATATAAAAAATGATATGAAATTGGTATTAGGAATATGATAATTGTAATAAATATATAACTAATACTCAGGTAGTTAAAAAAATCCTACACAAACCTTTTCATCACTAGTGACCATTGCATCTGTCATGTCAATGGCATATTCAATGTCATTATTTACATCCTCTCTATTTGTAATTGTATGATTGAAATCTCTTATTTTAGTTAGATAACTCCATGTTGCCAGAGATATTTCCTAAGGAAACATGTCCACAACATAACGTGAAACATACAATCTCAAACAAGTTTCTAATTTTTTATCCAAGTTGTTTCAAAGTTTTGACTTAATTTAATTTAGTACTCTAAATAATCTTTCATCTTCCACTGAACCTAGAATCATTGTTTGAAAAATCTCATATAATAAAAAATATTCACTAAGACTTTCCTTTAGGATGCTACTAGGATAAAGTGTTTTCTATAGCTGTGTAATTACCCCATTTTCTATTGGTTCATTTAGAAGGCGATATTTGTTCAAATATTTTAATTCCAAAATGAGTTGACTGAGATGTAAGTAAATCTTTTTCAAAAATACCTTTTATTTTAATTCCATTCACCTCTACGGATTTATTGAAATGCTTAACAAGTGAACCCATGTATTTGTGAAATAAATCCTTAATCAACTTTTGAATTTTATTTCTATTCTAGAATATGGGATTCACAACTGCCATGGCCTCCAAAAAATCATAAATTTGAAAACAATCTCTAATCTCCACAAATAATTTATGTGAAATTATACTTAATTATGTCACATTTTAGATATTATAGTATAATAAAAAATACGTGTTACATGCAGTTCTTTAGGTTCAACTCCCATAAGAATAGTTCTTCTACAAAAAGTGTGCATTGGTATCTCCTTACCATTAATGATGACACAAAAATGATCATTGATATTCAATTTCAAATAGATTTTAAGATTCCTTAAATCTATCAAACATTTCTAACTGCTAAAAATAGGGTCTTAAAACTTTTCATTTGAAGTGTATAGTATATCTAGAGATTGAAATACTCATTTTCTCAGTCATACGAAGTCAACAATATAAATGGATCTCTATTGAGCATGTTTCATTAAACAATTCATTTCCTTTAGCATTGGGAGAATTTCACATAATGTCAACAATGTTTCTAAATCTGTTAAATGGTACAAGTATTTTTCCTTGTTAAATTTTGTATGATATTTATACATGAAACCTACTAATGATGGATATTATTCAAAAATGTGGCATGTAGGTTCATACATAGAAATCCATCTTGTATCAACATATTTCAATAGTTTTTTACCATCAATCACTCCTATTGTAAATTTTTGGATCTCTAAAAATATTTTTGGACTGATTGGCATATAAGCATGTGAGCCCCGAATGAGCTCTTATACTTTTATGATATTAACAAATTTGATAACTATTTTGTATGCAAGATTCATCTTATGAACCATGCAAAGAATCATAATCATATATGGAGCAACTGTTCTTTGGAGTAGAACACACAACCCATTTATATGCCCCTATATAAATGATGCATGATCATCCCCAACACACACCATCTTTGTAACTATTACATAATCATCCATCCACATTTTATCTTTCAAATTAAATACATAATTTGTGAATGTTTTCAATAGTAATTTGTTTTACCATAGTAGATGAGATTACCTTGAATAGTTATCAAATGTATAAACTTGCATGTAAATCTAGGATGTGTTGTCAATTAGTGTGA
>JARHVA010001243.1:1460000-1482500 GCA_037957365.1 Torreya grandis | reverse complement strand
TCATAGACTATTTTTTTCATAATGACAATCGATCTTTTGTTAGTTGATTTAGCTTGTATATTTCCTTTAATGGCTCTAAAAGTTTTGAATTCAAGGCCATATTCTTATATTCTAAAAAAAATATTTAACTATTCTACCATCAATCATGGCTTGTTTCAATAAGTAAGATGATACGTGAATGTTTAAAATTTGTTACCCATTAAGAAATATTTATATGTACTCATGTTGAAACTTAAAAAAGAGCATTTTTTTCAATCAAAGGATCCCTAGTTTTAGGTACTCAATGTTGAAAATAAAAAAAGAACATTTTTTTTAATCAAAAGATTCTTGGTTTCAGGGTCTTTGGGTACTTGACTCGTGTATCACATGGGTATTTATTTGTGATTTTGATTTTATTGTGTAACAATAAATAAACATAATCTTATCAGTAATATTAATGTATAAATTGAATGATTTAATCACACCCGATTTTGTAAGTACAAGAGCACTTGTTATTACATTTTTTATTTCATTAAATGTTTCATATGAATTTAAATCCTATAATTAATTTTGAATTTTCTTAAATACAACCTGTAAATGGTTATATTTATTTGTAAAATAATATCTCAATTTACATATAAAATTTGATTTTACCAAGAAATATCTAATATCAAACTTGTCTTTAGGGGGAGATGGTTCTTTCATAGCTTTGATACAATCCAAATACATATAAATTCCATATTTACAATAACATGGCCATGTAGCTTACATTTAGTTACACTAAACAATGATTTTTTGAGATTTAATGATATGCCAAAATTTCTACATCTAAGAAAGATTTCATGTAAATCATCTAATTATCTCTTTCTTTTCTTGGATTGAACATTAAGATAATCTAAGTAGACTTGAGTAATGATACCAATCAAATCATCAAAAGTAATGTGCATTGATCTTTTAAAAGTGGCACCTACATTAATTAACCAAAAATAAATTATATGAAAATAAAAAAATACCTCTATGTTTGTTGAAGGTAGTTTTATGGATATCCTCAGGATTATTATTTTTTATTTATTGTAACCATAAAATTCATATGATAAAGACATCATTTCACAACCAACAACCCATTATAAAATATTAGATACACTTGGTAAAGGAAAGTTATTTTTAGTACTTTCCTAATTTAGATCTTTAAAATTGACACAAAGATGAATGTCACCATGATTTTTTCAAATTGGAACATGGTTAGCTACCCAATTAAAATATTTAACTTGATAGATGACACTACCATCCAACATTTTATCTAGCTCTTTGTTGATGGTGTCTTCCAAAAAGTGGCTAATTTGATGAGATTTTTTCTTACAATGATTTATACCATGTTTAATAGGCATATTATGTCAAATTACAACAATATCATATCCTTTTAAATTAATGCATGACTAAACAAAAATATCAATAAATCCTTTAAAGAACTTTGTAAATTGAATTTTCTCTTTGAATTTACATTGGATACCTCAATATACATATTCAAAATCTTATTTAGTTCCTAAATTGGTTGGAATATTTTATCCTATAATTCTTCTCGAATGTTTTTCAGTTCTACACATCTCTAAGAGTTAGTCAGACCTGAGAGGATATTGACACATGAATTTTCACACACTACATAATTCAAAAATTTTAAATACACCCTATAAAGTCATATTTAACTCATATTAAATTCGCATAAGATTATATTATTTAAAAATTATAACACTTAAGTCATTTTTCAAGTTACATGAGGGAGGTATTTATAGATGGTGACACTTTATAAAACATGACTTTAGCACGTAATATTATGATGACCTTTAGGTGAGTTTAGGTTGAACTAAACCACATCATTGACGTGTATTTAGTAGATGATGTTTACATGTCATAAGGGGTGATGTTAAGATGCAATTTTAAGAAAAATTGAGGATTTTTAAAATTACATTGGTGATTCATATGTAACCATGTATTTACATATAGTTCTCCTTTATGTACCTAAAAGGATTGTGCACAACTTAGCTTCAAGTAGTTTGTGTTTCATTCATTACATGCATATAAAATTCTCAAAACACTTATAGATAGAGAATATTTCACCTAGTAAAAATATTTTTCACGACCACATTTTTGTCCAATACTTCATTTCTACATAGAGCCTCTTACACCTAGCAGTGCTCTAGCCACAACTCATGCACCCTTTGCAGATATTTTCATCACACTGCATCCACATGGATTTCTAGATGACACTTATTAGTTTAATGACATGTTATGGAGTCCCTTAGAGTAACCATCCAACTAAACATGTCAACAACCACACACTTGGAAGAAAATCAACCATTTTATGGGAAGAAGATGAAAAGACTTACATAGTTGTTCTTTTCGTAAGTTTTGATAATTATAACTTCTTATATTTTGTGCATAAATATGTAACATATGAATTTATATTGAGGTTGATGATATACATGATCATAACAATAGATAACATGCTTGAGTATCTAACCTTTCTCATATACATTGTATTCACATCTTTATTCTAGGTAAATTAAAGGAAGTGTGTCCCCTCTTGATAATATGAATGTCTATTCATATATTTTTTATAGCATTGTTCATCTCTATAATTTTCCCCTATTCATTTTCATTGTGCATAATTTTTATTTACTACAAGTATTAGTCTTCTAAATACTTATATTTGTGTTGGTTTAATTTTTAGATGATAACACAACACACAAACTTCAAAACCTCAAAGATTATCTCTAAGTGCAAGGTTATCCCCTGTGCATAATATTTCATGACCCAAAGTGTGGATCATGTGTATCAAGGCATATCTATTTTCTATGATTTTAAAAATGCAATTACAAAAAGAGGAGTACTAGTTGAATATGTTTCAGTCTACCTAAAATAACTTCATAGTAAAATTAATATGAGTGACACCCATAAGCAACCTGAACCAACCCCATACATCCAAAAGTTCATTATGAATGCCCTAGAGTCATAGTGAAAAATTATATTTGGCCAAGTCTGGGTTGATGATGGATTTACACCTAACACATTTAAACTCTCTCTTGTATCATACTTAATAATATATTCATTAGTTTTATCTAATATTAATTTATACTAAGTTGTCACATTTGTGTTTGATGGGATTGATATGAACTATTTGAGTTCCATGTTTAACTAATCAAGAAATTTGTTTCACAGGGAATCAAACAGGGCACATTGTGTCCACATATATATTAGGTTGTCATATTTGTGTTTAATAGGCTCAATATGACCTATGCATGTGCCACATGCAAAAAATTGAGTGATTAGTTTCATAGGGCACTAAAATAAGGAATATCAAGTGAGAATTTACATTAGGATATCACATTTGTATTTAAGGGGCTTGATATGCCCTATTTGATTGCCTTGTGCAACTCATTAAGTGATTGGTTTTACGAGGCACTCAAATAAGGCATATAGATTTTATGAATTGATTTTATGCACATGGCACTCAAATAGGACATAGAAAGTGTCAATTTACATTAAAGGTTATTGTATTTGTATTTATGGGGCTCAATTTGATCCATTTGAGTTCCATGTGCAACTAATCAAGTGATTGGTTACATGAGGCAACAAAATAGGGCATGTTGAGACTAAATTTTCATTAGTTTGTCACATTCATGTTTAGGCGGATGACATACCTTATTTAAGTGCTATGTACAAGTAATAAGTGATTGGTTACATAGGGCACTCAAATAGGTCATGTTTTGAGTTCAAATTTAGACTAAGTTATATTATTTGAGTTTAATGGTTTAATATACCCTATCTCAATGCATTGTGTAAATAATTGAGTGATTGGTTACATGGGTCACTAAAATAGGGCATATTGAGTCCAATTTTACATTAAGTTGTCACATTTGTGTTTAGGCTAGAAGATAAACCCTAATTAATCACCTCATTTAGTCAATCAAGCAATTAGTTAAAAGAGGCACTCAAATAGGTCATATCAAGTTTGAATTTTCTTTAGGTTGTCATTATTGTGTTTAAGGAGATTGATATGTCCTAATTTATATAACAACACAATGAATTAAGTGATCACTTGTTAGGTACTTAAACAAGCCAAATCAAGTGTGAATCTATACTAGGTTATCAAATTTGTGTTAAAATGGATTGATATTAGCTATTTAAGTGCTCTTAAAATGAATGTAGTGATTGGTTGCATGGGACATTTAAATAAGATATATCGACTCCCAATTTACATTAGGATATTGCACTTGTGTTTAGGGGCTATATTTTTCCTCTTTCAGTGCTCTATGTAACAAATCAAGTGATTGGTTTCATATGGAATTAAAATAAAATATATCAAGTGTAAATTTACATTAATTTTTTGCATTTTTATTTAAGGTGCTTGATTTTCCCTTCAGAGTGCCATGTGCAAAAAAATTGAGTTATTGGTTGCATAATGCACTCAAATATGGCATATGGAGTTTGAATTTACATTAGGTTTCTAAATTTGGGTTTAGGGGGATAGATATTACCTATTTGAATTCCTAATGATACAAATATAATGTTTCATTGCATGGGGAACTCAAATAGAGCATATTGAGTCTAAATTTACAAATTAGTTTGTCAAAATTATCTTTAGATGGATACGTATGCACTATTTGAGATCGCCATGCAACAAATCAAGACTTTGGTTTCAAGGGGAACTAAAAAAAGGCATATCAAGTCTAAATTTACTTTAAGTTACCACATTTATTTTTAGGGAGCTCGATATACCTTATTTAACAGCCTCATGCAATGAATAAAGTGATTGATTGCACACGACACTGAAGACTGTGTTTTAATAGAGCCTTCTAAGACTTTTGTTAACTTATTGAAGGATAAGAACTATCCTCTTTATAACTTTTATGATTAATACATCAAGTTACACCAATTATTTCAATGCAAAAAGTAATCATTGGAAGACTATGCCAATAAGTTCCATGAGTACACCACATACCTACGTGAGAACTTGACTAACCAAAATAAGGTACTAAAGTAAATTAGATTAATTTCACCTTATATCAATATGAAGTACATTAATATACAACCAATATATTATTATGGATTCTCTAGAAACACAACACACCTAACATTCTGGCCAATTCTATGAGTTTATGATGCACCTCAACCTGATTTACTGAATCTTTCTCATAACATACTCAATTGCAGTTTGAATAGCTAACCCCTTTCAAAATAAAATGCAATCTTAACATCCATTTGTTCAAAGGAAAAATCAACTCCACATAATTAGATGCTTGGATTATTAATAACAATATATTTTTTAATATACAACCCCCGAAAAATATTACTCCAAACAAAACTAATTGAATTCTAGCCATCCTACCATGTTTCTTTGAAATTTTATATCAGACTATAATATAAACTCAATATCCTTTAGTTCTTTATTTTAGAAGTAACCTCTATTTAAAGACCTATTTCAATGTGTCTTAGTCATTTATCTTAGAAGTAACTTCTATTTAATATTTCTTAATTAATATTTTATAAATTATATTAATTTAAGAATTTAAATTTAAAATAAATATGAATTATTTTTAAAAAATATTATTTTATTATTATTTTATTTATATATTTTATTTTCTAACTTTATCTTACTTTTAAATTTTCAACCTCAAACCACCTCCCCACCGCACCCCCCCCACCCCCACACACCCACACATATTTAAAATATATTCTAAATTATTTATTATATATTTTCTACATTTATGTTCACAAGCAATAAGTATACATAGTTTAAAAACACAATTTTGAAAATAACCATTTATAAAAACAACTATATAGATTGAAATTTTACACATATAAGTACTTATTATTTAATTTATAATTGTTAATTTAAAATTTAATTAAATTTGAAGAAGAATAAATATAAAAATATATAAAAGTTAACATTAATAACTCTATTAAATTTTATAATAAAAATGTGTATGTTTTTATAAATTTTAAAAAGATGATATAAAATAAAATTTATTCTTATTATATAAAAAGATTCTTCAGGTATATATATATATTTAATTATATAATTTGCAATCTTATTTTAAACTTATTATATATATATATATATATATATATATATATATATATATATATATATATATATATATATATAATTATAATTATAAATATATTTATAATTTTATATATATATATATATATATATATATATATATATATATATATATATATATATATAATTAATTTAAATATTTTTTATATAAATATATTTATAATATATATATTAATATTATTATAATTATAAAACAAAATTCATAAATATACATATATAATCATTCAACTGAAAAAAACAAAACAAACAAACAATTGTGATTTCACAATTGTAAATCATTCTTTGCATGTCATACGTTTTCGCTCAATTGTTTTCATATATTCTTTTAAATTATGAATTATGTTTACTATTTAACTTCTATTATTTTATATATAAAATAAAAAAGTATTATATAAGTGACAAAAATATTGGGGATCCTCGAGCTTTGCCAATATTGATTTTCCCCCCCTTACATTTGCTATGATATTAGATATTATAGTTTTTAAATTACAAATTAAGTTTACTTGTAATTATATTTTTTAATTATTATTTTGTTTATTATATTAAATATTATATAAAAGAATAAAATTTTGAGCATTTATGATGATAACTTTTCATATGGGTAATATAATATTAAGATTTTTTTCCTTATAAGTTTGTTTTAGTGTTATTTTAAGTTTATATAATTTTAATATTATTTAGTTTATAATTTATTATTTGTTTTAAGAGCCATTTAATTTGTTGGAATAAAAAGTTAATAGAATATCAAAATTTAATATTAACAATTCTATGTTTAAGTGTTATGATAAAAATATATATACTTTAACAAAACCAAACAATTAAAGTGAAATAACAATTTATGGGGTTTAATAACTAGTTGGTATGAAGGTAAAAAAAAGTGTTGATCATAATTATCTAAAATATTTGAAAGGAAAAAATAATAAAATATTTATAAATAAATTATTTCTTAGAAAAAATTTCTCAAATAAACTTAACTTTCTTTTCAAGATGCTTTTAAGGCCAAATTCCCCCTTCCAAAGATTAAAATAATTGTTGAATAAAGGCACATCCTCATTAAATAGGATCTTCTTGGAAATGAAAAGGTGAATATTCAGACATGGTTGGATAAAAGTAAGAATGTTACATGGATAACCTTTAAATATCATTGGGTTAAAAAAAAATGATGGAGCTTTTAAAGGTGACTCAAGTATATCATGAACTAGAAGAGTCATTTGAAATTAGACATAGGTTTATAAAGTCTTAGCTTTGTATACATGGGCTTGGTGATGCAACAAGGAATAAGGGACTCAATGTAGTATTCATTGTCTCTTTGTATGTGAGGCCAATAGATGTTTTGATATATCACAACTAGTGTTTTCATAATGAAGAAGTGTCATGTTGTCTTGGCATAGTGTGCTTCCCATAAGAGTCTTTGGTGAGATGCAACATCAAGAACACATAGACATCCAAGCTTGTAGAGAAGCTTGTCAAAAATCTATAAATCTTGAACTTAATCACCCTGAGTAAGGGTAGTATAGGCTTCCATGATGTCTTTATTTATTAAGTAAAGAGTTTATAAGTAAACCAAAAGTGTTAAAATAGACTTTAAAAGGCTCTGCTAGGGTTTCCTCCATGCACGTCATTGAGTCAACCCTTGAATTTTTTGTTAAGCTAGCTTGTCTACATACTATGGTGTTGCCTATGGGACTGACATTTATTATCTTTTAGGGTTTCTCAACTTCAAGTGAGGAAAACCTATTTAATGACTTCTAATTCTCTCCTAGCTGATTCAACTGTAGAGGAGAATGTTGGAGCATCGATAAATGCCCCCCTGCAAATGACTATGGAAGTTTGTATTGAAGGTATACCTCAAGGTAACTCTTTAGAACTTGATGTCATTTTATTGATTCTAGAATTTAATTTTGCTTGTCAATCGCTAGAAAAATTATATTTGATAGGTTATTTTATTGGTCAAATTCCCTCTAAAAGTATGTTTAGATCTTGGGTTCAAGCCCACTAGATTACTGATGGCATAAAGCTTGAAAGTGTCTAGAATATGACCAAGTATTTTTTCTTTTTCATTTTTTTTATCCTTCCCATGTAGGAGGTATTCTCCATAAATTAACCATATGGTATGTTAGGAACTCACTCATGGTTCTCTCCCTTTGGACATGAGACTTTGTATTCTCTGAGCACACTACTCTCAAGGTCCTAATTTTTATAGAATTTCTAGGTCTCTACCTCCCCTATTGGTATTTTATTCACCAAATTGATTATTTCATAGGTTAGATTATTCTTCATGAGCAAAATAGGTTCTATTCTTCTAGGTTATAGAAGTGGGTTTGTGTGGAGGTAGACCTTTCTCAGGATCTTAAAGAGTTTGTGGAGATTCAAGTTGGGGATGTGAGACAATCCCAATGGGTTATGTATATCAACTTACCCAATACCTGGTTGCATTTCTAAACCACCAACCATTAAATTTAGGACTATCCCCTTCAGCTAGCCCATAACAATGTGCCCAATTGTTCATCCTTTCCTAATCACTCTCTAAAAGCTAAAAAAAATTAGTTGAGGACGGATGGACTAAGGTATGGATGAAGAATAGCCACATTAAAGTTATGAGCTCAAACACATGAAATCATAAAGGAGGAAACAATCAACAAGTAATGGCCCATAGGGCCAAGATTCTATTGATAAAGAGTCTTCTCAGTCACAAGGTAAATCTTTGAAAGTGATAGAAAAAATTATGGTGTAAAACACCCCTCTAGTAACCAATGTTTTATCTCATGATCCACAGGTTTCTCAACCTAGTTCATCTAGTTTTTTGGACTCACAACCAACCTCTCTACCAATTCTTGCTCAATGGGATGCACTTAAGTGCTCTTGTAACCCTCCTAGGATGTGTTAAGAGTTAGAGGAAAGAGAGTATCATTTTGAATATGTTGTGATGAGGAAATTAAAATTAGATGCTTTTTAAATGCTAATAGTCAACATTTTTTATGAAATATCTATGATCCCTCACAAGGCCTAGATTTTGAGGATATGTCTTTTGACACCCATCATCTACGAATTGATTTTCATGGAATGTTTGGGGTCCTATAGACCTAAAATGAATTTTTTGTGTGTGATTTTAGAAGGAAGTTTCCCAAGATGGACATTTTTTGTCTACAAAAAGTGAAGGTGGTAAATTTTTATTAATGGCAGTCAGTAACTCTATCTATCTATCTATCTATCTATTATTATTATTATTATTATTATTATTAATATTATTATTATGCATGGTAATCATGAGGTAGGACATTATGGTTTAATCACGTTTATTTGTCCAAAGTGGTAGTCATACTTAGTGCAATATGAAGTGGACCCCACCAACTGGTTAGTTTGGGAAATTTTCAACATTAAAATCCATTCCTTTTGATTTATGAATATTTACACTTTAAATGAAGCCAATGATCTTAGTAATTTATGTTGATAGATTATAGAGGATCTCCCTGATGCTCATTGGGTCATTGGTTGTGACTTTAATATGATTGCATCTCTTGAAGACAAATTGGGCCACCTACCAATCGCTAGGCAGTTGGTGAAAAGGTGGCATGGTATTATATGTGTACTAAATGGGTATTTTATGACCAAAACTTGATTCAATGGCCTATATACAAAGTTTGGTACACCTACAGTAATATCAAGGATGACCCTATTCAAATTTTGAAATGCCTAGATTGAGCAATGATATATACTCAACTGTTATTTTCCTTCAACAATAATTTTTCTCCTTCATTGCAGGCTTTGCTATATTTTATGCTTTTTGGTCACTCCCCCATTCAATTTTGATGGATGTGGTATTCCATGAAACCCAAGGTTTATAAAACCCAATTCTTCCTTAATACCTCCTTGTTCAAGCGTGGGCCCACTATGGCCCACATTCATAGAGTTCAGAATCTAGATCCCCATTTGACCTATATTCTAGTTGGATTATGTTGTGGAATGATGATATTAGAAGTAATTCTCACTTTTTGAGAGTCTATGGCCACCAACTTGATAAAATTTGATAACACTCTTACTTGACCACTTCCTCAGAGCTTAGTTGTTCCACTTTAGCCCTAGAAAAAGATCCCTTCAATGAGATATTACAGGTTAAAGTCCCTTCTTTTTGGCATCACATATAGATTACAGATAATTATAATTCCCAAGGATATCAAATCAAATACAAAATTTAGTGGCTCAAGATAGGAGACAAAGCCTCCAAAGCGTTCTTTCAAATTCTTAGAGCTAACAATTTAAAGTAGCAGATTCAAGCTATTTTTTATGCTGGTAGGAGATTATCAGAGATGTCACATATTTTTCAAGACTTTGTCCACCATTATCAATAAGTGTTCAAAGCCTAGGAATCCTCCATAAATCATGACACAACCCTTAAATAGTGTCTCATAGTAGTGCCTTGTAAAATCACTCCCACTCAGTGAGTAGCTTGCGATAGGCTCCTCACTGTGGATGATTTATTAGAGGTAGGAGATCATATGGAAAATAATAAAGCTCTAGGAATTGATGGCTTCCCCTACGAATTTTATAAAACCCTTTGGACCTTATGGGTTCTAACTTATACCATGTCTATCAAGAATCCTTTTACAAACATTCTCTATGGAAGAATATAAACAAAGCAGACATTAAATTCATACCTAAATAATGGGATCATGAGTTGATTTATAATTGGTGGCCGATCACCCTCCTAAATGTTTCTTATAAAATTATTACTAAAGATTTGGCATTCTAATTATGTAATCTGTTACTGCACATCATTTACCTTGAGCAAATAGGATTCATCAGAAGTAGGTATATATTAAATAATATCAGTATGGTTTGGGAAGGAATAGAATGTGCTAGGAGATCTAATAAAAGTTCTTTATTCATAAAAATTTACTTTGGAAAGGATTATGACTATATTGAGTGGCCTTTCATCTTGGCCATGCGTAAATTCATGGGCTTTGGGCCAAATTTCATTCAAACCATCCAGATGCTTCTTTTAGACACCTCAACTATCCTCTCTATTAATGGAGTCACCTCAGAACAATTTCATTTGATTCGGTCTATTTTCTAAGGATGTGCACTTTAGTAGTGTCTCAAAGTGGTGCCTTACAAACTCACTCCCACTCAGTGAGTAGATTACAATAAGATCCTTATTGTGGATGATCTGTAAGATGCAGTGGCTCATATGAAAAATGATAAAGCTCTAGATATTGATGGCTTCCCCTGTGAATTTTATAAAACCCTATAGGACCTTGTGGGTTTTGACTTATACCATGTCTATCAAGAAGAATTTCACAAAAATTTTCTAGGGAAGAATATAAATAAAGGAAACATTACATTCATACCTAAACAAGGGTATCCCAAGTTGATATGTAATTGGAAGTCAATCACCCTCTTGAATGTTTCTTACAAAATTATTGCTAAAGCTTTGGCATTTTGATTATGTAATATATTACCACACATCATTCACCCTAATCAAATAGGATCCATTTGAATTAGGCATATATTAGACAATATCATTGCAGTCTGGGAAGGAATAGACTAGGCTAGGAGATCTGATAAAAAATCTATGTTCATAAAAATTGATTTTGAAAAAGATTATGATTGTATTGAGTGGTCTTTCATCTTGGCCATGCTTAAATCCCTGAGCTTTAGGCCAAATTTCATTCAAACCATCTAGATGATTTTTGTAGATTCCTTGGTTGTCCTCTCTATTGATGGAGTCACATCAGAATAATTTGGTTTGTTTCGATCTATTTGCAAATGATTCCCCTTGGCACTTGCCCTATATATGCTTGTAGTAGAGGGTCTTGGATATATTTTTAGTGATGCCCAAGCTAGGGGCCTTGTCAAAGGAATATATATCCATCTAGATGAATAAAACCTTCAATAAGATATCCAATTATTGAATGGCCACTTTGTTGATGATTCTTCCTTACTATTATTGAAGAAGAGGATAATGTGGAGAACACCTTGCATTGTCTCAACACCTTTTGCCTTGCCTCTAGCTCAATCATCCAATAGAAAAAACTTGATGCTATAGGTAGTTATACCTCCCCCCATTGATGTGGACTGCCAAGTATGGGTGGGCCTGGATCTAACATGTTGAAATTTTCAAGTTTCTTGGCATCCATTTTGCTTTTGATGCCTCTCTACCCATGCTGAGGCATTATGTTGTTAAGAGAATAGAAAATAATCTAGATTATTGGGTGACTAACCCCTTATCATTAGTATGAAAATTTTAAATCCACTTAAAAGTGACTGCAACAACCCATGTTTACTACTCTTCATGCTGGGTGCCTTCCATGAATACTTACCAAAATCTTGAAAAGCTTCTTAAGGATTTATTTTGGGCCAATTATTCACATGGCCATGGATTTCATAGGGTTGATTGGGAATATTGTTACCTCATGTAGGATGCCATAGGTATGGGGCTAATTGACGTGGCTTGTCAATGAGTTGCCTTATGTGCCAAATAGATTGTCTAGGCCATTGAAGGCAAAGAAGCTTGAAAGGTGTTGTTTTGGAACTACTTTTCTTTAAGACTTCTCAAAGTCAAAAATATTGGAAATAACTTGGCTTCTCCAATCTGCTCATCATCAAAG
This sequence comes from Torreya grandis, assembly GCA_037957365.1. Lineage (NCBI taxonomy): Eukaryota > Viridiplantae > Streptophyta > Pinopsida > Cupressales > Taxaceae > Torreya > Torreya grandis. The sequence continues at coordinate 1,469,789 of JARHVA010001243.1, read as the reverse complement.
CCCCTATTCAAATTATAAGGTCCTTTATTGTTAAAAATATTTAGAAAGTATGGGAAAAGATAAAACCATGTCTTTGCTAGAATGGCTTAGGGTTATAAGATGATTTGTCCATTAGCTCACATTCACTATGGTGGTCACCTATTATCAATTTCAATGAGATCCCTCTGGCTAAAGTTCCTTGGATCAATGTTCTCAAATTGTTTCATCTAGGCATTCATATTATCCAAGTCATATTTTGTAAGCAGGCTCACTCTTGGCTATCCTGGGAGGAGGTGAAAACAAAGTTTTTTTTAGCCAACTCTGATAGAGAGTCTTATGAATAAATCCTTGATGTTGTTCCACCTTCAATGCTTCACAATATCTTTTTTATTTATGCTCATCCTTGAAGGAAGGACTAGAAATGGTATTTTGAAACCCCATTTCCTAAATACACTCCCTAACTTGGTTATGGGTGGCTCACTCTCCACATGCCTATGGTGGATAATCTTAACTCTTGTTGGTGTCTTCATTCTTCAGTTCATACCTCGTGCTTTCATTTTCATATTGTTTGGGGGGATTGTTTGGAGCCCAAGTTAGCTTACTTTTCTTGGTGTGTTCTATACCAAGGCCTGCCTATATGCATATGGCTTGTGAATTTAGGAATTTCCATTCCAAAATGCCCTTTCTATGGCCACATAGAAACTCTTCCTCATCGTTTCTAGCATGTCTCCAAAGCCCAATGGGTCTGGATGTGGATTCATGACCTTCTAAAGCCTTTCTGACCTGAGTTCTTTTAGTGGGAACATATCCTTCTTGGAGATAAACCTACCTTACCTTTTAAATACACCCATGGCTAGCATATTTTTAGGGTGGAAATTCTATTTTGGTTATAGAAAGAAATAAATAATGCATCATTTAGCAATGTTTCTTCATATTGTAATTTTTTTCTTTCAACAAATCTTCCATTATTTCTAATGTGCTTTTGCAGATTCAAGTGTAAGAAAATAAATTTTCCATAGAGCTTGGCCTTCTTCGGAACCTTCTCACTCATTAGGGAGATGTTCCTTATGTTATGGCACAAATTCATCCTTCTCCACCTAGGGATAATAGAATTTCTAGAAGAAATGTTAGTCCTTGTCCTAAAGGTGGTCAGTGATGCAATCAGTCTAAGTGTCACTCTCATAGGGAAAATTCATATCAATGCATGTCTCCTCATGGATAGTAGTGAGGATGACAGCCACTAGCTCCTTCCCCTACTGGATAGGATGGTTGGGGTGATCCTCCTCCTCCTCATATACATCCTGATGCTTGGGGGTGCCACTTGAAGGTCGAACAGACATGATGGATAAGTTACCCATGCTCTCTCTTTCCATTTCTTCTACTTTGCAATAAGAAGATGATAAAGACACTACTTAGGCTTCTGGTTCAGAGCCAATTGAAGATGGAAATGAGTTACCTATCTCAAGTTGGGGTCGAGATTATATGGATCCTCTGCCTTTCAACCTTGATTTTGAAGCTTAGTTATGTTTCCTTATTTGTTTATGATGTTGTGATGACTCACTCCTAGGTAGGTTCTAGAATTATTTTTATTTATATAGTGGTTTGTTCTTAAGCTTGGCCTAGTTTGACTCGAGGCATGCTTCCATACTGGATATTTTTTGTGATTTTTTTTTGTGTATATATATATATATATATATATATATATGCATACATATATATATGCATGTATATATGTATGTATGTATATATGTATATGTATGTATATATGTATATGTATGTATATATATGTATATATATATATGTATATATATATATGTGTGTGTGTGTATATATATATATATATATATATATATATATATATGTATATATATATATATGTATATATATATATATATATATATATATATATATACATATACATATACATATACATATACATATTTACATACATACATAATCAAATATAGCCTTTGAAAAATGCACTATTCAAAAATTAGATGTGGAAATGTGAAAAATTAGGACATTGGATTGTAAGGTACTACTAATTGTGGATATGATTGAATTGTTTGTTTCTCTACCATTTTATTTTTTTGATAACAAATTGAGGGTTGTGGGAGCCCTCACCTTTTAATAATAAAAATAAAATAAATGAGATATAAAGAATCCAAACTGAACCATCAATTTAAAATCATAGAGACCAAATTATCAATGAAATCTTTCTAATCCTAAAATACAACAACGCTAATAGACTATGACTTTAGCCTGACATGGAGGCTTAAATTGAATAAATAAGCATCCTCCTTGTCCAATAAAAAGTAGATCTTACATAGTCCATTGTGACCCATCTTGAATTGAATTCATTGAATCTAAAAGTAGAAGTAGAAGAGTTGATAAAAGATGGTGTTCAATGAATGATAGAAGATCATTTTTTCGATTGAAGAGACGATGAAAAATCATTTTTCCCACCAAAAGAGAAATATAAGTTTTATTTATAATTAATTTTTTCTTTTACTTGAAACTTTTTAATGCTTCTCTCTTAAATCATTTTCTTAGTTTTTCTATAATGTTATCTTTTCACTATTATTTGGTTGTATTTTTATTATTCTTTTATTGTTGAACAATAGTGTTGTTTCTTTCCTTTTAATAGTTTTCTTTTATTTTTGCTCTTCTTTTCTATGTTTCATGTTTTTTTAAACTTCATGTAGTTTAATGCAGTCCTTTTTACATTTTGTAAACTGTTGAACTTGTTCAAAGACTAAACCCTGTTTTGTATTCCAAATTCAATTCTTTATTCCGATGAAAAATATATAAAAAAGAAGGATCCCTTTCAAAACTTTCATTTTATATCACTAACATTTATGTTATCATTTGCACCTATTTCACCCATCAAATATTTCTTAAAAAAGTCAAATCAATTTGATAGTATTAAATATAAATACAAGGATGTTTTACTGATATTAAGGTAAGGTCGGTGGAAAGAAAAACACTGAATTGGCTGATAAAACATATAAAAACTAACATAAATTACATAGAGTGATGAAAATTATTGATTCAACACTTGTGTATGCATTATAAATATACATTAATGAATTGAAGATTTTACAATTATGTATATATATTTTAAATAAAAGAATTTTGAACAATGACCTGTCGCTATTTCAAAATAATTTTTAGAAAAAAAAATCAAAGTTAATGCATTCCCTGTATTTGTGAACATTGCTTTTCACAATAAACAGTTGAAAATATGCACCGAAAAAAAGGTACTACTAATAAAAGTCCAATATTCCTCAATTCGTTAGTTTAGAGGCTACCTCTTTTTTAAATATCTATTTGATGTTTCTAAATTAATATGTTTTGAATTAATAAATTAAAATTAAATTAATTTATTAACTTAATTTTAAAATAAATATAAAATATTTTGTAAAATATTAAAATATATTTTATATATTTATATTTTTTATATAATTTTATTTTTATTTTTTTTAATTTTTCAACTTCATTTTGTTTCTACATTGAATAATATATATATACTACCAAAAATATTTAAAATAAAAATATTATAAATTTTTAGTTTTATAATATAATATTAAAAAATTATATATTTTAAATTATTTATTATAACTTTTCTATATATAAATAAAGCGTACATTTATTTTAACATGTATATAATAAGAGTACATGAATTGAAACAATAATTTTGAATATAAATATTTATAAAATAAATTATTTAAATTGAAAGTTTATACATATACATATTTATTGTTTATTGTTTTAAAATTTTATTTATTTTTATAATATATATATATATATATGTAATTTGAAGTCTTATTTTTAATTGATAATACTACTAGTTTGAGGTAAGAGATAAAAACTTAAAATCACTCAGGTAAAAATAAAAGATTACATTTATTATAAATAAGAAAAAATAAATTAACCCAAACATATTATAATACAAAAAAATTGTGTTATTTGATATTTATTATAATTATAATTTTTTTTTAAGTTCATATATTTTGAAGGTAAATTTTATATTTAATTATGTCATTTAAAATTATGTAAATTGTAACTTCACATAAGAAATATAGTATTATATATATATATATATATATATATATATATATATATATATATATATATATATAAAATATATATTTAGAATATTATTAAAAAGCACAATTCATAAATAATTAATGTAAAATCATACTTATATTAAATACATACGGTAAAATTATTCAACTTTTAAAAAAATACAAAAGATATGTAAATGTGTAAAACTTTTCAACTTCTACCAACTATTTAACTTTTAAAAAAAAAAACACAAAAACAATATATAAAACCATTTAATTTCTACTAAATATAAATCACACTTAATAAAATAATATCTATAAAACTATTCAACTTTTAACAAGTACAATTCAAAATATACAAACCCCTTCAACTTCTACCAAATATGAATAGTAATATATAAAATTCTAATTAATAAAATAATATATATAAAACCATTTACCAAATATAAATCACAATATATAAAACCCTAATAATGGATAAATTCAACTTTAAGATAAAATGCTTTTTTTCAATACCATCTCTACCATCACCTTCTCACTTCCTCTTCGAAACCAAATAAGTAATTATAACAAAAATTATTATATATAAAACCATTCAACTTTTACCAAACATAAATATATCCTTATTTTAATTTTGGATTTTTTTTTGGTTTCAATACCCTCTACACCATTTCATTGTCACCTTCTCTACAAAACCGAATGAGTAACTATCAAACCAAAAAAACAAAAAACAATAATTTATTTTTGGAATGAAGATACCATAATCAAACAACCCTTTTGAAACGCGTTTATTCTCCGCATGTCATGCGTTTTCGCTGATTTGTTTTCATACATTTGTCATGTTTATTTTTAAAATTGTGAATTATGTTTATTTGCATGATAGCTTTGCCATTATTGTTTGCATGTCGTGTTTTAGCAGATTTTTTTCCCATACATTTGTAATGTTCTTTGATTTATATTTTTTAAATTAAGAATTAAGTTTATTTTTTAATTTTATATTTTAATTATTATTCTATATATAAAATTAAAGAATTATATAAATAACTTTAACATTTTGAACATTTATGATAACTTTTTAGATGGGTTTGATAGAATGTAAATAATTTTTTCCTTTGGAGTTTCTTTTACTTTTATTTTAAGTTATTATTATTATTATTATTATTATTATTATTATTATTATTATTATTATTATTATTATTATGTTTTATGGTTTATCATTTATTTTAAGAGTCATTTAATTTGGAGGAATTTAAAATTAAAAGAGTAACAAAATTTGATATCAACAATTAAATGTTCAAAGTGTTATGATAAGAATATATATATTTTGACAAAACTAATCTAATAAAATAATTAGAGGTCAATCAAAGTGTCTTATCAATTTGTAGGGTTTAATCTTTAGTTGGTATGAAGATAGATAGGACTATGTTGGTATCATTTGGAAAATGGTAATGACCTTGATTATTTGGAATATTTAGAAAGAAAAAATAACATAATATTCATAGATAAGTTATTTTCTAAAAAGGTTTCTCAAAATAATTTAACTTTCTTATCAAGATTTTTTTGGGACAAAATCCCCCTTGCAAAGGTCAAAATAGTTGGTGAGTAAAGGCACATCCTTATTAAATAGGATCTTCTTAGAAATGAAAACTTGAATAGTTGAACTTGGTTGGATAAGAGTAAGAATGTTAGATGGACTACCCTTAAAGATTAATGAGTTAAAAAAAAATTAAAATGGGGCTTCTAAAGGTAACCGAAGTATATATGAGCTAGAAGAGTCATTTGAAATCAGACAAAGGTGTAGAAAGTCCTAGTTTACTATATGTGAGCTTAGTGGTGCAATAAGAAATGTAAGACTCAATGTGATGCTCAGTGTATTTTTGCATGTGAGACCAATAGATATTTTGATATATTGCAACTAGTGTCTTAATAATGAAGAATTGTAATGTTGTCTTAGCATAGTGTGCTTCCAATAAGAATCTTTGGTGAGATGCACCATCAAGAACACAAAGATGTCCAAGATTGTATAAAATCTTGTAAAAAATGCATAAATATTGAACTTATTCATCGTGATAAATGACACTATAGGCTTTTGTGAAGCTCTTATCTATTAATTAAAGATAATTTATTAGCAAAGTTATGGTCAATCATGTCCAACACTGTTATGTGTGTGTGTATGTCGATTTTACTAAGGTAACCTATAGCCTTATTTTCATTTTCCTTATGATTTTTAATGTGGTTTGCATTATCCAACTCGCTTTATGTATGTATGAACCGAGGTGGCTTATGATCTAAATGGATGATTGTCTCCTTATCCAATATGTATCAGTGTCATTAATTTACTACTTGTATAATAGTGTATAATTCTTTCTCATAGGTGAAATATCATTAAAACTACCACTAAATGTATGTGTGCCCTACATGACTAGATCTCCATGTTGTGTGAGTACCATGCCGAGTGCATAGTCATATGTGTCAATGTGAATCTCAAAGGATTTTATAATATCTAGCACTTCTATAATAAGTACTACATATAGGTTCTCCTTTAACTCATCAGAAGCATGATGTTGTGTATGTGTCTAGTGTAATAATACTTTGGTGTGGATGAATTGACAAAGAGACAATGTCATGTGTGAGAAACCAACAACAAACTTGTAGTAGCAGTTATCAAGTCAAATAAAAATCCTCAATTCAACAAAGTTTGTTGATCTTCAATTACCTTGATCTTATCTAGATCTACCTATGGATTTTTGTACAAATAATGATTTAGCTCAAGTATTAAATCTATATGTAACACTAGATGTACACTTTACTAAGTTAGCTTGTAATTTTTGTTTTTGCATGGTGTCTAAGATGTGTGAAATGTGATCCACATCTCATCCCAAGTCTTACTAAGGATAAGGATGCCAACCAAGTAGATGATGATGATGAAGGAGTCGAGGAATGGCCTCGGTAGATCATCCATTAAGCTCATGAATGTTGTTGATGCACTAGTTTAAATTAAAAAAGTTTCCAACCATTCCTACAATCCTTCACACATTTTTAATGTTTTTTTCCCAAATATCATCAAGAATGACTATTACATGATGATGTCTTGAATTCATGTTGATCCTGGTGAATTATTGTGTACTTCATATCTACTCTATGAGGTCTTCAATATGTGGTATTATGTATCAATTCTTCATTATTATCTTGTTGAGCATGTGGTAGTCAATGCATAAACACTATGTACCATTTTTTGGTGTGAGGACTATTGGGATTCCACAAGGAGAAGATATAAGTCTCATATTTCCTTGATAAAGAATCTCTTCTATTTGGTGCCATATTTCATCATTCTCCTGAATGGACATATGGTATAGTGAATATTTTAGAAGATGGGATTCAGAACCAAATCAATATGATTCTTCAATGCACAATGTGTTGGAATATAATTTATCTTTTCAAAGATATATCCATATTACTATAGTATCATATAGATTTTTTGTTACTATGATGGTTTTTACATGGATTAGTACACTAATAATGCATATGTTCTCTCTTGTGTAGGTGCTTGTGGGAAAACCTTGAGCAGGATAAACTTTATGTTTGAAACATGAGTTTGTGACATTGTTTAGAAGAGACCAAATTGATTTTAGTAGTAAGAGGTGACTCCAAAAGGATAATTAACTAATCCTTGACATGCAAAATCCATTGTTGTAGTCTGAAATGATAATATAGCATCATGGTCATATAAATAGAACCTTATGAGAAAAATGTCACAAACCTCAAGTGGCATGATGTCACATGTGATTGTGTCCTCCATGGGATTGAAGTTTTTCTATAAATTACATTTATATAGGATGTTTATATCCTTTCTTTGTTGAAACAAACCTAAGGAGTATGGTTTAAGAAGTACTTTAATGATGAGGCCTAAATGTTGGGTTATACCTTATGCAATGTTGTTTTTATAACTTCTATTGCTAATGAGAAAATGAAAAAGATAACCCTCCATAGAAAAACATGACATGGGAGAGATGCTCTCATTCCCCATATTTTTTGATAATAGTGGTGTTCATGTTCAAACAAGCAACATTTAAATTAATATCATTTTTTGGTGTAGGAATTGACGTAGACTGCACAATCACTAATTATTACATTCAACATTTAAAATCATTTTATTACCTTGTGTAGTATCAATGACATATTTTAATCCTTAGTTATTCATGCCTTTCTCTATCATAAAATACATTGAAGCATTATGGTGTTATGTGGCCTTCTTAAACCACTCCCCCTTGTGTGCCTTATTCTAGTTATGCATGGAAGTTACGCATGGTACATTGTGCATGGGTTGACTCTGACACATAACATTGAATGAAGAAGAGAAATTATAATTCATATTTTCCTTGGATTTAATCTGAGAGAAATCATGATATGCTTTCCTCAATGTGTCAAAATCCAACAACTTTAGCTTTGCATGAGTATAAAGTGAGAGACCACTAATGTACTTCAACACCTTATTTTTATCTATAAATATTTTGCAAAGACATGTAGCAATGTAATAAAACTCTTTGATATACTCTTCAAATGAGTACTTCTTGTGAGATTACAACTAATTAAAATTTATGTATTTATCTTCACAGTTACCAATGGGGTACTAATCATCCTTTAAGCTGTTGATAAAATATTTTTATGTTTCAATGGGCTCATGATATTTATTACACATGATGAATATTTCCCACCAGTGGAAAATTGAAACAGATATCTTCAACATTGTGATGGTGATATTCTATGTGTTAGTGAAATGATTGATTGAGATGTACGCTTAAAGTTTTATAATCCATTTAATGAATGTTTTCGTATTTATTTTTATTTTAAACATTAGATTTCTAAGACCGACTTACACCTAAAATGGGTTTATTATCCAAAAAATAGTTGTGTAGACATACGAAAGGAGTGGATTATGGTCCAATTTTTATCATGAGTTAGAATAATTTACTAAAGAGTTTACTATGTTATTCCTCAAAGGAATCTTGAGTAAATTTCTATAGATCTAATAGTGCCTTAATGATTTTCTTTGGGTGTCATCCATCTTACACTTGCTGCTGATTTATTTTGGATTGTTTGAAACATAACCAATTAATAATACTTCTTTAACACATTGTGTTAATGTGTTTATAGGAATATGAGACTTATTACTCTCATATCAATGATCTTTACTCATGTCAGTGTAGTGGACAACTTGGTCTTGGCACCAAGTTATGGGTTGCAGTGCATAGAGGAAAACTAAACAATAACACCATAACATCCAAAGTATAAATTATGTCATGTCTACAATGTAATTCTTTTCCTTTAGCATGATGTCAAAATCATATGGAAAGTGTCTTCTCTTAAAATAGAAAAATAAATAGCATGTCAAAGCAATCACTATTAAATTTAACTAATTTCATCAAATATTGAAAGTTACATATATTATAATATTAATATTCAAATATTATAGTATATAATATTAAAAATCTAATCTAATATAAGCACCTTGAATATGATATCTCTCGATAGATTATAATAGTGATAAATTTTATGGACATAAACCTAACCATTATATATATTTTATTATTATTAAAAACATAAACATAAACTGGTGAATGGTAATTTATATATAAATTTTTACTTATAGTTAACTATAATATATATATATATATAGACACACACACACACACACACACACACACACACACACACACACACACACACACACACACACACACAC
>JARHVA010001243.1:1435000-1445000 GCA_037957365.1 Torreya grandis | reverse complement strand
AAAAAAATCAAAAGGTAAAAATGAATTATCCATCCCCATGTGTACATCATTAATTCTTACATCCATTGGAGGCACAAATTATGTTTGCAAACCATTTTCCCCTAAGGACCAAAATCTTATTGCTACATCTACCATGGGGCTAGTGAATGCTTCAACTCAAATACTGATTTCAATGCCTATATCAACTCAAACCATGTTCACATCCCATGTGGTGAATTATCTAGTATACAATTGCAATCCCAATGGGCTTATAGTGCAATCTTTCCACCAAATTATAAAGGTTTCAAAACACAAGGTTACCAATATTAAAAAAAATGATTTAAAGTCTCCTCATGCTATTGACTTAAAAGATGTGTTACATAATCCTCTTGAACCTAGAATATATTTTCACCCTTTTCAAATTAATTTTTTTCACCTAACATTTTATGATAGTGAGGGTGATTGTGAACATCATCTCTAATATTTCTATATGCCATGCCTTGATTATGCCTCCAATGATAAACTTTTGACAAAATTATTTCCAAGGAGCCTAAAGGACTATGATTTATGATGGTTTTATGACTTACCAATACAATTAGTGAGAGAATTAAAAACTCTAGAGAATTATTTTATAGCACATTTCCTGATCAACATCACTAAAAAATGTCATATGCTCAAATTGTAAAGATTAAACAATTAACCAATGAACCTATCAATGAATATGATTTTGGATGCAAAACAATGTTGGCTAAAATGACAAATCTAATGTTAGATAAATAACTTCAATAAATATTTAAGCAAAGTTTTATTACTCTATTACATAATTCCAATTTTTTTAATAAATTCAAAAACTTTGATGTCTTATGCCATGTTGTTCAAGATCATGAAATTATACTTATTTCATTGAACAAACTTAATTATGTATCAAACACACTGAATACAATGAGTATCAATTTTAATGTCAACCCAAACTACAAGGTGAAACCTACAGAACCTAAAAAGGAAGTAACCACAATGGTTAATGTAGTGTCACATCAAAATAAATGGCTCATCTTATCCAATGCATCTAAAATTAAATTTACATGATTACCCGAGTCTCTAGTTTATTTACTTACAATTCTTGTAGATTGACATCTCATATCTCTCCCTCCTCCTATAAATATTGATATGAGTCGACTTCTACCCAAAGAATATGATGTTAATGCATATTTTTGAATATCACCAAGGCCTTAGGCATTCTATGAATAATTTTATACATTAAAGCATAAGATCCAAGATCTTATCAATTACTAAAAGATTACTTTTGATGATCCTTTAAAGGATTTAGGTTCATAACCTATTGATCACTATGATTATAATATATTTAACAACCTTTCCATGGTCATTCTAGGAAAGATATAAAAACTTGTAAATGACATATAACATACATCCTCTTCCATTACATTATGGGCACCATTTAGATGGGATGATTCAAAGACCTTTTATTATATTTGATGGTTGAGTGAAATAGTGGATGATGACTTAGACCTTCATTCATTTTTTATTCAAGCATACCTTGACCACCAGCCTATATATAATGTTATGATTGAAAATTTTGTAAGTGATAATGTATAGAGTATGACATTACTTACACATTTTGGATACACACATGATGATTTATAGCCTTCAACCAAAATAATCATAACATTTGATGGGACATCAAAACATGTTATTGGTGAAATTTATTTACCTTTATAGGTTGGTATAACACATGTGGTTACCACCTTTTTAGTTATATTGTAAATGAGACTATTTGATATGTCATTGGGAGGTCCTTGAATACATATAATCTATGTAGTATCTTCTATAATGCATGGGTGTATTAAATACATTCATACCAATAGGGTATGCATAGTTTTCATAATTCTATATGAAGAAAAGAAAATTATTGCTAGGCATATAACTATAAAAACTACTAATGACAATCATCTATAAAAAAAATAATAATAATAAATTTCCTTTCCTAGGTGGCCCATACCTGAGAGGCCTTTACACTAGAGACAAACATTAGATTCAATAGAATTCTATTCTAATTACACAACATATTCCTTTACCTATAGAAACTAAACATGTTTCAGTTACTAATACTCTAAAGAAACCATAAATCACTCAATAATGGGTTCCATAAACCCCTACTCCTTCTATTGTTTATTCATGACCATAAAGTTCTATGACACATACGTAGAGTACCATAGATTATCTAGATCCATATATGACACATATACTTGTTACTTGGAATTATTACTAATTTGATGTACCATATTCCAACTTGGGAGCCACATATAATCATCACTTGGATTGGATTATAGGTTATCCTTTTTTTTAAATATTTCAAAAATACTAAAAGATAAAATATTCTGAAAATTCAAGAAAATACAAAAAACATTCAAATAATTCAAAAATATAAAAATATTCAACATTCTCATGTTTTATTAGAAAATTTAGCACCTATATTATTTTTTATATGCTAATATATATCATATCATTTCTTTCTATAAACACATATGTTTCACGCATATTTTGAGTGTGATACATGCATACCGAAACATATGATATATGCACTTACAAATGTTGGACTTCACTTCTACCTACATCATATAGTATGTTGGGGGAATCTAATTATTTGATCATGATTAATGCATGTTACATATCCTTTATGATAATTTATACATTATCATTTTTGAACTTATATACTAATGCTTATATTTATATATATATATATCCATGCTCATATCTTTCCCTGTGTACTTGATATGCTATGTTACATAATGTTTTTGATAACACATATATGTAAGGACTAGTATGACATGATTTTGTTGGTTACATATAGTTAAAATATTTATATTGTCACTTATTTGACTATATTTTATTGTTTGTTATTTTATATCTCGTGGAACATTTGAATATGCTTAGTTTTTGTTATCCCTCATACAATTATTTGTTGTTTGGAAATTTAAAAATTTCTTTGTATGTTGGTTGAAAATCTGAATATTTCATTTCCTTTTGATTGTGAGGAATTTGAACATGCCCCTTGTATGAGGTCTCCTTGGACTAATATTTTGCATCACATTGAGTGTTCTTGTGTGTGTTCTTAATTTTTTGTTAAGCTTGTATTTCTACTCTCTAGATGTTTCCATGATAGATATCATGCACATTAGGAATTTATGTGATCACATATAGTGGGATTCATTGATATATCTACTTATACATGTTACTCCTATATGTTACATGTTTCATACATAAATTATATAGTTACCTTATCCTTTTGAGGTAATGTACCTGTTATCCAATTTTGAACCCTAGGTCAAAATAGGATCCCTATAGACAAAAAAATTGAACCTTAGGTGATTTAGGAGGTTCTAGTTGAGTAAAAAATATCTTAGTTTAATTTATTAAGGTAAATTTAGAAATATTAAGGTAAGTCTCTTTTATGTGTTTTGGTCTAATGAGTCTCCTATGTGAAAAAGGGTCATTTGTGGTGCCTTAAAAGATGTTTCATAGGTTATTATGGGTTTATAAAATTCATTTCATGTGTCCAAAAAAATTTCACAATGTTTTATGAAGTGTTTTAAAGTTTGAAGACCATATGTTAACTTGATGGTGTTAAAAATGCATATAAAGGGTGATTTTAGCTAATATTTATGTTTTTAAAAGTTAAATAACTTAAAAATATATAAAAGACAAATTAAAAATATTTTGTATTGGTTTCTCAATTGCCACACCTATCAACTTGTTAGATAAAGTTAGATTCTTTCACTTCAATGCTAGTTTGGGGGAGTTAAGAGAAGTTGTACAGACTTGTGGAAGCTACTTGTAGGTGAAAACATTGTATAGGTGTGATTTCATATCCTATTTATTAGAACAAATATTTAAAGGAATTTTTATATCCAATAGTTTAATAAATATTCTTCTCTCTCTCAATATCCCCTTCACAAGCTAGTGAAGGCCAACTTCAAGTAGATGATATAGGCAGTACAATTAGATTTTGAGGCTAAAATTTTGGAAAAAGTTTGAGACCCATATAAGACTCCAATTTTTTCAATTTTTCACTATATTGATGCTCTTAACTTTATGAATAATCGTTAAGAGCCCATATTGCTTTTTGTGAACTCAAAATCCCATAGGCTAAGTTTGGATCAACTCTAGTGTAAATTATGAACTCATGGATGATTGAAATCCATTGGAGTGTGTTTTTATATGCATGTATATTCCTCACATATCTTCATTCATCATGGTGAAATGTTTGGATAGTCTTTTGACATGAAAAGTCTCTTTTGAGAAATTTGAGATGACTAGTATTTTTTATGTGTTACAAAGGTTATCCATGTGGTCTGATACATTGGAATGATTATACATGGTCCCATACCATCCTTATTAATCCATCATTATTCTCTTAATCAGTTAGATATTTTATACCAGTCTTAATTGGTTGCATCTCCATTCACCATCTTAGACTGTGTTTTCTATACTTGTATTTAACAGAGTATTCTAATGAGTTTGATATGTTTTTCATGGAATTTAGAGTTATATTTTATTTTTATATGTGTTTGTGTATTGGAGATAATTTTATTGATTCATAACATTCAAATGTACATCCTTCAAGGTTTCAAACATATGGCTACAACTCCACAACCACCTACAGGATCGACATGGTTTGCAACTCCAAAAACTTCATATTATCAATGTGTTGGATTTATTATCTAGTTATGAAAAATGGTAATTTTATATAAATTAGTTTGAATACCAATACACCATGGTGTGGTTGAGATGGGCCTCAACATAATCAAACTACTTAAGATAGTCACTTGTAGACTTTACCTTGAACAGTGAGTACATGGGTTGTATGTGCTCTAAGAATACTAATGGAGTTATAATAAAATTAGATTGAACTAAAATTTTAATGGAGTTGGACACTATAAGCTATTGTGGTGTAAGATAGGTCTGGAAACCTAAGATAATCAACCATCGAAGTTACCACCTACAGCTAATTAAGTGGTGAATTTTATTTGAACAAAGATGTCATGAACTTGGAGCTTCCAAATACTCAAGGATATATTAATACATCATAAATACAATGGGATAAAACATTTGGATACTCAAATAAAGACCTAAGAACACCAAATATAGAGTTTGCTACGCTAATTGTCCACCCACAACTAAGGAAAAATTGGCCTTGAAAAATAGTAGGTTGGTGAATACAGAGGTTTAAGTCTTTGGTAAGTTTTTTTAACTATAAAAATAATACACAAAATCCTTATAAAGGTTTGGAATTATTTTTGAAGATAAAAAATGCATATACACAGCCAATTCTTGTAAACCAACACCTACAACTGCTATGAGAATATGCTTTCAAAAATAATATTGATGGAAGTTTGGAGTCTTAATATTAGTGAATGGAGCTCAAGGAACCAAAAACATCATTACTTATCAATTAGAATATTATTAGGATTGTCTTGAAGATCTAAAAATCCTATATACAATCAATACCTCCAAATGTGCATACATAGTCAATCTAGTGAAGGTTTGGACTTGGGATAGCAATGATAGTGAAATGCACATAGGTTCAAGTATTTATTAAGGTATTGGATCATAAAATACATGAAAAAGGTTTTAATGGGTTCAATTTTGAAGATAGGCTTCTAAAAGCTTATAAAGGACTAATCATAGTCAACCGTCTAAGAATAGCTACCTACCATCGGTTGAGATTTTGTCATTACATAGTAATGTTTTATAGAGAAATGGATTCCAGAATATGTAAAAGGTTTCATTGTTTTAATATAAAAAAATTAATCATGGGAATATTTGAGATTTGGTCTTGGAAAACTAAAAGGATATGGAAACCTCACTCACACTTAGACCTTCTTATTTTACACATACAGTCAACTATTGAGAGTTTATCTTGAGATACAGTTTTTTATAAGTGTTTTAAATTTGGGAAATGAGTGTGGCAATGCAGTCATGTTTTATATACATAATATACCTTGTCCAATCTCAAACAAGCCAAGTGCATATTAGGTAGTCTTGAGGAAAAAGAGATAGTTAGTTGAAGAGATGATATTCAAGTGAGTTGGAGATCAATTATAACTTTATATACTTTAATAAATGTGATAAATTAATTTAAAATACACATCATGAAGTTAAAAAGATCTGAAAGTGGGAGAAAAGGTGAAAACAAGTAGTTAGGGTATAACTGTCGACTTGATCTAAAACCCTAGGCATAGGCTAATGGCATAAACAAAGATTTTGGTGAAGAGTTGTCATTAGATAAATATTTAAATACATAAATATCAATAAAATAGTCCTCAATTAGTTCATTTTAAACTAAAACCAAACTTAGACAAGAGCCACAGACTAAAAACTTGCTCAGACCCCCCATAATACCTTGTTTCCACCCGAGAGGCTAGTTTATTTTGCCTTGTATGGTTAGGAGGATTTTCATGGGAAATTAGGAGATTATGGGAAGTTAAAAAAATATAATTTAATTGAATTTTTTTTAATTTTTTTGAGGATTCATACATCAAACTTTATGAATCATTGCTAAGAGTTTAAAGTACTTTCAGGCTACCTAGGAGGGCTATAATGACAGTTTACAGAGATAGAATTAAAAATCACATAAAATTACATAAATTTATATTAAAACATCTTATATGTTTTCTATGAATCCAATTAGGTTATTCATATGTACTTGACTTGTATGGATTGTTGTAGAGATTACCATAAATCCATTGTTTTGTGTGTTTTTTGGTGTTTTACAGGGAATTTTGAGAGATGGATAATTGAAAATAATTGGAGGAGCTCATGTGGGACTTATTTAATCTCTTAAATTAAATTAATTTTCTCCATAATGCCTAGAAGTTACTAAAAAAACTCCATTTTGCAAGTCAGTACAAATAGGCTAGTCAAGGACTTGCTTTTTACCATTATATAGTTTGGCTATAAGAGCAATGTTTCAAAAGCCAAAACTTGACATGGAGATTGGTTTTTCATGGGTAAATTGAATAATAAAAATTAAATAGTTTAAAAAATTTCAAGGGTATTTTAGAACCAAAATACACTTTCTAGGCCTAGAGGCCTAATTAGGCCTAACTAGCAAAAGAGATAGGCAAAAAAGGTAGACTTCCACTTAGATTCAACTCATGAAATTTGGTATGAAACTATAAGAAAATATAGGTTCCTATAATATTAATTTATTTTATGAATATCATCTATAATACTCCCACACAAGGAAATTTATAGGGAAAAAGTCTATAAGGAATGAGGCCTAATTAAGGCTTTTAGTAGAGAGCAACCTATTAGGGTTAGTTTGAGACCTAAAAATAGATTGTTTTACATCTATTATGAGTCAAAAAATCCATCCATGAAATATGGATGAGTTATAATAACCAAAACCAAGTTTTGACACATGTGTGCAAAATAGACCTAAGGAGATGAAGAGCCTTCTAGACACCTTGCAATAGAAAGAGGTGATGTGTCAAAGAGAACCTATTATGGTCAATTGAGAAGTGCCAAAATTAGATAAAAAATGCAATAAAAATTGATCTAATTACTAATTAGGACACTTGTCCTTCAACATGTCAAGAGGAAAAATAATTTCAAGAAGCTAATCAAGGTGTCAAGCATGCATTTCAACCTCCCACACCACTTGGAGAGTGGACAAATCTGAAGAAGAGCAACACATGGCTTTGGAAGTCTTTTATGATAGTTCCCTAACTCCTCTTCTTGTTTTAACTAAAATTAAACTTGTCTATCTTCTCTATCTTACACACTTCTTCTCTTCTCTAACACTTTTGATATATATATATATATATATATATATATATATATATATATTCAACCACTTTGGCTTTGAAATGTATCCTCCAACTAGGTATGGTGAAGCCCTGATCATTTTTTATACCTCTTATCAATAAAAACACTAATGTTTTACCCATTCTATGACTACAAGTGATAAATTTATAAGTGGTTGATCTTATCAAGTGTAGATATATATGACCTTATTTGTGTCCTATTTATCTTGCCTCATATGGTTGTTTCTCTAATGCATGTTGTAATTGGTGTCATCAAGGGAATCTTGTGGGATTTGAAGTCAAATCATTCTTCCTTCTTAGAATTAAAATTCCTTACCCTTATATATAGCATTTATGCGATATGTTCATTATATGATGTGTGTATGTTCATATTATCTTACAGGTCTTAATGTATTATGCAGTGTGTGGTAGTGGTCAACAAAGTTTGGTGCATAACCACTATAGTTAGGTCTATTTTAGATCCTTCTTCTCTTTTCTAAGAAAGAAAGTAGTATGTTAGCTTAAGTGATTCATAAAATGGATTTAACTATTTGATTTATAGGTTCACCCCTATTATATATAACCCATAGGTCTAGGGGTAATCCAATGTTTAACCAATTTTGGAGATGCTTGAACAACTTTCTCTTATGGTGAATAATTTTTTTATAATATTACCTACTAGATTATATCTCCCTCACCTCAAAAGTGAGTGCATATAAGTGGGGGCATGTCATTAAAGCATCACCTCCACATTTTAAATTTTTTCATATTTCAATATGGGCATGTCATAAAGTCATGACCTCCACACTTACTTAGTTATTAGTATCTATATATTTTAGTATGGATATCTCATAAAAACATGAAATCCATACTTGAACAATCTCCAATATAGTTTCATGATTTAGTTATGTACTTGGGTTATAATTCCATACATTACATTGATTTTTCATAGATTTGAAACATATTCTTTTTAATATTTATGACACATATAGTCCATTTGAGACATAGAGGTGTGTATGGCATGCTATTTCACTAAAAATTAAAAAATATATCAATTATACTATTCATCAAGACACACCAATTACACCCTATGTACTATTATTTAGCCTTATCCAATACAACAATTGGTTTATTTTATAGGTTGAAGTGATTAAATTACTAAACCTCAATAGATTTATAGTTTGGGTTGAATAAATAACTCAATCTCACTAGATGTATAAGATGAGTTGATTAAATCACTCACCATCACCAGATTACATGTTCACTCTTGAATTTTGGGATTAAGATGTAATGGTCTCAATTGTCATGTCACAACTCATCCTTAAAAAGGAATGGTGGCATAATACCTTCCAATATCCCTCTTCAAATCTCCATGTTTCAATTCTAAACCACTTTCAACTCCAATGCTTCATAAGGGAGCACCTCTACCAAGTCAAAATATAAAGGGACAAGATGGTTGAATCGACACACAAGTGTAATCATTCCTTATTATATTTATTTACAATCATTTCAATTAATTAAAATTTTAGATTATATGCACTGATTTATATGGTAACACAATCTTGGTCATAGGTCTTACACTAGCAAAACAATCAAAGTGGGCTCAAGCAAAGGTAATATGTGTTGTACACACTCAGCTATGAATTTATTTCCTTTAACCTACTAATGTTATCCTTATAAATTACTATATTAAGGGAGGAAATTTAGATACTAAAAATAAATATTCATAGAATCTCAATCTTTTACATTTGAAAAATATCAATCGAGGCTTTATATTTTAGTTATAGACCTCTTTGCACTGAAAGGATCACATTCACCATCTTGTTATGTCTAAATTATTAATTCTTAGTTTGATACATGTCATTTTAATGACCTAGGTCTCTTATAATATTCAAACATATTAAAAATTGATAGACATTATACACCATTAGTTTGATATCTATACATGCTTTCTAGTCCTCTAGACATTATCAGCCACAAAGGGACACTACCATCAATAATAATATTCAGATCCTTATCTAGTGTCTAGTTACCAAAATTCATATAAATTTCAAAATTTTCAGAATATATGGGTTTTATTATTCATCTTATTGAACCCTACCATGAGATATTTTCAAAAGGTGTAGTATAAATATAAGTTTAATTTTTCTCATTCCTCATCTAAAAAATACCAAGCAAACACCTACCAAGGCTCA
>JARHVA010001243.1:1375000-1430000 GCA_037957365.1 Torreya grandis | reverse complement strand
CCCCTTCCATGTCCAATGAACTTAGTGTAGTACAACAAATGTTTGTACAAAAAACATTCAAGATTTTAAATTTTTAGTAAGGTATAATTTTTTTTTATAACATTAACAATTTTATGAGCTAATTTTGTATGCCAAACTAGGCTATAGAAAATATTATAATTTTTTTAAAATTTCAATCCAAATAAAAATTATTTTCTAATAAGGTAAGCACAAACCCATTTACATAATTTTCATAAATAGGGATGGATTGTTTGGCTATAATGACATAAATAATTAAATATTTTTAATAGGGAAGTTTAGATTAAATGAGTACGATTATAGTAGCCTAAAACATATATTAAAGAAAGAGTGATACTTTAATCATCAATATTCCAATATTAAGCATTTACCAATCAACTATTGATAATAAGTTGGAAAATTCAAAGATTTATATGGTAAAAAATACTTACAACATTATTTAGAAATTTTCAAACATAAATTTTAAAAAGAATACTTACATCTATCTTTAGAATTATTGAGATAAAATAGATTTACCAACAAGACAAAACAAACAAAAACAAAAAAATAACACTAAATTAAAGGAGAAAAGGAAATAAAAGGACAAAACAAAATGAAAGAAGAGTCATTCTTATAATTTTTTTAGATGGTGACCATTGATTGTATAATGTAAATCAGTTGCCATTCAAGTTTTCTAAATGGAAAACATTTCTACTAAGAACAACTATTTTGTATGGTCTTAGTCATATGGAATTGAAATTATGATGCTTCTCAAGATCTTCATGTTATTTATACAAAAAAAATTTGAATTACCAACATCAAAAATCTTCTTAGATACTTTATTATTAAAAAATATTTAATTTTTTTGCCTATATTTTCCAAAATAGAAACCTTCATTTTGTCTAGATCTAAAAGATAGTCTACTCTTTGTTGTATGGGATATTATTTTTTAGAAGTATATTGCAATGTATTTTTTAGATGTGATTTGTAATTCAATAGTCATAATATTAAAAACCATAATCAAACATTTAAGTTGAAATCCCAATTGTAGCTTTGACGGAACTATGATCACCCATAAAGCTTGAAAAGTATTATAAAATGTCAATTTAGTTTATTAGCACAAACTATTTTTTTCATAATGAAAATCATTTTTTTGTTAGTTGTTTCCACATGTCCATTAATGGTTCTAAAAGTTTTGCATTCAAGGCCATATTCTTGTATTCTAAATTCATATTTAGGTATTCTACTATCAATCATGGGTTGTTTCAATAAGATAATATAGAAACATTTGAATGCACAATCAATTTATCACCCATTAAGAGATATTTAAACTTACTCAATGTTGAAACTAAAGAAAGAATATTTTTTTAATCAAATTATACCTAGTTTCAGTCTCTTTTGATACTTCAATCACATATCCCATGATTCCTTCTTTGTGATTTTAATCATATTGTGTAACAAAAAAAACCATAGAATTATAGATCACATTAATGTACAAAATGAATTGTTTATTATGTATATTTTGCCAAGTATCAGAGCACTTGTTATTGTGTTTTTTATTTCATCAAATTTTGCATCTAAATTTTCATCCCATAACTAATTTTAACTTTTCTCAAGTAAAATTTGTAAAGGATTAGATTTATCTACAAAATAATATATGGATTTGTATACAAAATTTATTTTACCAAAAAAATAGTGAAGATCAAATTGGTCTTTAGAGGGTAGTTATTTAATAGCTTTGACATGATCTAGATCTATAGAAATTTAATCTTTAAAAATAAAATGGCCAAGTAGTTTACCTTCAATTACACTAAACACTAACTTTTAGGATTTAATGATATGCCAATTTTTTTACATCTAACAAAGATTTTATGTAAATGATCTAAGTGTCTCTTTATTTTCTTAGAATGAAAAATAAGATCATCTAAATAGACTTGAATAATGATATATATCAAATCATCAAAATCAATGTGCATTATTATTTTAAAAAGTGACACCTACATTAAAATTAACCCAAAAAACATTCCATTAACAAAAGTACATCTGAATGTGATTAAGGTGGTTTTATGTCTATCATTAGGATTTTCAAAAAAAAAGATTTTTACCAAATATTTCATAGAATAAAGATGCCATTTTAGAGCCAGAAAATTGCTGTAAAATCTAAATTTCACTTGGCAAAGGAAAGTTAGCTTTAGTAATTTATTAATTTAGATCTCTAAAATCAATAGGGATAAATATCACCATTCTTTTTATGAACTGAAATAAGGAAGGTACCCAGTAATAATATCAAACTAGATAAATGACATCATCTTCCAACATTTTATCTGACTCTTTGTTCATAGTGTATTCTAATAAATGGCTAATTCTGTGAGGTTTTTGCCTAATATGATTTATATCAGGTTAATAAGCATACATGTCAAATTTTATAAATATAATAACTTTTTAACTTTTTGTATGACCAGGAAAAATATTGATAAATTATTTAAACAACTTGGTAAACTAAATTTTACCACTTATTATACATTTGATATCTAAATAGACATATTTGTGATCCTCTTTAGTTCCTAAATTGATTGGCATATAATTATTCTTGAATTATCTTCAACTCTACAAACCTTAGGTTGATCATGAAGAGAAACTATAAACTCAAGACCTACCCATTAGTGAAGGTTTTTATTTTATTTAATGGTTTTTCCCTACACATATTTAGTTATCTTGTTTAGGTGTCTTTTAGGTCACTATGAAAGATAATCTCACATTCATGAGGATGTGAGGACATGTTTATCTTTCACCTATATAATGTATCTTTCTCAATGTTTTATGGTTAATGAACATTTAATTATTATGATGTAATGTCTTCTTCTCGGTTATATATGATTTCAATTATACAGATAAGTAATTTCTTCATGCATTCAATCCCATCTAGGCATATCCATGATTATGGCCCATTTTAACACAGTATTAGATCTTTTCTGGTATTCAAATGCCATTTTTATTGTTGTGAATTATCAAGTTTCATATTTCATGTCACATATCTTCCATTCATTGAGATAACTATTGAACATTCACCCCTTTCCAAAAAATTTCTCTTCTTCTAGGGTCCTCTCCTGATCTAGACTTAGAAAAAAAGAAAGGTATCTCTTGCTAGTCATATTTCATCTAGTAAATTTTCATGAAAAACAACCTATACCATTGGATTCATAAGGTGTCAAAACCCTAGGATCAGTTTTAAAAATGACTTAGTTTCATGACAATCATTTTGTACCATTTTAAAGGATTTGGGAGTATTTTATTTACTTTTGTGTAAATCTTTATTATCACTGTAATCATATCAAATGTGAAATTAGATGACTTAGGCATGGATAATAGAACCCAACCTATAGGTCCTATTTATTTCTCACTTAACCCTTCTTTTCTAGACTTTCATTGATTCCTAGTCACCCGTAGCTTCCCTGACTTAAATTTTTGAGACCTAGGTAGCCCTCTTAGACATAGATCCATCCCCTAGATCTCATCCTCTGAGGACAATAATTCCCAATTTGGTTAGGAGCATCAAAATTTAGGGGTGTCTAATTTTTGGTGTTCTTGTCCAAGTTCACTTTAACCTCAAATGGTCAGATTTTCTTGAATCATTATCTTTTCCCCTATTGGCCAAATACAAGCTCATCTAACCCATGATCATTAGTTTCCCTATAAAAGGCATTTTAATGTCCATTTAGAAGGGTTGACATTCATTCATAGGAACAAACAATAATATAATCAAGTACACTCAAGCACTCTTCCGTATTCACTTCATATAACCTTCCAAGACCAATTCAAGCCTATTCAATCACTCATACCAGTCCCTAATCATCCAAAGTACATTACAATTTTTCATCTACTTGCATACATCACATAATTTCATGAAGCACTTCAAATGGGAGAATTACATTAGTTTGATCCCTCTTTGGAGTATTGTATGTAGGTAGCATGCCCACACACAGGATGTGAAGTGCGTCTAGCATATCTTTTACACACCAACCCCTCCTCTCTTTCCCAAGTTTGCTACTCAAGTCCAAATACCAAGAGTTCTTAAGTTTTTGGAAGATTTAATTAGACACACATAGATCTTCACATAGGTCCAAGCTTAAATATTTCACTTCTAGGGTGTCATAAGCCTGCCAAATAGAACCTAAAATATCTAGACCACCAGGACAATAGTGCTAAAAGTGGACAATAACACTAAAAGTAGATTAAAATTCCAATTAGTAGGGTGTCCTATGTTTGGTGCTCTTATCCAATACAAAAATAGATTTATGGGTCCTATTTATGATAGTCTTCTATCCATGCACAACAATTTATAGATCTTGCATCATCTGTTTCAGACTAAAATAAGCTAAGTTTTATTTCTTCACACTTCTTACTATTTTTTAAAAAAGGTAAAATAAATATCTATTTACATAAATTAGTAGGCTAATTGAGACACATTAATTACTATTTTACATTTACTCAGACCTTTATTTGCTTATGAATTAAACACCTAATTACCAAAAAGAATAAAATATTTGATGAACCTAACTTTGATTTTTTGCATAAAAACCCTAAAGACCCTAGGGCTAATTTTATTTTTATTTTTATTGAATTTGGAAATAAAAAAACTACAAATTAATTGAAATATTTTCAATAAATTCAACTAAACACTAGTTTGCGCATACTCGGTCCTATTTGCATACAAACACTTTCAAACGACTAGGAAAAATATATTTCTAATTTTAGAAATATTTTTAGATTTTTCCTAAAATTAAGCTAAATTCGAAAAATTTCTATAAAATTTTGAAATTACTGCACTAATTTTGGAAAAATTCTTTCAAAACCCTAGTTGCATCAAACACATTCTTAGTTATTTTTTAGTACTTTTTGCATCATTTTATAAAAAATTAGTTGCATATCCAATTCAAAAAATCAATTTCAAATTCAAAAGTTCATATTATTTTGCAAATAATATTTCTTAAAAATTTGTAGTTACATATACTAGCTCCTTTTTGCTTGTTAAGCTATCACCTTACATGTTTCATAGTCATGTATCCTTTTCATGCATATCCTAGTTCCTTGTTTAGATTATATTAGTTTAATATTTTATATTATTATCCAACTTGTTTTCCTTATGCTACCTAAATTCCTTGCATCTTTTCCTTTGCAACAAAGTGTAAGACTTAGTGGCAATCTTTTGAGTTGACCCAAATTCTTACAACTTGACCATATACCATGGATAAATAACCAATTCATAATTTAGTCATAGATTCTACACATCCAGATTACACCAATTTCAATGAGGATAATTTTGACAAAGATTAGTATGAAAATAATAGTGATGATGTACACATCGATGCTCATGCTCCACCACATTAGACTATTTATCCACTTCCACCCATTGTTGATAATGAAGTCATACTCAACAAAGATTTGGTTTTAAAAAATTTTAGAGAAAGACTTAAGGAATATCCTAAAGATCATACACTAATTCTACAATCTATCATGGAAATAAAAAATGCTAAGCAAGTTAAGTCTTCTAGTCATTCAGAGCAACCAGTTGCAAATGACACTACAGGGGAAACTATGTCTCAACCACTCCCTATAATAGTCCAAACTTCCCCTATGCCACCAACTATAACTATTAAATCCCTATCTTATGATGTGGTAGCCCTTGTGAAATAGATTCGATCTCTTCAATCTAAGGTACAACATCTTAAGCAAGGTACCACTAAACTTACATAGCCTTTGGATTCTTTTGTTCTTTTGCATACACCATTGGCATGTGACATTACTTCTACACCCTTACCACAAGGATTTATTCAATCCAAGCTTACTTTTTATGATGGCAAGGGTGATCCAGAGACACATTTGAGAGATTTTCATGCAAAATGTTTGTATTATGTATCCAACGACTAGATACTTACCAAAATATTTCCATGGAGCTTAAAGGATTATGCTCTACAATGGTTTTATAGTCTACCAAATCAGTCAATCACAACATTCAATCCTTTAGCAGACATGTTCCTAGCACATTTCAGTATCAAAATTGGTCACAAGGTTTCATATGCACAAATTTCACAATAGAAACAAACATCAAATGAGCCTCTCACTGATTATATTCTTAGATACAAGACTATTCTGGCTAAGAAAACTAGCCCCATGGTTGATCAAGAGCTATAGGACATATTAAAAAAATGCCTTATACTATCATTGCATGATTCCATTATGTTCAAAATATTATCTTCCTTCACCATATTGTGTCATACACTTAAGGGAAGAGAAGTCAAGTTAATCTCAATGGGAAAACTCAATTATTCAAGTGCTCTAGACAAAACAAACAAGAGTAATAGCAAAGTCTCATACAAGGTCAAAATTAGTGACAAAAAGAATCGAAATCAACCAATAGTCAATGTGGCTTCAGAGCCCCCTTAGTGTGTGGTTTTATCAACACCTCCTCAATACACATTTACTAATTTACCAGATTTTCTAGCCATAGTTTTATAATAGTTATTGGAATTCAACATCACCACTCTGCCACCTATTCAGGAAGAAAATCTAGAAAATCCTCTTTCATGGGGATATGATAAGCATGAATTTTTTTATTTTCATAGGACAATATGCCACACCACAAATAGATGCATTATTTTGTGACATAAGATACAAGACTTGATAGAAAATAATCTACTTGATTTAGGCACTTTAGTTGAGCCTCTAAAGACAAAGCCAACACAAGATAAATCTTTGAAAATATTTTAAAATCCATTTCAATAGCATTAATAACAAGATAAATAAGACACATTAGGTGTTCATCATACATACCATACACATCGTCCGCCAGTTACATATCGGGGACCTTCAGTTGAGGCATATCCTTTGAGAGGTATGATAGGTGTGTATGAGTCTAGAGTTTCATCCAAGCCTTTGACATATTTTTTAGATCAAGATATTTTTGAGGATGATACAAGTTACAATGCAATTTTTATTAGAGCACATATCCATAATCATCCTATCCGTAGTGTACTTATTAACAATGGCTCTAGTCTTAAAGTGTGCATCTTCACATTAATACAACATTTAGGTTAATCAAAGTAGGATATCACTCTAAATGATATAGTTATCAATGGTTTTAGTGGTCATATTCAAAGTTAATTAGGTGAGATAGTACTTCCACTATAGGTTGGTCCTACACATGTGGCCACACCATTCATTATAGTTCCCATCACAGGAGTTTTTGACATACTACTTAGTCAACCATGGATTCAAAAAATCAAAGTAGTACCTTCTATAGTTCATAGATGCATGAAGTTCATTCATTCTAATTAGGTTATTATAATCGATACAGTTCTTTATGAGTCACCACTCCCCACTTTAGAGCCATTTACTAGCTTCCAATCACTAGATTTAGTTCTTCCACCAATTTTAGCAACTCCTCTAGCTTATGTTCTAATTCCGATTCAGGTTTAGCCACAATTACATCATCCATCACTAGTACAGAGGGTTCATACATTCCCATAGCTTGAAGATTATAGATGGCTTCCAGTGATAATATTCACACCTAATATAATTACACTAAGATCTCATATAGATACACAAAGAGCACCTACTTAGTGAGTACCTTTTCTTACTTCTAGATGGGTCCCTAAGAGTCCTACAGTTGTATCTAATTCTTGGAGTTACAAGGGGATCCAAAATTTAGCTTCCACTTTAGATGTTTTAGAGTAGTTACAATGTACAGACATTTTAGCTTCATAATCTCAATCATACACTCATGCCTCCTGATCACGCATGATTCAGTTATTCGACACATGACACTAGGATAGGGAATCTCACCTAAGACTCATCTGTTAGTATTGTTTCTTCTTATTTCTTCTTGTACATAGTTAAAATATTTAAAAAAATACAAAAAAATAAAAAATAAAAAAATAAAAAATGCCAAAAATATTTTGATTGTATGCATCATTCATGTTTTACATCAGTACTATCATGCTATGAATTACATTGTTATTTAGTCCTAGTGTATGTCTATTTTCTACATTACCATGCTTCACTTGATCTTCTTTGAGTGTGTCCAGTGATATCCATCTACTTGATTAATTCATTTTACAAGTAGAGGGGGCATTCATACTTCTACATTTCAGACATACATTGTTATGCACACCCATTGGGGGCATCTTCTACATGACTACACTGTCCAAGTTATGTCATTTCTACACCACACACTTTGTGATATCATGATGATGTACATTACCTATATCAACATCTCACTTGTATCTAGCAATTATGTATTTCTTAGCATATACCTAGTCTTTTACTACACATATTTGTATACTCTCACATTTGCTTTGATTAGTTAGATGTGCTTGTTTCTTTCTAGTTATTACATGCTTTATATGCTTGCTTAGCGTAGCTTGTGTGATTGCATTTTCAATTCTAAGTTATCTCCTACTTGTGCCTTAGGACATTTTCCAATCTCCTTTGCTTAGTTTTCTTCTGTGTGACTTAGGACATATTCCAATGTCCCCTTTTTATACTCCTCTATGTGCCTGTGGCTTGTGTGAACTTTGTTTATCTCACTTTTATGTGTATGTGGCATTTGAACATGCCTTCAATGCTTTTTTCTAGTTTGAGTGACATGTACCCATGTCCCTTATTTACATTGCCCCTTGGCCCATGTAGTATGATGCTTGATTATTTATTTTTGCTTGTCAAATGTGTACAATGCTATGGTCCATATCATGCATTTTATTTGCTTTCTTGGATGCCATGATGGACATCATACTCCATCCCTCCAACTAAAAACTAACAATTAAAATTTCTAGTTCTAATTCAGTACATTATACATGATTTCACATTGTTATAACTATTTAGGCATACCCTTGTTGATCTAAAAATATCTCAGTACTAACATTTGCTATATCTTGAATAATATTGTCAAATATCAAATGCTATATCATATAAATATTTAGATTAACACACTTGCAGGACTCTTTTCTTTTAAGGGAAATCATTATAGGTTTATCTTTCCTACCCTCAAAAGAGGGGGTATCAAACAAAGGCTTTATCATAGAGATAAAACCTCCTATAAATTAAAACAACAACATTTGAAATAGTCAACATAGAATCTAGAGGTCAAATTGGTCAAATCAAAGTAGAAAAATAAGAATAGTCTTAGATCAATAGTCAGTTTTCAGACCAAACAATAGCACTAAAAATGGATAGAAGTGATAGAAATGAATAGTAAAAAAAATGGATATTAGCACAAAAAATAGGAGGTATCCATAGTTTGGCACTCCTATCCAAGAAAAAAACACTTAGGGTTTCTAGAAATAGGTAAAAAGTTTAGTTTAGGGATAGTTTTTACACTTCTAAATCCTTTAGATTAGTAATTTTAGCACAATTTTCTTAGATACAAGGGGTTATCATGCACAACATGATGGTTCTCACTTTTATTTTAGATTGGGTAGTTGGCATAAATTCCAAATCAAAATCCATGTTTCAGACATCAGTGATTGGGGGCAATGTGCATGACACCTTGATCTTCTTTTATTTCCAAGTTCAGTTCATTCCAAGCATTCTCAGTATTTGCATGCCATACTCCATCTGCAGGTGGTTGGCATCAAAATCAAGTTAAATTTTCATATAAGTTTAGATTTTTTGAGTACCTAAGTTCCTGATTTGGCTTTCATATAAGTCTAGCACATCAATTTCAGAGTGGCTTTCATACAAACCTAATCTCCATCTTTTAAAATTGTGAAAAGTGGCCTAGTTTCTAGCACACATTCAGCTATCCATGCCTCAGTATCATATTTATATCACATTCATGGGCTCCATGATCCATCTCATATGATATATATTCTATATTGGTATCACTTTATAGCTTCACTACATGGGGCATTGATGGAGCCAAAGCCAGCCTTTGTATTCTTGAGCCACCTATTTAGAGGGAGTGGACATACATTCTAGACATCAATTAACACACAAATGATTAATTAACTTCACATAGTTGTGATGATAGAGGTAAAGGGATATCCTTTTCATTCTCAAGCCACATTCTAAGGAATTGATCACTCGGCTCCAATCATGATATTACTTTTGATTCAACACATACTCAACACAATATAGCATCACAACAAGTTTTGTATTGGTTAGCATACCTGATGAGGTGTATATGTTCCTCTCTCTTCCTTTACTCAAATTTTATACATTATTATTTTATATATATTGTATCTAGTAAGAAATGATCTACTTCATGTTTTTATTTGCAGATTCACACATCACAACATGCTCTCTCTACACATATCCAACTTAATGAGCTTTTCCCCTTATAGGTAAGTTCAAGTATGTTTTCTATTTTTAATTTATCCTATTAGTTTTATTTATTGCATCATTAAAATAAATGGGGGTCAAATTTAATCATATAAAATGAAAAATTTGATGATTTAGGCATGGTTAATAGTACCCAACCTACAAGTCCTCTTTCTTTCTCACTCAACCCTTCTCAATTAGACTTTCACTTATTCCTAGTCACCCATAGCTTCCCAAACATTGCTTTTTGAGACCTAGGGAGCCCTTTCAGACCTAGATCCATCCCCCTAGGTCTCATCCTACTAGTACAATAGTGCCTAATTTGGATAGGAGCATCAAAATTTAGGGGTGTCTTATTTTCAGTGATGTTTTCCAAGTTCACTTTAACCTCTAATGGTCAGAGTTTCTCAAATCCTTATCTTTTCCCTTATCAACCTATTTCAAGATCATCTAACCCATGATCATTATTTTCCCTATAAAATTACATTCAATGTCCATTTAGAAGTGTTGGCACTCATTCATAAGAAAAACCAAGAATATAAGCAAGTACACTCTAGCACTCTTCCCTATTTTTTGAATACAACCTTTCAAGACCAATTCAAGCATGTTTAATCACTCAAACCAGTCCCTAGTCATCCTAAAGTACGTTATAGTTTTTAATATAGTTGCATACATCACATAATTGCACCAAGAATTTCAAATGGAGAAATACATTAGCTTGATCACTCTTCAGAGTATTGGTATGTAGGCAGAATGCCGACACAAAGGGTTGGAAGTGAGTCCAACGTATCTTTTACATAGTAACCCCTCCTTGATTTACCAATTTTTATACTAAATTTTAATTTCTAGGAGTTCCTAAGTGTTTCAAATATTTAATTAGACACATAACAATCTCAGCACAGAACTAGGCTTCAATATTTCACTATTAGGGTGTCACAGGCCTACCAAGCAGAACCTAGAAAAGCTAGACCACCAAGACAACATCACCAAAAGTGGACACTAGTACTAAAAGTGGACTATAGTGATAATTAGAAATGTGTCCCGAGTTTGGTGCTCATATTTATTCTAAAAACATTGTTCTAGGCCATAGTCATGATAGTTTACCATCCCTACATAACAATTTCTAGATCTTGCATCATTTGTTTTAGCCCAGGATAAGTTAGGTTTGGTTTCTTCACACTTATTACTATTTTTAGAAATGGTAAAATACATATGTATTTACAAAAATTAGTATGCTCATTGAGACACATTAATTACTAATTTACATTTACTCAGACCTTTATTTGCGTAGGAATTAAATACCTAATTCACAAAAAGAATAAAACAATCAGATACCAAACCAAATATTAAAAAATGGGAAGAGGATTTCTCTATTATTTAGGGTCTTAAAGGGAAAGACTTTTCATAGTTTTTATATTTTTTTGGAGATACTTAGTGGTCTTTGGTATATTTTTGAGAGTCATAATAGATTTTGGTTTTTTAGATTTGGCAAAAATTTTGACCTTGTTTGCATGTGTCAAAAGTCTTGACTACTCTGTAGTCCCCATATCTAATGGTTATAAAAGGGTATTATACATATAACACCTCAAATTCTATCCTATCAAGACTTTTGAATACATCTATATCCCCAAACCCAGATGACTATAAGGTCAGACTGCATCTTCGATGGAAAGATTTAACATCATAACTATTGATTGTCAAAATAATTTATAATCATGACATTAGAATTATCGACTATCTAAATAGTCTAAAATATTTCCATCATGAATATTGACTACCATAGTAGTTATAAACCCTAATATTAATAATATTGACTATTAGATCAGTCAAAAACCTTGATGATTATAGACCCATGTTGCAAGTCTAACACATTTATCCAACTGTAGAAAGGGGTCCCTAATAATGGCATCGAGACTTTTGG
This sequence comes from Torreya grandis, assembly GCA_037957365.1. NCBI lineage: Eukaryota > Viridiplantae > Streptophyta > Pinopsida > Cupressales > Taxaceae > Torreya > Torreya grandis. The sequence goes on along the minus strand of JARHVA010001243.1, from coordinate 1,417,765 downwards.
TTGCATGTGTAGTCCTCAACCCTAATTACAAGGAAGATCAAAACTTTTGATGATTTTAGTCATCAACTAAAACTTAGATATAGAATCCTAATGACTATGAGGATGGTTTAAAACTTTGACGATGGCCTAGAGGATGTCACATTTAATTGAGTGAAATATTGCACTATTCATTTCAAAAGTGGAGCCATTTTTGAAGTGACATCACCCTTATATCAATAAAATCAATCAAAAGGGAGGAGGGGGAGTAATCATAACAACCCTTATCCCCTTGGTCACATGGGAATTTAAGACCTTCATCATAACCAACCCAAGGGGACTTAACTTTTTCTCACAAAAGTTGGCCAAACATTTACACACCTAGAAAATTATGTAAAGTGGAGATTATTATTTTTATGAGTAAGAAACATTCAAACTTCCAAAACTTTCAACCGATAGATTATTTTTTTACATTATTATTTTTTAAACCATTATTTTTTTTAGCTCTTTATATTAGTGATATTATCTTTAATTTAAAAATTGAACCTCTATAGACTTAGAGGGGGTTTCATATTCCATTGTCTTTCTTGCACATAGTTTATCACATACTTCCTTTACACACCATGGATCATAGTCATATTCTACTTCTTACACTGTTCAACTATCACAAGTGGAAAAACCAAGTTCAAAGCCTATTGAGGATAAAGGTTTACACTCAATCATGATGGATACATAAAAATAACCCAAACTTGATGTACATAGAATGAAGTGGTTTGACAAAAGTGATGAAGCCTACAGATTACTATGTTTATCTATGTCTCCCAATCCACTCTTTCATATTTAATCTATAAACACTCCTAATGAAGTATGGATGACACTAGAATAACTCTTTTGGAACTAGGACATAATGAGAGGTCATGAGTTAGAGAATGAGCTCATCCGTTTGATCCAAGGAAACTTTGATACTATACAAGGATTATTCACAAAGTTAAAAATACTCAAGTCATAGTTGAAACTCTTTGGCACTGATAAAAAGTGTGATCAATTTATTCTTTCTATCATTTATAAATTATGATTTGACTATTTTATCTTTGTTTCTACCTTCAACACCACTAAGCATGACATTGGAGTTACATGGATTATGCCATCCTTGGATGAATTTGCTTCTGAATTGACTCAAGAGCAAGATGAGCTCATTCTAATGGGTACACTAAATTAATCTAAATCACATACCTTAATTGTGAGTCATGAATAATAGGAGGCTTCTAATAGCAAAGAGATAAAACAAATCAAGGACCCAAAGTAAAGAAAGGGTCAAAAATTTGATGCTAAGTATAAAACATCAAAAAAATCCTCCTCTTTAGATGGGAAACCCAAGAAAGATCAATTCACATGTGCCTATTATGATAAATCTAGGCATGATGAAACAAAGTGCATGAAGAAGCAAATCGACCAACTGAAAAAAAAATGCTTGAGAAACATAATATAAATGTTACTAATTTAACCAATTAGAGTTAATCAACACATGAGTCTAAGGCCAAACACAATAGAAATGGAAAATATAATGAAAATTCACTTATATTTGCATCCTAACATTCCACATGGGTTTTTTATTCTAGTGCCTCGCACCACATGGCTTCCTCACATGACATGTTCTCATCCTTGGAGCCTTATTCTATGCCTTCCATCTTGTTGGGTGATGATACTTTAACAAAATTTAGTGGGAGAGGATATGTTTAAGTGAATGATGGGAAATTTCATGATTTTTTATGTGGTCTCTCATTATCCATGAATCTCCTATCTATTTATCATATCACTCACATCATTTTAGGAAAGAGAGTTGAGTTCACTATTATGATCCTATATTTTCATTATATATATTGCTATCATGACATTAAAATTATGTTTTATATTGGTTATTAGTTGTTGTTTAGCTAGATTAATTTGGTACTTGGTACAATAGTGTTGGATGTGTACTTAATCATGCGATTAATTATCTTTTTGTAATTATTTATGTTAAGGTTGATTTTAAAATCTATATTGATTATCGATTTACAACATAATGTGATTTATGCCATTTTGATGGTTGCAAGTTTTGTCTATGATCTAGGTAGGTGATGGAGGTTGTATTCTTAGAACAATGAATTTAGAGCATGTTGGCATAACCAATAGGTATACCTATTATTTGATTATCCTTCAGATAATTTGATTTAGCTATTGTGTTATCAGCTCTAGTCCTTATGCTTGTGATTTTTTATGTACCTTATTGATATCATTTTGGGTTTTTATTTATCATTATATTTTTTGTTACATGTTTTTTTTGCCACAACCTTTTTGATATGTAACTCCATCTCCTTTATTCTCATAGAAATTTGAATCTTATTTATTCTCCATTAATCCTATTGACCTATTCAATTTTTTACTTAAACCTAACTAAACCACCTAGACCTAACCCCCCCTTGGAAACACTTTACAACCCATGCTTACCCTAAACCTTTTGACCTAGCACCCATTTACTAAGGTAATGGCATAATGTTTAATGACTATATAATTTTGGATTGAATGAAACTTGATTTAATTTCATTGATGTTTTTTTTAATGTAATATCGACTCAGGTCAATGGCTTAGGAAGGAATGTATTAGATTCATTAAATGAGGTGGGTGGAGAAGGTTTAAATGATATTTAATTTGGTTATGTTAATCCCTTTTATTAATGCTAATCTACTCTTTCATTAGTGGATATTTGATTAATTATTGAGTCCTCCAGACTCACCATTAATGGAGAGATTGGTAGGTATTGCCTTGGGATCTAGAGGGTTTATCTCTCCTCCTAGAACTCATTGTGAATTGGTTGGAGGTATAGGGGAATGAAAAAAAAGAATGAGAAAGGTGGATGACAGATAAAAGTGTTAGAAAGATGGAAATTTTGTGGTGTAAATAGTAAAATAGCTCACCCGGTTTTAATGGTGAGCTAGGTAGTTTGGAAAATAGATAGAAACATTGGCGAAAATCTTAGAGTATTCATCCTTTTGGACTTCTCGAATCCTCTACATGTTTTCAAGTAGGTTTTTGGGTTTTTTGGTTTGTTTTTGGTAATTGTGTTCATATTTTGATAAAGATTTAAAGGCTTTACATGTAACCAAAAGTTTTTTGAATTTTGGGTGTATACGCACATAGACCCATTATGACTCTATATCAATATGTTGATCATATATAAATTCACAATAAATGTATATATAATGGATATATAACATCTAGTTTGATCTTTGTCTTTACACAGTCATTTTTTTTGTTTTTTTGGAATGGGTTGTTGACTATGTTTTCATGCATGTGATTTTGTAACGATGGTGTGTTACCTCCATGTTGTAAAAGATGACTGTGTTATAATTATAATGATGTAATGTTTAAAGTTGGAAAGATTTGTGTCTTTAGACATAATGACTATGTGATCATTTTTTTATGTCTACATTTTATTTACAATGATAGAATATTATAAGGGTAGTTAAACTTGGTATTTTTGGAAATAATGATTGTGTTTCACTAAATCAAATGTCTTATTAAATATATTATGATGACTATGTTTTATTTAATTGATTGTTTCTTCTCGAATATAAATTAATAGTTGTATTCATGGGAAAGGATGTGGGTCATGTGGTTTTTTTGAGTCATTGGGTGAACCCATTTTGCATTCTTGTATTATGTTATTGAATCTCCCTATGTTTTTAATTTTTGGTGGCCTTGTTATTCTATTTAAACCTATGGATATATATGTTTAATTTGTGGGTATTATTATCTTGGGTTTTGATTATTATTTGGTTATTTTTATGCTGTGTTATTTTTACATTCTTCGATTGGGAACTTTAGGAAATATCTAGTTCAATGTTATCACCTTGAATTTTGAATATATTAATATCTAGGTTATTGTTATGATATATTTATACCAAACCTATGTTGGGATTACATGGATACATTGGTGATAACAATCTTATCAGTTTCATGCACAACATAATTTAAGTTCTTCTATCACACAGATGAATGATTATTATAAATTTACACACTTACTACAATGTGGATGAAGAATTTAGAATGTTATAATATGATTCTATTACATACAACCATTCTTCTATTCTTTTAATGGTTTTCATAACCTATGGCTATATAAAACTTCAATGTAAACAACTCACAAATATCACCGACTATTCAAATTTTCATTTTCTTCAATCTATATTATCTTCAATGAGAATATACATAATTATTTTCCCAAATGTGTCATTAATTTAACTCAGTGAAACCTCACAATATTTTCCCTTTACCTGTGGATTCTTTAATGTTGAACAAGCTCACTTGACTTGATCAATTGATGCATATCAAATTAATGCTAATCCCTTGTTTTTGTGTGTTCAAGATTTATCATAAGTCATATTTATATAATTTATATAGATCAAACTCATACATGTAAATATGCATGCAAATAATAATTATTCCTAACTATATACCCAACAATTCTAGTTAACAAACTTGAACACATGCAAAATAGAAAGTTTCATTATCTGATAATCTTTTGACATCTTCAATAGAAGCCTAATGTAATGTATAAAAGATAATACAATGTTTTCAAATAATGAATTTGACTTATTGAGTGTTATATCTCAAACCGAGAGGTTTATCTATAGACAATTAAGACTCCTTTATTTTTCATCCTGACGTCTCTTAATAGAATTGAACCTTATAAAATTTCTAATAATTAATGGTTTCAAAATTTATAGACAACAAAACCTTTTTTGACTGCTGAAATTCTTAATATTATTCAACCAATAAATATTTAAGGGATGTCCTGATTATATTACCCTCTCAAAATGGCCTTTCATGATCTCACTTTGTTGAAAGATCAGAAACTACAATTTATCAAGCCAAAATATAATGCATTTTATCATATAAGACATTCATTAATTTCATAATTACCTCTCATCAACTATGGAAAATCAAATGGTCTTTCATGTCAAATACTATAGAATAGATCATTGGTCTTAAGACCAATTCGAACCAGCTACAAGGAAAATAACAACCATGTCGTGTGAAGGAATTTAACAATGCATTAACATAATAATCATAGAGGTGGACTATCTTATAGATTTTGAGTAGATGAAAATAGATTATCGATCACTAGATAATGTAAATATCTCAAATCATCAACCAATAATTATTTATGTTTGAGTTGTCAAGATAAACATTTCACAAAAATGTCTTCTATTTTTCTTTTATTTTTACTTATTGTACACAACACTTTTATTTGAATTACCTGTGTGGCTTTGAGGGAATATAAAATAATGAATTCTTCAATGGAATCTCTTATTTATTCATGAATATCTAAATTCTCGTTAAAAACTATTACCTTTTTCATGATAAATCTACACTAACAACTTCAAAACCTGCAACAACTCAATAGATTTACAATCCACTCTTCTCTATCACTTCTCTCCTCCTTTATCTTAGATTCTTCACACAATATTATTTTCCTAGATTTATTAATGATCATAATATCCAAACCATTATAATATAGTATTCAAAAGTAACAATTGCACTTGCATAAATTGAATATAGAATTGAAACTTGACCATAGAGTCTTTTTAAAGCATCTCTTTATTGATTAAAACCATATTACAATACACTCCTAAATATTCTTATTTTAGGAGCCTTTACTCTGTATCTTCTTGGCTCCCTTCCTCTTTTTTCTTGTACTTCTCATACTATTGTTGACCATACATACATAGGTGAATTTTTTTATAATAATATTTTTGCTTTATTTAACTCCTTATCTAATGGTACGAAGTGTATCTTTTATTACAATATCCCTTAATTTATCTTGATCAAAATTATCTCCTTTATTCATGATTTATATTTAATGACTTTTGAATTCAGCATGTTTAAGTCAACATTCCTCTACATAGGATATATCTAAAAGAATTTTACGTTTATATATATGACTAAACTTGAAAATACTAAAGACTAACACACTTCCCATAGATCATCCAAGATTCAATATTTACAAATATAGTTCCCCTAGTTGATGTTCCTGCAACAGTTGGTATCTCAATCCTTATGGTTATTTTTTCTATGTGGTATCAACTAGTTAAATGTTGAATTTGATCTATCGATTAAGTTAATCCCTACCATTTATAAACTTATTAGTAGGCTATGATATTTCAAATATTGAGTAAGCTGGGACATTATATTTTGATTTCTAAGTTTTATAGTTTTGAACTGCGTATTGTTGAGGTTTTGAGCCTTGTCTCTACTATAATATAATCATACGTCTTTTGGAGGTCGCTAGTAGAATGTTCCTTGTTATATGATTGTGTCATGGTTGACTATGCTAAGGTTTTCCTATCAAACTCTTTGGGTTTTTAGTTTTATTACACACACACACACACACACACACACACACACACACACACACACACACACACACACACACACACACACACACACACACACACACAAAAATGTGTGTGTGTGTGTGTGTGTGTGTGTGTGTGTGTGTGTGTGTGTGTGTGTGTGTGTGTGTGTGTATGTGTGTGTGTGTGTATTTACATACACTATATAAGATATGTGATTGTGTTCTTTTGTGACTAGGTTGTTCGATTGAGCCTTGTACGGTTTGCCATAATTCTTCATCTTGACCCTGGTAAATAGGAATTATATTTTACTGGGTTTTGTTTATGTCCATTATGCTTGGTATTAATGATGTTGTTTTATAATCCACTCTATGTCATTTTATTGACAATGTCCAACTTTAAGCTTCAAGATTTTATGTGTTGTATAATTACTTCAAGATTCCTACATGTTATTATATTAATATGATTATATTATTTGGAATTATATTTTTACTTAGTTATTTTAAGATTGTTGGGTCATGTTTGACCTATTACATTGGGAGGCATGATTAATTGTTTCTGTTGTGATTGTATTAATATTTATTAATTAATTTATATCTAATTATACAATTATTTAAATTATTTTTGTTACTTGTTAAAATGTGTGTATTTTCATTCTTGAACTAGACATAAATATTACAATTATATATTGTGGATTTAGATCATTAAAGAACAATCAAGAAATTGGATGGGGTTCCATGTTGGATAAAATTGAAAGATATATAATAGATTAGTATTAATCCATTATATTACATTTGATGATCTAAGTTAACCATCTATTCTCTTAATCTATACTTAGACTGTTTAATTATTCCCATATCACCTAGGAATGATTTGATTATGTTACTCATGTCTTTTGTTTGATATGTATTTTATTCAAAGATTGATGTACTCAAAATTCATTATCTATTTATGGTTACTACAACCATCATCCTGCTAATGGTTGAGGTGGTAAAGACCACCGATGGAAGGCTCATAGTGTTAGTGGGGTGGGTTTATCCTAATCATTTAGTTTGTGTTTAACTCCATGCTTTGATGGCTTCCTATGGAAGATGGTAAAAAATATATTCATTAATTTGAATAATTATTAACATGTATAGATGGTAAAGATTATAGTTGCTAATTATAGTAGTTATAATAATCTTGTTGGTTGCTAATGAATGTCATGAATATATTTTGGAAATGGAATATTAAAGAAGTTAAATTAAATGTTGGCAAAATCTATTATATAGGTACCTTGTATTATTTGAATATTAAGTTAAACCTTTATTCTTTATGTTCATAATAAACCATAATTTATTGGATATATTACTATATTTAATATGTTATAATAATCTATAAGATGGATTAAGATGTATAATGCAATCAACTCCTAGATGCTTGTTCATTGATACATTAATTCTTCATGGATCTAAAATTCTAGTATGATATTGATTTATCCTAGTTGATTAGTTGAGTATTCCTTTTTAATTCTTGATGTCTATTAATTTAATCCATGAATATTCACTTGAGACTTACTTAAACTATTTTTCTCATTTGATTCTAAAAATATATTCTAAATGGAAGTTAATACTTGTTTTAAGTTCTATCACTATATGGAACACACACACTCTCTCACACACATAGATAATTTACATTAGATGCTTAAATTTAGAATGAATAAAGATAGATGTAGCATAATAACTTACATTAATTTCATTATTGATTGATAGATTGTTACTATTGTTCATAAGTATATAGTTTCATTTCAAACACTTAATCCTTTTAGCATCACATAAGCTTGATAGCCGGATCATGAGAAAAATAAAATCAATGCTCCTTTTTATCATGCACTTTAGACCTATTGGGATACGTGTAAGGTACATATTTGATTTATAATTATAAAGTATCAATTTTAAGTTATGTATGTTGAATTATGAAATTTGAAATTAATAAGTATATACTTGAATTAATTAAAAAAATAAGTAATGTTTAAATTAATTATTATGAATCAAAGAATGAACATACATAATGTTTACCTAGACTATCTACTTGATTATATGCATGTATTTCAAGGAAACCATAATGTAATCCAAGATGATAAATAATTTATTACATCATTTAATCCAGTTGATAAAAGCTGAATTATATTAATTGTATGCTTTTCCTTCCTTCCTTTGAGCTGAGATTGCTTACCTTGTTGTTCTGACTTCCAGTAGTGAAAATTGTAAGAGTTCCTTAAGTGAATCATTTTATTGAGTTCCACTCATCTTGAAACCCAAATGAAATTTTTTATTTACAATGCTTGAATTCTACCTTGGTATGCTTGTTGTTTATGGTTGTCTAATCTAATCACCAATGAATAATGTTCATAAAGTATTCATTTATAGAATGTTTTAGGAAATAAAAGGAGTATTTCTTAAATAAATAACTAATTTAAATAATAAATTTATTTTCTTGTATGCCTTAAAATATTTTATTATATTTTTACCTATGCAAATTTAAATAGTTGCATAGATTATGGAATGGCCAAGTAAAGTTATAATTATGTCTTGAAATGTTACAAACATCCATGTTTGATATGAATGATGTATGACTATTACGATAACCTTAAAGGCTGAAGGGTGTTAAAACCAAAAAATTAGCACTAAGGAATCTTGTATTTAATTTGTTTTATTTTATGCTTTCACATAGTTAAGCTGCATGAATGGATTCAAATATGCAAGTATGAATTAATAATAGTTTCTAACTTTAAGTACTTGTTTAATTTGATTTGAACACATGATTAACCTAATTGATAACTTAAGAACAACAAATTTATCCTTATTAGTTAAGCCAATCCTTTAACTTAACCATCTTTGAATGGGATTGAAACCCACTAAGGAGAGTGAGGTATTTATCTAGGGTTAAGGACCTAGAAATGGTCCTATGAGGAAGTATGAAATCCACTTATGGCACTCAAGACTTATCAGTGTATCCATACAATTATACACCCTAACTTTCATAATCCTTCTAATAAAAAATATCTTCCTCATAGTGCCTTTTGTAGGTGTTTACCTATAGTAAATTTCTTTAGTTTCCCTCTTTTGGTTCCAGTCACATATGTATGTAGTGTGTCAAATATTTTCATTGCATTAGTGGGTCTAACACATGTATAAAATTTAATCTGATATATGATTCCATTTTTTAGGGGGTTGTTTCATTTAGTATCAAAGCAGTGTTCTACTCTAGGGAACTCTAGGAATGAGTAATTTTTCTTTTAAACATTTTCAATCTTCTAAGTTATTACTTGTGATTTCCTAGGATGGCTAAAATGTTATCAAGTAGAGGAAACATCCATAGAAATCATTTGAATTTAAACCCAGCTAGGGGTAGATGTCAAGGACATGGAAGGGGTTGATGAGCCCACATCCCAATTCATAACCTAGATGAATTGCTAGTGAACAATGTTGATAATAATATCGAGGTACCCCATTCTAAAGTATTCAGTGGGATTCCAATTGATAAGCATGAGGATATTCTCAATGGAATCTTGAAAAATCTTAATAATTTAAAATGGAATATTGATAACAAGTAGTAAATATTAAATCATCTTGAGTTGGTATCCCAAGAGGAAGTACCCATACTAGAAATGGGACAAGTGAAAGGACCTATAATTCAAGAACTACCTTTGACCACCATTGACCCAATCATCAAAGAAATGAAGACGCTTCCACTACCTACATTTTTAGGTGAATAATCAGGTGATACAACTAATGCTTATTTGGTACACTTGAAAAATTACTTCAATCTACATAATATGCCTTCTAATGTGAAATCTAGAGTAGCAGCCTATCAACTAGTAGGACATACAACGTTATGGTGGGACCACCTTTATGCTATTAAAGGGTATCAGCCTTTAAATTTGTCTTGGTCTACTTGTGAGAATCAATTATGAAAGAGGTACCTAAATGCAAATTATTTTTAGATATTAAAACAAGAGAGCATGTCTATTACCCAATATGAGAATAAATTTTTGAACTTGCTACATCATGTGAACTATATGTATGATGAATAAACTGAGATTACTAAACTTATTCTTGGGCTTAAGGAGATTCTAATTCATGATGTTAACATGACAAATCCAAAAACTTTTTCTACAACCATAGAATCATCATACAAGGTTGAGAAGGAAAAGTCTCACCAAAAAGGTAAGACAAGATTTTAAGTCATATAGGTAGTAGTTTAAGGCCAAGAAATTTTCTCCCACGAACAAGAAATTTAGAAAATTTGATTTTAATCACAAATTTTTAGGAGGTAATAATAATTTTAGTAGGTTTTCCAATCATAATAGGAATTTTAAGTCCCATAGATCTTGTAAATTGGGTTCTTCTAGAAATGAACAACATAAAAAAACTCACATGAACCTTACACAGGGTGCTAACACTATTCCAATAGCATCTTATAGACTGATTTTATGTTGGGAATGTGGTGATAACCACTATAAAAATGACTATCCTAAGCTGAAAGTAGGCTAAACATTAAACCATAGAGTATATGTCACTAATGATAATAGCAATGTTGACTTGTAGGCCACTCCAATTGAGACCTGAGGTATAATTAATGGTTTTACTTTGTCTATATTGATTGATTTTGGTGTGATAGATTGTTTTATTTATCCTTTAACAACTAAAAAATGTAATATTAAACTAGTCATGAAAAGAGAAGGTTGGGAAGTTGAATTTAAAAATGATAAAAAAGTTCCTATTCTTAAATTCTTAGAATAAGTATAATTAGATCTTGGTGTTTTCAAGACCAAGGTGAATCTATTTATCATGCCTTTAGGGTCTTATGATATCATCCTTGGGATGGATTGGCTTATGAACATCAAGCCACACTTGATTATGTGGGTAAAATATTGTGATGCACCAATGTCCTTGGACAAATTGTAAAATTGCAAGGCATGCAAGGTTCCACGAGATGTAAAACACTTTCATCCTTACAACTAAAAAGAGATGTTAGGAGGGGTTATAATCTTTATGCAGTCCAACTGTAGGAAATATACAAGAAAAAAGGGTTGGAACATGCACATTTTCTTATATTATGGAAATTTATGGATGTCTTTCCTAAAAAAATGCTCGACTTGCCACCCAAGCAAGAATTTGATCTCTATTAACATAATACCTAGATCTACCCCTGCATCTAAGGCACCTTACCGTATGAATATGGCTAATCTACAAGAATTAAAAGTTTAGTTGAAAGAAATTTTTGATGGTGGAAGCATATGACCAAGTGTGTCTCCTTGGGGTGATATGGTAGTATTTGTGATTAAGAAGGATGGTACTCTAATATTTTGCATTGATTACCACATGTTGAATAAGGTAACAATAAAAAACCACTACCTTTTGTCTAGAATCAATGATTTGTTTGACCAAATGAAAGTTTTTACAGTATTTTCTAAGATTGACTTGAGGCCTAATTATCATCAGTTGTGCATCAAGGAAGAGGACATTCATAAAACTACCTTTAGAACCTGATATGGATGCTATGAATTTATGGTTCTACCTTTCAACTAAACCAATGCACTTGCAGCCTTCATGAACCCTATGAACAACATATTTAGAGATTACTTGGATAGGTTTGTGCTAGTTTTTCTTGATATATAGATTTATTCTAAAAATGAGGCTGAACATGATCAACACCTCTTTCTAGTCTTATAAAGACTAAGATAACATAAAATTTATAGAAAATTATCTAAAAGTGCATTTTATGAATTTGAAATTCATTATTTAGGACACATTGTTTCCAAAGAAGTCATTTTTGTTGACCCCACTAAGATCAAAGGTATTCAAGATTGTCCTACTCCTTACAACATGCATGAAGTGTGAAGCTTCATGGGGTTGGCTGGTTATTACTGGTGTTTTGTCAAAAAAATTCTAGTGTGGCCTATCCCATCACTTCCTTTAAAATTAAAGGCAAGAATTTTATAAAGACTCCTCAGTTTGAGGAAGATTTTGTTAAGCTAAAAGGGATGCTTACTATAGCCCCTATTTTGATCATACTAGACCCAAATGGTAACTTTAATGTTTGAGTTGATGCTTCTGAAGAAGGTTATGTAGGTATCTTGATGCAAGATAGCAAGGTTATAACTTATGAGTTAATAAAAATTAAAAAACCTGAAAAAAATGATCCTATGCATAATATAGAACTTGTAACCATTATTCATGTGCTTAATCAATGGAAAACATTCCTATTGGAAAAGCCTTTCCAAGTGAAATCTGATCATAGAAGTCTTGAGTATTTGTTCTCTCAAGAATATTTAAATTCAAGCTAACATAGGTGGATAGAGTTATTATGAAATTTTGACATGAATATATCATATGTCAAAGGCAAGGAGAATTATGTGTTTGATGCACTCAACAGATGCACATACCTTGCTACCTTGTCAGTGTTACAAAGAAATTTTAAAAGTGTTGTTTTGGAAAAATATCTTGCTGATGCATTCTACCATGAATTAAGAGTAGGTTTGGTTGATGAGCCTATAGAAAAAAGATTTAGTGAATTTTCTATTATAATAAATGGCTTGCTAAGGCATAAAGGCAAAATTTATGTCCTTGAGATGGGTGACTAAAGAAAATTTGTAATTAATGAAGTGAATATAACACTTTATTACGCTCAACCAAGAATTAAAAAAAAGATGCATGAGAGGAAGAAGCTCTATTTTTGGCCTAGGATGAATCATGATGTCGTTAAATTTAGAATAAAATGATTGGATTTCCAATGAGTTAAAATTGAACATTTCCATCTAGGAGGGCTACTATACCCTCATAATATTCCAAAGAATAAGTGGGTTGTATTCTCACTTGATTTTATTGTGAGGCTACCAAAATCCTACAATAAGCATGATACAATCCTAGTAGTGATTGATAAACCAACTAAATTTGGCCACTTTATTACTTGAAATTTAATAGGTGATGCATTTGTATTTGTAGAATGCTTTGTGAAAGAAGTGGTAAGACTCCATGGTATACCTAAAGTAATCATATCATATCGGGATAAATTATTTACTTTGAGGTTTTGGCATACTTTAATTACAACCTTTCAGATAAAGCTAAATTTTAGTTCTTCATATCATCTGGAAACTAATGGGTAAACATAATGGCTCAACCAAGTGGTTAAAGATATGATGCACATGTATGTAATAGACCAACAAACAAAATGGGAGGATTATCTTCATCTGATTGAATTTGCATATAAAAATTCCTATGACAACTAATAAGATGGATCCATTTGAAGTCTTATATATATGCAAGTGCAAAACACCTATTGGCTAGGATAACTTAGAGAACAAGGCTATTAATGGACCTGATTTGTTGCTATAATATAACATGTAGATGGAAATAATAAGGTAAAATTTAAAAATAGCTTCTGATAGGCAAAAGAGCTATGCAGACCTTAAAAGAACTCTGTAGGAGTTCAGTGTGGGGGACAAATATTTTTTTACATGTTAGGCCATAGAAAATTTCTATTAAATTTGGCAAGGATTCCAAGTTAGCACCATATTTTTTCATGCATTTTGACATAGTGGAAAAGATTAACCCTGTTGCTTATCAGCTAGCACTTCCTCCTTCTCTTTAAAGGATTCATGATGCTTTTCATGTTGTATTATTGAGAAAATATATAATTGATCCATCTCATATTTAAGATTGGACTCATTTACAAGTCACAGAACAGGAAAATATCTAGTTAAAATGAGTGATAATCCTAGACCATCACAATGTTTAGTTGTGTAATAGGGATAAATAGCATGTTTTGGTGTAATGGGACCCTATCAGCAAAAGGAGTTTTACTTGGGAAGGCATTCATATTTTTAGACAACATTATGCATGGATTTTTGATTAAGTCATTGGGTGGGATCCTTTCTAAGAGGGGAAAGATTTTACGATCCCATATTTTCATTAAATATACTTTGATCATGACTTTAACATTATGTTGTTAGATTAGTTATTAGTTGTTGTTTAGCTAGATTATTATGGTACATACTACAACAGTGTTAGTTGTGTAATTAATCTTATGCTTAATTATCTTTATGTAATTAGTTATATTGATGATGATTTCAAAATATATATTGATTATTTATTTATGACATAATGTGATTTGATGCAGAGATTCCCCTACAAAAGTTTTAACTTGAAATTATTTTCCAAACACTCTAGGTTTATGACCCTTCCTACTAGCCTTTTAACCCTATTTTCTATTAGTAAGAAAAAATTAAAAATAAAAATGAATTATCAATGATGGATTCTCCTTTTCCTTATCAAGACACACCTTTGTGTCATTTTTGGAGTCCTAATTCTTTCCTTAGGTCCACTTTCCCATTTTTAGCCTAATCAAATTAGTTCTCTTTCTTGGCCTATTCCAACTCAGTACTTTAAAATTCATACTAAAATATATGTACAGTCATAAAATAATAAAAATAAGTTAGATAACATGAATATTGATAGGACTAAAAATTTTGGGGAACTTTTGATGGTTAAAACTCTAGATATGGTTGAAACACTAGTTTAGGGCTTTTTGCTCACTATTACTACCTGAGAGCAATCAAAAATAAATTGTGAATGATTAAAATAATTTCAAAGATATAAAATAGGTTTAATAAACCTGTATTTACCTTGATCAAATAATTCAATCATTTTCTATTACCTTTCAATCCTATGCTAGAGTTTTCTAGACCCAAATGTTATTCATTGTGTGTGGGAATGATGCATCTATAGGCCTGAGATCTTGTTTAGGTGAATAAAATGATTTATAAATTAAAAAAATCAAATAATATAAAAATTCAAACAAAAAACTTAATTAAATATGATAAACATTTGTAACTCAAATTTATTGATCATTTTTTGCATAGAACAAACACCCAATATAAAATTACATGAATGATGCTATAGGAAACCAAGTCTATACTAATCCTTTTCTTGTGTAAAAAAAGATTTTATGGGATGATTCATAGAGTATATATGTATAATTAACCTTCATAATATTTAAACACATTTATTAATAGAATTTCCAACATATTTTCTTCCTTAATCACAAACACGACCTACATACAAAAGAACAATTCCCAAAACAAGGTCTGTTTACAAATATATCTAGAAAATGATTATTTGATTAATATTTATATAAATATAAATCCAGAAAAACATTAAAAAATATTTGAATATCATGTAGAACCATTATCTAATTCCATTTAATCATCAATTTCAAATGATACAATCTGCATAAGAAAACTAGCTAACACAGAACAAGGGTCTAAATCTTGTTTCTTTAAGAACATGACTTTATTTCCTCTTTATTAAACTATTATCTCCACTCAACATGAAATAACTATCTAAAATTTTAAATTATTAATTTTTATATTAATACAACCATTTTGTAACTACCTTGGATTAGGCTTGTCAATGTCAACATGATAACTTTTGAAAGGTGTCAAGGCACAAAAGTTGTTTTCTAAGATACATGTCACTTTGAATATTAAAATGGTGAAAAGGGACATAAAATTAAATTTCAAACATTTTTATAATTTTTTTTAATTCTTACCATATCCCTACAAGTCCTAAATACATAAGAAAATTCATTTTTTTTAATACATTAGTTTTGATGGGAAATCCAAAATTTGAAAATTAGATAATCTAGATGAATTACTAGACTACCAGATTGAAACCTAAAAATTATTGGGGAATTATAAGGCCATAAAATGAATCATAAGACCTTATTAAATTCAAACAAGCCAAAAATTGACAAAAAATGCTCCCTAATAGTGATGCTCTTGCATGATACTCTCGGGGAAAGGGAAAAGAACTCATGGACTATTGTCCATGAGTGATTATAGAGTACTCCCTCTCTTTTTATGTCATGCACATTCATCAACATGGAATATTATATTGGGTTATTCTTCCATTTGAATAGATACTTGAAATACTACTTATCTTCAGTCCTCTTGATCACTTGTTTGTCTAATATGCATTCAATATCCTCTATCTTGGCCTTAGGCAACTATCTTTCCCAATCTGGGCCTATTATAGGTGCATCATATTCTATGTTTTTAATGATATAAGTTTTGAAAATTAAATATAGGTGAAATTCCCACTCCACTATGCAACACCAATTAGTATGCATTGTTTGCAAACTTTCTGAGAATCTTGGAAGGACTTGTCTTTTTCATCCTCATCTTGTTATATTCACCTCTTGGGTACATTTCATTCCTAATATGAGCTAATACTAATTCTCCAACCTATAAATTCACTTCTCTTCTACTCAAATATGTATGTTTCTTATACTTGTCAACACTAGACTCCAAATGCTTTTTACCTATTCATGTACCTCTTTCATTATTATTGCAAACTCTTCACTTTCAACACTTATCTTGTCCATATGGATAATTTTTTTGACCTAAAATACAACTCTATGTTTCATGCCATAGATCACCAAGAATGGACTCATACTAATGTTCCTTTTGGTAAAATCATTGTAAGCAAACTCTACTTGAGGCAACACAAGATCCCACTACTTAGGATGGTCCTTAGATAAACACCTCAACATTTTATTTAAACTTTTATTCACCACCTCAATTTTCCCAACTTTTTAAGGGTGGTATGCTAAACTTAAAACTCAAAATTTATGCCTAGATTCTTCCACAATGTCCTCCAAAAGTGACCAAGAAACTTGGTGTCTGTATCAGAAATAATGTTCATGGATAGTCAATAAAATCTCACTACTTCCTTGAAAAAAAAATTGACCACATTTGTTACATCACTAGTGGTTTTACATGGTATGAAATGTGCCATTTTAGAAAATATATTAACAACCAAAAAAATGGAATCAAAACCCTTTTGTGTCCTAGGCAATCCCATCACAAATTCCATACTTATGGATTCCCAAGGTTTATTTGGGACTGGTAGGGGCTGATACAAATATGCATTAGTATTCTTGCCCTTGGATAATTGACAAAATTTTCATCTCTTTACATACCTCCTTACTTCTGCTTGCATTCTAAGCCAATAGTAGTTCCTAGTGAGCAACTCCAATGTGTTGTCAAGCCCAAAATGGCCTGCCATGTTTCCATTGTGATTTTATTGGATTAGATTTCCTATTATAGATATTTTTGTTACACACAACTATACTCCTTTGAACAATGATCCATATTGAAGTACATAATCAAACCATGGATCTTTGTTGAGTGTACTTGGGTGATTTCATGCATGTTATGCTTCCTTAAAATCTTCATCATCCTTATACAAATATTTGAGTGCCTCAATCTAAACACTTTCTAACTGAATCTCATGCATAAAATAAGACTCTTGTAATCAATGCATCTACAACCTTGTTGATTTATCCTTGCTTATGCTTGATGGTGAAAGTGAAATTTTGCATGTACTCCACCCATTTCACATGTCTTTGGTTTAACTTAGGCTGATTAGAGATGAACTGAAGTCATGGTTATTTGTATACACTATCAAATCCTTTAGCATGAGATAATGCCTCCATTTATTCAATGTTTACACCATGGCATAAATATCCAAGTCATAGGATGTATACTTCTTCTTTGCATCATTTAAATTCTCACTAAAATAGGTTATAGGTCTGCCCTCTTAGATTAGGACAACCCATATGGCTACACCACTTGCATCACACTCTATTTATAACACCTTGTTGAAGTTTGGCAATGCTAGTATGGGTTTATCCATGATTCTTTACTTCAAGTATTGAAAAATCTTTTCTACCTTCTCATTCCACACAAATGTTTTCTTGTCTCCCTTGATGCTATCAATGATGGGAGCATATATTCCATGAAAATTATTTATAAACTTCCTATAGAAACTTTCTAGACCATGAAAACTTCTTACCTCTCCTTCTCTCCTAGGTGTTGGTCACTCCATGATTACCTTCACTTGTTCTTTTCCATTTTCAACATGCCTTGGGATATGAAAAATCCAAGGTATAATATATCTAATTTCATTAAATCACACTTCTTTAGGTTTATCAATAGCCTCTCTTATTTCAATCTTCTCATAACCCAATCTAAATGGTGAAGATGCTCCTTATTTTGGTTGGAGATTAGTATATGATCCAGGTAAACCACTAAAAAATTTCCTATGAAATCTTTTAGAACATCATTCATTAATATCATAAAAGTGCTACATGCATTGGTCCAACCAAATGTTATGACTAGACATTCATACAATCCTTCATTTATCTTGAAAATAGTCTTCCACTCATCACCTTATTTGATTCTTATCTGGTGATATCCACTCTTGAGGTCTATCTTTGAAAAATAGCTTGTTCCACTCAAGAAATCCATCAAATATTCCATCCTAGGAAGTGGAAATATATACCTTATGGATCTTATTAATGGCCCTAGAACTAGTAAACATTCTCTACTCACCTTCCTTTTTTGGCACCAATAATATGGACACTGCACAAAGACTCAAGCTCTTTTTTATTAGTCCTTTGTCAGGTAAATCTTGCACTTGTATTTTGATCTCAAAATTATCTTATGGGGTCATCTTATAGAAAACCTTGTTAGGAAGACTTACTCTGAGTATAAAATCTATATGGTGTGTGATACTCCTCATAGGTGGCAATGTGTTGGGCATCTCATCACCAATTATGTGTACATACTTATCTAACATTTCTTGGATCTCTTGGGGGATCTCATTGATCTTATTTTCTATCATAATAGTCCTAGTATTGATGACCATCGAAAAAAACTTATCTCTTATTCGTGCATGTCATTAAAAAATTACTTACCACTTACTAGCATCACATGTGAGCCAACTTGTTGATCACTCTCCTTATCCTTCAAGTGTAAAAAAGTGTGACTAATTTCATCCTTCATCAAAGTGTACATGTTCCTTATTCCATCATGAGTGGTTTGTCTATCATATTACCAAGGCTTCCCAAGAGGCACATGGTACACATCCATTAGGATGACATCACAAAGAACCTTATCATCATAGATTCTAATTTGGAATACTACCCAACTTTATTCACTCACTAAGACTTGTTTTCCCTTATTAAACCATGACACCTTGTATGGAGTGGGGTGAGGCATCTTCTTTAATCAAAGATTGTTAACCATTTATACTGAAATAAGATTATTCATACTTCTTGAATCAATGACCATTTTTCAACACTTACCTTGACATTTCCAATATTTCCTAAAGAGTGTCTTCCTTTGTGGTGGATCATTCTCCTTGGTTGGCTTGATCATCACCCTCATCATGAGAAATGATTCTCCCACTTTAGGATCTTCTATGTTTGATGGAGAGTTTAAACACTCTCTTCCTCACCTCATTGTGCAATATGATTTCTCCCTTAATTTCTTAGGCTTCTTACTAGCTGGTCCTCTAGACAATCCCAAAACTTATGGAAAACAAACTTATTGCACTTGGAACACTTTCCTCTAAATCCATCGACCTCTATTAAAAGGTCCCTAGCCTCTAAATTCACCTCTTAAACTAGTGGACTACTCTTTTGAATTGCTTGATTCACCCTGATGGTTTATTTATGAGAAAATTGTATCCCCTTACTATCCTCTACCTCTAAAATTTATACCCCTTCATCTATTCTTGTAATTATGTTTCTGATTCAACTTTTCTTCAACCTTGAGTATAAATTGGTAGCACTCCTCTAGTGTTCCTAGGATAACAAGTGCTAGTTAATCTTGTAGATTGTACCTTCGGCCATTAAAGTACCTTAAAATATTATATTTGTATTCCTAAATATGTCTTGACCTGATGTTCATATTATATAACTCTTTTGTATATACCTTCATAGTCATTTCCTTTTACTTCAAATTTTAGAATTGTCTGAATAAGTTTGTCTCATAGTCACCTAGAAAGAATTTGCCTTTGAGCTTAACAACCATTATGTCCCAAGAAGTTATCTTGTTCACCCCCTTCTTTATTCTCTCCTCTTGTGTGAATCCCCACCACAATTAAGCGTGCCCCTTTAGTTTGATTCTTACAAACTTTACCTTCTTCTCATTAGGTACCTCTTCATACTCAAAATATTTGTCTAACTCATTCACCCAATCCATGATTTATTTTCCATAAACACCACCTACATAGGTGGGAAATTAAACATTTGTTTTGGATCCTTAACCTATGACACTTTCATGAGTCTTTATATACCCTATTCTTTAGGTCCTTCCACTATTTCTTCTCCCTCTACTTCCTCATGGTCTTATGTCTCATCTTCCATATCACTCAAGTCCCCTGTTAGGACTCCTCTTGTTTGGTTTCATTCTATATCAGTTAGTATAGCATCCAATATGACTCTAATTTCCCTTATTTCTACTAACATAGCATCTTGATTCCCTTGGTTCCTTGTAGCACCTCCTCTATTCTTCCTAGGTGGTATCTTGTTCCTTGTTCAAGCAATCTATCAAATGAGTACCTATTGTTATTTTTTCCAAAGGATATTCTCTTGCACTTTTAATAAATTATCCAATGTTATAATTTATATCAAAATTATTTTGAGGTTCCTATACAAAATTCTCAACTTGAATATCTTTTCTAAACACTCTAGGTTTGTGACCCTTCCTACTAGTCCTTTGACACTATTTTCTATTAGTATGGAAAAATTACAAATAAATTTGACTTAAAAATTATTTATTATAATTTTAATTATCAAGACACACCTGTGTGTCAATTTTATATTCCTAACTCATTCCTTAGGTTCACTTTCCCACTTTCGGCCTATTTAATTAGCCCTGTTTCTAGGCCTATTTCAACTTAGTCCTTTAAAATCAATACTACAAGATATATACAGTCATAAAACCATAGAAATTAGTTATATCACATGAATATTGATAGGAATACAAATTTTTGGGAACTTTTGATGGTTAAAATTATATATATGGGTGAAACCCTAGTTTAGGGCATATTGCTCACTATTACTACCCGAGACCATTCAAAAATCAATTGTGAATGATTCAGATCATTTAAAATATATAAAATAGTTTTAATAGACCTATATTATCCTTGAGAAACTAATTTAAGCATTGGGTCTTACCTTCCAATCCTCTGCTAGAGTTTTCTAGACCTAAACCTTGTTCACTATGCATGGAAATAGTGCATCTATAGGTCTGAGATCCTGTTTAGGTAAATAACATTATTTTAAAGCAACCAAAGACTAATAAACTTAAAAATCATAAAAACAACTTAATTCCATATTCTAAATGTTTTGAAATCAAATTTATTAATCATTTCTTGCATAGAACAAGCACCTAGTCAAAAATTACATGAAGGTTGCTACAGGTAACCAAGTCTATACTGATCCTTTACTTGTGTAAAAAATATGTTCTTGGATGATTCATAGAGTATATAGGTTTAAGTAACCTTAAAAATATTTAAACACATTTATCAATATAATTACCAATGTCTTTTCTTCCTTAACCACAATACAACCTATATACAAAAGAACAATTCCCAAAATAGGGTATGTTTATAAATATATCTGGAACGAAATGATTTGATTACTATTTATAGAAACTATAAATCCCAAAAAACATTAAAAAATATTTAAATAACATGTATAACCATGTCTAATTCCATTTGATCATCAATTTCAAATGACATAATTTGCACAAGAATACTAGATAACATAGAACATGGGTCTCAATCTTGTTTCTTCAAGAACAAGGCTTTCTTTCCTCTTTATTTGAGTATTCTTTGAATTAAACATGAACTAACTATCTAAAATTCTAAATTCTTACCTTTTATATTAAAATAACCATTTTGTAACTACCTTGGAAGAGGCTTGTCAATGTTAACATGATAACTTTTGAAAGGTGTCAAGGCACCAAAGTTGATTTCTAAGATACATGTCACTTTGACCCTTGTTAATGGTGAAAAATGACCTCAAATGAAATTTAAAACATGTTGATTAACTTTTTCAAGCCTTACCATATCCATACAAGTCCTAAACACACAAGACAATTCAAATTTTTGAATACACTAGTTTTGGTGGGAAATCCAAAATTTGAAAATTAGATAACCTAGATGGATTCCTAGACTACCAAATTGAAACCTAAACATGATTGGGGATTTCATATGCCATGAAAGGCATCATCAGACCTTATTCAATATAAACAGGCCAAAAATTGACAAAAAATACTCCCTAAGAGTGATGCTCCTTCATCATGATTTATACTATTTTGGTAGTTGTAGGTTTTGTCTATGAGTTTGGTAGCTGATGGAGGGTGTATTCCCAGAACAATGAATTCTGATCATATGAGCATGAAAAAAAGGTATAATTATTGTTTGATTATCCTTCAGACAATTTGATTTAGTCATTATGTTATTGGTTATGGTCCTTATGTTTGTAATTATTTTTGTACCTTATTGATATCATTTTCAATCATTATTTATGGTTATTGTTCATTATATTTTCTATTTCATGTTTTGTCGATCATATCATTTTTCATACATAACTCCATCTCCTTTATTCTTGCAGCACTTTGAATCTTCCTTGTTTTCCATTAATCCTATTGATGTATTCAATTTTGTACCTAAACCTATCTAAACCACCTAGACCTAACCCCCACTTGGAAATCCTTGTCACCCCATGCTTACCCTAACCCCTTTGACCTAGCACCTATTTACTAAGGTGATGTCATAATGTTTAACAACTATATAATCATGGCTTGAATTAAACTTGGTTTAATTTCATTGATTTTTTTTTAATACGATATCAACTTAGGTCGATGGCTTGTAAAGGAATGAATTAGCTTCATTTAATGAGGAAAGTGGTGAAGGTTTCAATGATATTTAATTTGGTTATGTTAATCCCTTTCGTTAATGCTAAGATACTCTTTCATTGGTGGAGGTTTGATTAATTACCAAGTCTTTCAAACTCACCATTAATTTCAAGCTTGGTGAGGACTGCCTTCGGATCTGGAGGGTTTTTATCTATTCCTAGATTTCAATGTGAATTGATTAAGGGTATGGGGGAATGAATGAAAAGAATGGGAAAGGTAGATGACACACAAAAGTTTTAGGAAGATGTAAATTTCATGGTGTAAATAGTAAAATGGCTCACCTAGTTTTAATGGTGAGTTGGTTGGTTTGGAAAATAGTTAATGACATTTGGGTGAATCTTAGTGTCTTCATCCATTTGGACTTCTGGAATCCTCTACGTGTTTCCAAGTAAGTTTTTGGGTTTCCTAGTTTGTTTTTGATAATTGTGTTTATATTTTGAGAAAGATTTAAATGTTACACATGCAGTTGGAAGTCTTCAGACTTTTGGGTGCATATGAAAACCCATTAATACTATATATTAATATGTTTATCATTTATAAATTGACAATAAATGAATATACATTTGATATATAGCATTTGGTTTGATCCTTCTCTTTACACAGTCATTTTATTGTTTTCTTGAATGGGTTGTGGACTATGTTTTCATGAATGTGAGTTTGTAACAATGGTGTGTTACCTACATGTTGTAAAAGATGTTTGTGTTTTAATTATAAAAACATAATGTTTAATGTTGTCAAGTTTTATGTCTTTTGATATAATGAATATGTAATCAATTTTTTATGTCTTTGTTTTATTTACAATGGTAGAATATTATAAGGGTAGTTAAGCTTAGTGTTTTTGGAAATAATGAATGTGTTTCACTTAATCAACTGTGTTTTCTTAAATATATTATGATGACTATGTTTTATTTAATCAACTATGTCTTCTCGAATATAAATTGATTGATGTGTTCATGGGAAAGGATGTGGGTCGTGTGTTTTTTTTGAGTCATTGGATGAACCCATTTTGCGTTCTTGGATTATGTTATTGAACCTCCCTATGTTTTTACTTTTTGGTGACCTTGTTATTTTATTTAATCATATGGATATATATATGTTAGTTTTTTGGGTGGTATTATCTTGGGTTTTGATTGTTATTCGATTGTTGTTATGTTTTCTTATTTTTACATTCTTTGATTGGGAAATTTAGGAAAAATTTAGTTTTAACATTATTATCATGGATTTTGATTATAATTCTATATGGGTTTTTTTTATGATATATTTATAACAAACTTATGTTGGGATTACATAGATACATTGGTATCTCGATCCTTATGGTTACTTTTTCTATGTGGTATCAACTGGTTAAACATTGAGTTTAATGTATTGATTAAGTTGATCCCTAACATTTATAAACTTATTATTATTAGGTTATGATATTTTGATTATTAGGTAAGATATGACTTTATATTATAGTTTTTGGGTTTCATAGTTCTAAACTGTGTATTATTGAGGTTTCGAGGCTTGTCTCTTCTTTTATATAATCATAGGTCTTTTGGAGGTCGCTAGTGGAATGCTCCTTGTTATATGAATATGTCATGGTTGATTGAGCCTTGTGTGATTCATCATAATCCTTCATCTTGACCCTAGTAAATGGGAGTTGACTTTTATTGGGTTTTGTTTATGTCCATTATGCTTGGTATTAATGATGTTCTTTTATAATCCACTCCATGTCATTTTATTGATTATGTCCAACTTTAAGTTTTAGAATTATGTGTGTTGTATGATTACTTCAAGATGCATATGGATTATGATATTAATATGATTATATTATTTGGAATTCTATTTTGACTTATTCATTTTAAGGTTGTTGGGTCATGTTTGACTTGTTACATTGGGAGGCATAATTAATTGATTCTGTTGTGATTGGATTAATATTTATTAATTTTTTTATATCTGATTATGTCATTATTTAAATTATTTTTTATTAATT
Source organism: Torreya grandis (assembly GCA_037957365.1). Taxonomy (NCBI): domain Eukaryota; kingdom Viridiplantae; phylum Streptophyta; class Pinopsida; order Cupressales; family Taxaceae; genus Torreya; species Torreya grandis. Next base: position 1,392,603 of record JARHVA010001243.1, on the reverse strand, counting down.
ATTAGAATGTGTGTACTTTTATTCCTGGACTAGACCTAAATATTTACAAGTATATATTGTGGGTTTGGATGATTAAAGACCTATCGAGAAATTGGATGGGGTTCCAAATAGGATAAACTCAAAAGATATATAATGGATTAGAATTAGTCCATTATATAACATTTGATAGTCTATGTTAACCATCCTCGCTCTTAATATATACTTATATGGTTTAATTATTCTTGTCTTGCCTTGGAATGATTTGATTATGTTATGTGTATTTTTGTTTGATGTGTATTTTGTTTAGAGATCAATGTCCTTATAATTCATTATCTATTCCAAGTTATTGTAACCACCATCCTGATGATGGTTGGGGTGGTAAGGGCCACTAATGGAGGGATCATAAGGCTAGTGGGATGGGTTTGTTTTGATCAGTTGGTTCATGTTTGACTCCATGCTTCAAGGACTTTGTATGGAACATGGCAATAAATTTATTTATTAATTTGAATAGTTAATAACATGTATAGATGGTAAAGATTATAGTCGATAATTATTGTATCTATAATAATCTTTTTGGATGCTAAAAATGTTATTAATAGATTATGGAAATGGAATATTGAAGAAGTTAAATTAAATGTTGGCTAAAGCTATTATATAGGTACCTTGTATTATTTGAATATTGAGTTAAACCTTTGTTATTTATGTTCATAATAAATAGGAAGTGATTGGATATATTACTAGATTTTATATGTTATAATAATATGTAATATGGATTAATGTGTGTAATGCAATCAACTCGTAGATGCCTATTCATTGATATATTAATTCTTCATGGATCTAACTATCTAGTATGAGATTGATTTATCCTAGTTGATTAGTTAAATATTAATTATTAATTAGTGATGTCTATCAAATTAATACATGAATATTCACTTGAGACATACTTAGATTATTTATCATTTAATTCTAAAAATCTATTTTAAATAAAAGTTAGTACTTGTTTTAACCTTTACCACTTTATGGAGCACATATGTATATAGATACTTTACATTAGATGTTTAAATTTAGAATGAATAAAGATATAAGTAGCATATTAAGTTGCATTAATTGAATTACCTATTTATAATTTATTAATATTATTCATAAGTACATAGTTGCATTTGGAACACTTAATCCTTTCAACATTGCATAAACTTGATATTTGGATCATGAGAAAAATAAAATGAAGTATCCCTTCTATCATGTACTTTAGACCTATTGGGTTGTGTGCAAGGTACATATTCCATTTATAATTATAAAGTATCACTTTTAAGTTATGTATGTTAAATTATGAACTTTGAAATTAATAAGTACATACTTTTATTAATTATCAAAAGAAGCAATGTTTAAATGAATTCTTATTTATCAAAGAATGAAAAATCACAATTTTTATTATAATGTCTACTTGATTAGATGTGTATATTTCAAGTAAACCATAATGTAATCTAGGATGATAAATAATTTATTACATGATTTAATCACATTGATAAAAGCTTAAGTTATGCACTCATTGTTTCCTTTCTTATTAGTTGAACACTTTTCCTTCCTTCTTATGAGCTGAGCTTGCTTACCTTATTGTTTCAGATATCAGCGATGAAAATTATAAGAGTTACTTAAGTGTAACCTTTTATTTGGGTTCCACTCATCTTGAAACTTGAATGAATTTTGTTGTTTATAATGCTTGAATTCTGTCATAATATACTTGTTGTTTTTGGTTGTCTAATTGAATCACCAATGAATAATGTTCATAAAGTATTCATTTATGGAATGTTTTAGGAAATAAAATGAGTCTTTTTTGAATAAATACCTAATTTTAAGCATAGATTTATTTTCTAGTATGCCTTAAAATCATTTATTATAGCATTGGCTATGCCAGTTTAAATAGCTGCATAGATTATGGAATGGCCAAGTTAATGTTATAACTATGTCTTAAACTATTATAAACATCCATGTTTGATATGAATGATTTAAAAATAGTGAAATTAAATTAAAGGATGAATGGTGTTACAACCTGACCAGTATCACTAAAGAATCTCATACTTAATCTATTTTCTCTTATGCTTTCACATAATTAAGCTGCATGAATGGATTCAAATCTGGAAGTGTAAATTAATCTTGGTTGTTGATTTTAAGTACTTATTTCATTTTATTTGAAGACATAATTATCTTGATTGATAACTTAAGAACAAAAAATCTATCCTTCTCAGTTAAACCAATCTTTAAATTAACCATCCTTGAATAGGACTAAAACCCACTAAAGAGAGTGAGGTATTTACCTAGGGTTAAGGACCTAGAAATGATCCTATGAGGAAGTAAAAAATATACTTATGGTGATTGATAATTATCAATGTATACATATAATAACATGCCTTGAATTCGATAATCCTTTATAATAACAATTAGCTTCCCCATAGTGCCTTTTGTATGTGTTTACCTCTAACAAATTTCCTTAGTTCCCCTCCTTCGATTACATTCACGTATGCATGTAGTGAATCAAATGTTTTCATTGAGTTATCAAGTATTGTAATTGGGTCTAACACATATCAAAAATGTACTCTGATATACAATTCCAATTTTTGTAGGGGTTGTTCCATTCATACCTGATTCTAGTATTATTAAGGAAGTAGATAATGAGTCTAGTATTTATTTTGGGAAAGCAAATCATCAGTCATGATTATATAATATTATATTTTACTCCTAATGAAACCTAAAATACAATGATTAATCATTTAGATGGGGTGATTAAATTATGTCATGAGCAATTTGACCATCTCAACTATCACTACCTAGAGCAACTTAGTCATCATGACATGGTTTCAGGGTTATCACGTGTTTATTTTTATGATGAAGTTTTCCAAGTTGGCATAATTGGTAAGCATCATGAACATAAGTATGAAAAAGGAAAATAATGGATAACTACATATATATTGGAGCTAGTTCATTGTGATATATCTAGACCATTTCTAGATCCTTCATTCAGCAAGAATAAATACATACTTAATTTCATCAAGTAATTTTCAAGGTATACTTGGGTGTACATTATTAAGAATAAATATAAGGTATTTGATCATTTTTGAGACTTGAAGTCACTTCTATAAAAACATTTAGTTAATGCCATCAAGATTTTATGCACCTAGAATAGTGGTGAGTGTGTTAGTAATCATTTTGAACAATTTTGCACATCAATATGCATTGAAATACAACATATATTTGTATATATTCCTTAGTATAATTATGTTGAAAAGTGAAAGAATAGTTACTTGAAGGACATGTCCAACTTTATACTACACTCCAAGTCTCTTATACCTCAATATTGGGCCAAGGTCATCAACTATGATTTTTATATCCATAAATAGGGTTTCTTTAAAATCATTAAATGGAGACGCTCATTTTAAAACTAAGATTGGTAAAAAAATCCATAGTGAAGTAATTTTGAGAATTTTGATCTCCTAGTATGCCCTACATTCCCAAGAATAAATTTAAGGTAATGCAACCTCAAATTCAGCCTTGCATCTTCATGGGATATGATGAGGGTGTTAAGGGATACATGCTTCTCCATCGCACCACTCATGAGTTGTTCATTTTCATTGATAAGATTATTAATTTTCAAGAGGGTCATTTGGATTACACACTCAACACCCTTCCCACTTCCTTAAAAACACTAGGATTTCATGAAATTTGTAATGATTAAGATATGCCTGAGTAACTTCTTGATGATATAGATTCTTATTATGGTTTTGATTATGAGATTATTGATGAGGATTCACCTCCTCCTCCTTAAATATATTTAGAAGATGAGGAATATCCTCTTGAATCTCTAAAAACTAGTAATATTTGGGTTAGACAGACACTATAAAGTGTTGGCCAATGCATTGGATATCCATAAAACACTAGGTGAATCTATTCACAATTCTAGATTGCCCCACATGTTTTCATTGAATTTTTTTATCCACATTAATTTCACAAGTAATAAATCACTCTTGAGTGGGATAATACTATGGAATAGGATTATGGTTCCTTTTTGAGGAACAACACTTTGGAATTAGTCCCTCTTCCTAAAGGAAGAAAACTTATTTGAAGTAGGTGGATTTACTAAACAAAATTTGTAGTAGATGAGTCTCTAGACATGTTCAAAGCAAGTTTGGTAGAAAAGGTTTTTTTCAAGTACCTAGCATTGAATATACTGAGACATTATCCCTAGTTTCTAAAATGAACTCAATCTAACTCACTCTTATTATAGTCACAACACATCATTGGGATGTTCATCAGATGGATGTGAAAAGTGCCTTTCTTCATGGTAACCACAAAGAGGAAATACACATGAAGCAACCACAAGGATTTATAAAATATTCATCCTTAGTTTTTAGACTTTAAAAGTATACCTATGGCCTCAAATAATCTCGTTAAGCTTGCTATGCCAAGATGTACTCCTTTATTCTTTTAGTTGGGTTCACCAGATTCCATTCTAATAAGAATGTCTTTATTTTGAAGTACGATGATTTAATGTTGATTCTAGTTTTCTATGTGGATGTCTTATTGGTCATAGGGAGTTCTTCATCCACCATCATAGTAGTGAAAACAAATTTGTCAAACATGTTATGAATGATTGACTTGGGATTACTACACTACTTCCTCAGGGTTGAAATTTCTTGGTCTAAATTTAGGATCACTATTCCACAATCTAAGTATGTTCTTGATTTTCTTGCATAGTTTATCATGGTTGAATATAAGACAAATCTAACTCCTTTTCTATCTAGTATGAAGCTTGATGCTAATTATCCATATCTTTTGGTTAATTCTACCTCATATTGATAACTTGTTGGCAGTCTCATCTACCTTACACACACTAGACCTGACATTTCATATACAGTGGGCATGGTCTCTAGATTTATGTAGGAAGTACATGAGATACACTAGAAAAATGTTAAATAGATTATCTACTACATTTAGTGTACTCATAATTTTGATATTCACTATAAATCAGGCATATATGTTGACTTGATTGGTTATACAAATTCAGATTGGGTTGGTAATATTTAAAATCATAAGTTTACGTCAACTTATAGTTTCTCCCTTGGTTTAGGTCTGATTAGTTGATCAAGGAAGAAGCAAAATGCTATTTATTTATTTTATATAAAGGTAAAATGCATAATATCTATTAATTATACCACTAAGGCTATTTATATCCAAGGGATCCTCATCAAATTTTTCATCTAGTTTCTATGACCAACAATGATCTTCTATGACAACAAAATAAAAATATATATCTGTAGGAATCTAATCCTCCATCAATGAAACAAGCATATCAAGATTCACATCTATTTCATTTAGGAGATCATCCATGAGCATGTCATTGGTATTCTCTACATCCAGATAATAGAGAAAATTATTGATATATTTTCCAAACCCTTCATTAAGAGAAAATATCTTCATTTGTAATCTCTTCTTAGGGTTTGGGAAGCTCCAACATCCTCCTCTAGGGGGAATTTATATGTACTTGGGGTAACTCATCAGGTCCTTATGCTGAGATATAAGTAATGGGGGTGTTAATATATGCTTTTATTACATTTAATAGTTTTTCCTTGCACATGTTTAGTTATCTTGCTTAGGTGTCTTTTAGGTCATTATGAAATATAATACCACATTTTTGAGGATGTGATGATATATTTATCTTTAAAATATATAATGTACCTTCCTAAATATTTTATGGTTGATGAGTATTTAACTATTGTGACATAATTTATTCTTTTGGCTCATGTATAATTTCAGTTATACAAATAGGTAATTTATTCATGCATTCAAACCTATCTAGATCGATCCTCAATTATATCCCACTCCTACATTACCAAAATAGGGGTAATTTAATATCACTAAGCCATAATTAATAACTACAATTTAGAATTTAATAATTATGATCAAATTATTTTCCTTGTATAAAATTATCAATGAGTTCATCACAACTGAAAATAGATCAACTATTCTCAATATCGATTATCTTAGGTTTGAAAATTTTAGAAAAAAAAATTGGCAGAAGGTTTTATGTGACTTAAGGTTATATTAGAGGCATAAAAAATAATTAAATTGGTACCCATATTATATTCTCTAAAAATATGTGAAATATTAATTATTTCAAAATTTTCTTTAAGTGACCATACTTTATGTGTATACTAATGTAGATGTGATTGATTGGTCTTGTCATTTTTTTCAAACTTGTCTAATAACTAATTTAGAATTACTAAAAAATTAAAAATACTTAATGTTCAACTTAATAAATTTTTCAAAATATGACATAAAGATTCAAATTCATCTATATTGTTTGTTATTCTCAAAATACAATTGATAGTTATACTTGAAAAATTTACCTACCTCAGAAATAAGAACAACACCAACATTACTATCATGTTAGAGAATGTGCCACATTAAAATACAAAAATAAAATTATTTATTTTGGAACTATTCTCACTTATTTTTTATATCGTTAATCCAAGGTTAAGGTACCATATATTCCAATTCCAATTTCATCAAAGATAATTTTATTCAAAATGGGTTTAATATGTCTATGATTCCAATCTTCTATATGCATAAATTCTATTTCATTACCTATGGAAATCTAAATTGTATATTTCTCAACATAATCACTAGTGTTTTTAGACAAATATTTTCCTAATAATATAGTATAATTAGTAGGAATCTATAAAATTTAAATTTTGTTAATGTATTTAATTATTTCATATTGTACTACTTTAATGACTATATCTCGAAACATACTACAACTTTTTATTTCATTAGAGTTAAACTAGTTAGTTTTATATTATCTCATTTATATGGAATGCCTAATTGATTAGGAATGAATTAAGGCATGATATTATTTGATTCCCATGTGTCAAGAATGTAATTATAAATAATTTTATTAGCAATTCTAACAAACACATAAAATGGAGGGATATAGTTATAAGATGGATTGTTATATCAAACAAATGCATATTCGGGTTTATCCTTATCCAATTATTCTTGTTAGCATATCATTTTATTAGAATCTAAAATTTTAATATCTTGATTAATATTTTTAAGATGACAAGGTAGGATAACAAATTTAATTAAATAAAAACCATATTTAGCTTTAGCCAAATCATTGATAATATTGTAAGGTCTTGCATTAACATTGACTTGAGGGTATGTTTTGCACATATAAGCTGGTTGATAATGCATGTTATTATATATGGTAGGTAAAGGATTTTTTTATTTATTTGAACTTTCATCTGGATTAATTATGAAAATATATTTTTATATTACGACTCTAATTTTATCTTGTGTTAAGGGTTTTTAAGATGAAGGATCATTCTTATCAATTTTTATTATATTCATATTATTCTTAGGAAGCATAACTGTTTTAAATATTCATGTGAACTAAAATCTCATTATAACTACATGTGTTTATACTATTTGCCAAGTCTACAAAAATACTAATTTTTTTTGAATCAATTGTTTAAATTTTTGAACAATAATGGATATATTAAGATTATGATTAATTTCACAAACATGAAAATAATGTACCTTATTTTTGAAATAATTATGAGTTTTCAACACTTTACCTGAAGTTTTAGGTTGGTAATTTAATTTATGTTTAATAGTCACCATATCATTTTCAAGGTTGTGAATGACTTTTCAAATTTATTCATTTTCAAAAGTTAGATTGGTATACTATCTATCCTTAAAACTAATAATTTTAATCTTATTCTCATAATCAATACAAAGTATAATACTAACATCATATTCTATAACATTTTTATCTTTTAATTCCATTTTTTATTTAAGAGACAATGCACTATAATATTACAACCTTGCTAGTTTTTTTAGGGGGTTTCATGTCATGGATTTTTTTTACCTAAGTCTAGTAAATGTAGTAGTGAAACTATATATTATTTCACTAGTATTAATAGAAAAAATTTCAAGTTAATTAACCAATTATATATCTTATTTTTATTTTCTAAAACACAATTCAAGCTAGTCTTCAATATCTTTCCATTCACAAATGAATTTAACAAGAAACTAATAAATGCTTGATAAGCTTTACCTTTTAAAGCTTGAGAAAATAACATAATAAAAATATTATCATTATTAATATAAAGAGTTACACATATTAACTTGAAATAATAAAGATGATTTTTCTAGGGAGAAACATTGGGGGCATTAACAATTTTTTAGTAAAAAGTATGGAAGGATGATTCACAATATTGAAAAATTTACATGCATCTATTGATTAACATGTTGTAGATTCTCAACGTAACAATATAATTCATTTTTAGTTAGTTCATAAATTTATCTATCTTCTTATAGGCCAGGTATAACATCTTTGATTTGATTTCTATTTTGATTAGTCATTTATGAAATTTAATAGCCTTTAGGTATTTTTTTAGAAAGAAACATGATAGTAAGTAGAGGATTGGCAACTACGATTTATTTTCTTTATTTCCTCAAAAACATATTTATTTTAACTATATAGTATTGATTTTATCTTGTGAATATATAATATCTCTTGATTTTGAAGGCTTCATCTTCTTTAGAGATAATGAATCTAAGTATATGTTACATATTTTCTAGATGATTATACAAACTAAAGCATACCAAATATGATCCAAGATCATATTGGTGTTCTAATATATAAATATTGGGTTGAATTATTAACTTAATGTTGATAATGGTCATAGATAAAAAGAAATGAAGATTTGATTTTTTTTTTTTTAACTCCCTAGTAGAGTTGCTAAATTTGTTGACGGTTAAAAATTTAACATCAACTTATATACTCATTTACTTATCATGAATATTAAACTGTAATAATATCATTCTAATATTAGGAACCTGTGACTAAAATTTAGTCCAGATGCATACAAAGAGTATTTTAGTGGTTAATAAAATGTTTAAAAATTAATCAAAATTTTAGAATAAAAAAGGTTTATTTCAAAAAATCAAATAAAATCTATTAAATGAGAAACTATTAAAATAATATTACCACAATCATTAAAAATATTCTTCCCAAATAACTCTTTGATCAATAAAATATATTAGAGTTTCATCAAGTGTTAAAAATCTTGTTCAATAGAGAAAGCCTATGGAAGAGGTAATCTCATGAAAGATTAAACACTTGGATATTTAATAAATGATCAAAATATTTCTTTGATTTATGAATTATATTATTTATATGTATTGCCTTATTACTACCAAATAAAATAAAAATAAATATAAGGAACGAACAACATGCAAACACAAACACAAAACATGGAAAGATAGAAAAAAAAAAGAACAAACACTAAAATAGAAAACAACTAAAAATTAGAAGGAAAAAAATAATAGAACTAATCTAAAGTTAAAGAGAGTGTTATAAAAATGAGATGAAAGAGTAAAAAACAAAGGAAATAAAAACTATTCTAAGATAGTAAATAAAAATAATGAAAATATTGGAATGAACAGAAAAAATGTAAATATTAGCTAAATAAAAGAAATACATAATGGGAGTAGACTCTGATATATGAGAAAAGAAAATGTTTTATTAGTAAATCATGTTTCAAACTACTTAAAAATTATTTTGAGATAGAAAAATGTTGTAAACTGAAAGCCCAATAATTTATCACATAAAGAGTGAAGTATTCATTGGTATCAAATGAATTACCAAAAATGTTGTAAATATGGTTTTATTACTCTGCAACCATCAAAGTCATTAATTTATTGGCAATTATAAAATAATATATTTATAAATGAATAATAAAAATTTGTTTTACGTAATTTAACCAAGTGGAACATTTTATCATTAGAAACTATGTTACTTGGTTATTTTTCACTTAATGAAAAATCTCAGAGACTTTTGATAAAAGAGAAGTGGAATATGAAAACTTATAATATCTATTTGTACCTATATAAATTACTCATTTCAAATGATGTCCTTAAATTTATTTTAAGCCTTCAATTTATAAATTAGTTATACTTTATGTTGTAACTAATATTTAGTTACTTTTTAAAATAATTGTAATTATAATTTATTAAAGTTAACCAATTTATACTTTTAAGTTTTTAATAACAAGTTCAAAAAGTTTACTTGTTAAGAATCGAGACTTTTTTAATTTTTAAAGACATTAATATAATATTTATGTAATGAGTGAGGATTACTTTTAATTATTAAAAACTTAATCATTTCTACAAGTCATTAATTAAACCAATCAACAAAAATGACTAAATCTAAACAATAAATCACTCAAATTTTATTCATAATTATCAATTCTTATTCTTCAAGATTGATAAGTCATAAAAGGAATAATATAAACATTAAAAATTAAACTAAAATATGTTATACTTGTCTTAATCATTTTTCACAAATTGATCTATAATCAAATCTATTAAAAAAGAGCATATTTTTACAATAATCATACCAAACTTTATTAACAAGCATCAAAATTTAATTACATAAAAGCTTTTTGCAAGTGCGATGAAAAATTAAAGTTGAAATAAAACTACCAATATCAAAGTATCATAAATGAAATTTAAATATGTACCCATAAATAAAAAATGGGTGAAAATATCAAGTTTTAAAACAACAAACATATATCAATGTACTTTTCATAAGCTAAATCTATGTCAATCAAAGGAATATCCTACTTAGTGTTATAGTTTATGTATCAAAATTTATAATAAATTAGTGTATTAACTTTAATTAAGATAAAATTAATATAAAGGTAGAAAATATTAGAAAATAACTATCAACTAGCATAATGAAAGTAAAATTATTGAAGTGAACAAAGTACAAAAAAATGAAATAAACTAACTACAAAAAACACAAAAAGACTAGTTATAGGTTGACTAAGTGTAGCTAAAATATGGTTGAATATGATAAAATTGGACTAATTATGTGTGTGAAATTCAAGCATGAGTTTTCACTACTTTAGGACAAAAATGATATGAAAAGGAAAGGATTTACCATCGCTACAATCCTCTATGAGTCAAACTTGACCTTTGAGGAAAAATAAGTATTTGAAGGCATAGTTTCCTATGCCTGCTTGAAATATACGTGTATACAAATTTAACCTTCAACTATATGTCGATGATCTATAAATTATTTATTCAAATTAAAAACCCTAATATGGCTTGCAATAACTAAAAACATGTAAAATAAATTGGGGGTGTACCATAATTTGAAATCATAATAAGGATACCCTATATAATTACATAGAAAATAAAATGCTAAAAATGGCACTAATGAGATATAAAATAACCTTATGGTAAATTTCAAAAATAAAACCATATAATGATTTTTTTGTTATTTATTATTTTCATGATTTTTTTTTTTAATGTTTACATATTAATCTAGGATTTGAAAGTATCTACGATGAAACCTATGAAGTTAAAATGAGTCAGGGGAAGTTGTTGACTCATTATTAGGGACAACTGAGTATACAATAGGTTGATTGTAAGTTTTTAGGATTATTTAAATAATGTATCTTGCAGCTTTTAATTCATATCTCACTATTTTTAACATTTATTTTTTTATAAGAGAATATGTAGGAATAAAAGTCCACTTATAAAGTGTGTATACATTTTAAATTCCATGGATGGAACACCAATGCATTCAATGAGTGGGCACATTTTAGGGATTCTTTTAGTAATAAATTATTTGTTATTAATAATAATTAAATTTAACTATTTAGCATAAATATTAAATTTAATTTGAAATATTTTAATTATTAATAAATAAGGTCATTGTAGATGAATACACCATAAAATTAAGTTCATGGCCATTATTTTAGAGAGAGTGATGATGATGACCCTGATTACTACTATGGAAAATTATCTTTGCACGGAGTAGAGTACAATTTAAACTATATAACTAATGAGGTTATAGATTTGGATGATGATAATAAGCTCATAGATGCTGATGGTGACAAATATTAGATGTTAGTGAAAATCATTACATGGTGATAGCTCGTAGTCATATTTTTTATATAATTTTTAATTCAAACTCCTGTTATTGTATTTTAGATGATACATTATTTATTTTATCATATTAGTCATTATATTCTCATCCATTTTACTAACTTATCTATGCCATTTATTTTTTGTGTGAAATTTTTATATGTTATTTTAGAATTTAAGAAACATGTTAATTTATTCAAATTGCTTATGTTATTTTAGAATTCTTATTTAAATTTAAAAATGTTTTTTATTCAAATTCTAATATTTTGGTTATTATGTGTTTATAATTTTAATATTTATTTATATTTTAAAATATGTTATTTTCTTTGACATTATGTCATGTTTATAAACATAATATATATTTATAAATATTAAAAATAATTATATGTGTGTGAGAGTGAAAACCTTAAAACATAAACATAATATAATTATTTGATATTTAAAATAATAATATAACATTTTTTTGTACATTTTTAAATTTTCATCCTATCATTAAATTGGTATAAAAATGTCTAAAATATAACAAAAAACATGGTGAAAAGGTCATGAAAATGTAGTGCAAGTATGGCACAAAGTTAGCATAAAAGTCACACAAATTTAAAATTATTATTAATTTGACATTTATTCCACGTTTGTGTCATAAAAAATGATACAAATTACTCAAATTTTAAATACAAAAAACATAAAAACATATAATTTATGACACATATTTGTGATGGAGTGTTATATGCACTCATGTGACCGTCAGATTACTCCTACAAACCATTACCATAGCATTTGATGCATTGCAAAAAAAAATACATAATAAATAATTATGCACAATAGTATTCATATTATTGTATCTAAAAAAATAATATACCATCCAGAACTATCTCTTCCTACCATGCAAGAGAAGCACAAGGAGTTCCTATTAAATAAGCTATTGAGTTGGTTTCATAACAAATACTTGGTTGTTCAGATAAACCTAAATATATATAATTATATAAATAGGTGCACAACAAAATATTATTCATGAATACATATAAAATAATATAATAACTATAAAAAACTCCAAATCATTATTAACCTTGTGAGTGGGTGTGAACATGGCTAAAGATAGAATTGGTTTATAAATAACTCAAACCGCTAGCTAGTGTGAATATAACCACTCAAAAACCCTCTCTTAAATGCATAATAAAGAGTGAGAAAATAGAAAAAAGAAACTGATGGGTCCTAGCAAATAGGCTTGATCAGGTACCCATGTACAAAATCATAGTGAAAGACAAAGTGTCCCTATGATAATAAATCCATCTTAATGGAATACATGGATGTCAAGTCACTATAACTAACAATTCAAATAAGAACTAGTAATTTATATAAGGCTTTCTCAGTAAAAATGATGTTCACAAAAAACACTAGAGAAAAAGAGTCACCATGGATGAAAATGTGACATCGCAAGGTACCTAAGACCTAGTAGAACCACAATGAAAATGGAAAAGATGAATTATGCTATAAGGCATACCAAGAATCACAACTTAAAATATCAACACAATGTTGAATTATGTTTACTAAATGAAGTAAATCCCATTGAACAAAAGATGCACTCAATCAATAGCCTGAAAAGGAAAATGTGGTGTGATGATAGCTAGTAAGGAGCACAACACCTGAATTAGTATATGCATGCATCCCCTCATAATGCTAAATTGGATTTAGTGACTCAAAAAAAATTATTAGTGGGACAATACCACTATTTAAACTCTAAATTGTTGACACTACAATTCACTAGACCAGCTACTATTTATAAAAAGAACAAACTCCACAAAAAATCTGAAGGAGACTATCAACATCAAATATATAGATAAAAATATCTTAAGAATATGTCCCTAATGGTGATGGGATAGTCAAAAAATTAATAGTAAATATTTCAATTTGGATCATTCAAACATGAATAAAAAACTCCATGACTCTTAGTGTGACTACAAATAAAGGTCCCATACAACACCACCACCACCAAGCGATGCAAGAAAGTCCACAATGAAATTAATCTAGATATATGAAAATGAGAGATGCATCCTCAATAAAAAAAACCTATCTAAAAATAAATCATATAATAAAGAAGCATCAAAAAGTAGGAGGAACAATGTGTAATCAAAGAAATTGAGTGGTGGAGAAACCTAACTTATAGAGTCTCCTCAAAGAACACTATCGATGCTACCAAGAATGATAATAAATCTACCCCAAATGAACATAATTTGTGGATTAAGAAGACTGCATATGAGTGGGTGAAAATTTCACAATATAATAATTTAAGGTAATATCTAAAACCATGTTAGGTGGACCATGTCTAACCACTATAGTCTTAGGTTTCTCATCCCTGAGTGAAAGTGTAGAATATTATATATGTAGCTCATTATCCTCATGAAAAGTGGAATTAACATAAGAGGGAGTTCTATCAAAATATCATAAAGAAAAATATGCATCATAACCAATGATATGCCTTTAAATCCACATAATAAGCTATATAGGGGTAACATAACCATTTAGATGCTTACCAATGCCCACAAGTATATTCGTGTGACCCATGGAATAAAGCATGTGAGATCCAAAATCAGTGTTATGATTATCCAAAAAATCAAGCATATATGCAGGTGGAATTGGAGTGGAATGTGTATAGTGTATAATAATAATAGGCCTAGAAGTATCATCTACAACAAGAGGAGAAATAGAAATAAGGGATTGTTCAAAAACTGGTAGGTCACACTATAAAAGTACACCAAGTGGATGCATACCATATTTAGTAAAAATACATGGTGGAATAGGAACATGGGCATGAGTGTCCAACATATCAATTTGATGATGTTTACCAACTAGTATATTCCACAAAGAGCATATGAAGACATCTTTTCAATGAATCAGGGCATAAAAAAGATTTTTTTGTCACTAGTTTCATGTTTGATTCTTTTAGTGCTAAAAATGAGGCCATACAATTAATTAGTTGCTTGGGGTATACCATAGTACTATTAAAAAGCAAACCAAAATCAAGAATAGGATAAATAACCATATAATCATAATGTTCATCAGCATGTGGAGGAGGTCTAGATACCTCATAAAAGTGACCACCAATAAAAAAATATGTATTATGAGAAGTAGGAAGAGATGCTACAAGTGTCTCATCCTCTAGAAACAACTCCTCACTAACAAATGAAGGACAAGAATAAAAAGGAAGAGTATATGCCAAATATTTATCATACATATCACCAACAATATTTACACCCTCAGAAATGAAATGATACTATGGAAAAATATCAATAATGTCATGAAGAAAATATTCACTACGAGAGGGAGGAGAAGGAAGAGGAATAATGGGAGTTAAAGTGACCTATTCAAATAATGTTGAAATAATGTCCCAATCTTCCTTAGGTGAAGTGGCATGTACAATGTGATAATGTTAAGTATCTAAAATATGAAAGTAAATGAAACAAATTTATTCATTTTTTAATGATGTAAGCCACACAATATTGTCTTCATCTATAACATTAAAAAATTCACTATGTATAACTCTCCATAATCCTGTTATCTACGAGTGCATGTGCATTCTAATTTTCCTTGGGGTTTATTTCAAAGAGTTGATGGATTCATACATATGTGAATATATACATGGAAACATGAAAAAACTAATGGTAAAAATAATCCAAATGAGAAAAAAATTGAGCCCCTAGAATGGACATCAGTTACCACAAAAAATACGTATGTAAGAACAAAAAGTGACATAAAAAAGATAATGCACACTCAAAAATGGGGAATTCAAATCCTTCAAAAATAGATCCATGAGTTTCCAAATTTGATGAAAATGTAGGTCAAAAGGGTACAAATAAAATAAAAGGTGAGCTCACCCTCTGATCTTCGACACATGACTATAGTGCAAGAAATATGCGCTTTAAAAGGTGTTATCCACAAAAAAATATTATTCCCACTTTTTTACAAAAATTAGGTAGCACTTTACAAAATAAAAGGTGCCTATTCAAATCACCCCTATATTACAAATGTATCACCACTTTAGATAAATAAAATTCCCTTTGAGAAACTCCCTGACTCCCTTAGTTTGGAAATTTTCTTAAAAAATTAATTTTGAGAGAAAAAATAATGTTTAGATGGGGTTGAACCTTGACCCTCCTCTAATTATAAGTTTTACTAAAATGTTAAAATTTGGTCAAGATAATAAAAAATTTAATCTCATAGATCTCAAAATTATATAAATGTTTTCAAACTTTGAATTTTTAAACTAAAACTAAACTCACTCCTTTTTTATTTGGTCAATGGTCAAGGTGAGTAGCTAGTAGTGAGAATGTTTCCAATTTGGAGGGTGAGAGTAGTGAATGAATAATCCTAGGTAATGGTGGTCAGGTTTGGTTGATAGTGAATGTTATTATATTGTTATTTTCAAGTTTTGTTAGAATGGTTTTCTATAATGATAACACTTATCTATAATCCACTGAAGAGTGTAATATCAATCATGATTTAATCATGAAAGTATATAGATACACCCACTATGAATGTAGTCAAACACAATGAAAAATGATATGTCTTAGCTATGAACTTAGAAACACAACAGGGAATAAAAAATATGCCCTTTTATGTATCTCGATAAGGCACCAATGTTCTTCCCAAAAGTTTCCCTTTATCACATGGCCCAAATATAAAACATTCACTTAGATTTGAATCACATTTGGCACCAAAGTGATCTGAATACAATCTGAAACATGCAATTAAATATATTTTAAGACATGGAATAAGAAAATTTGATTGGTCCAAGGCTTATCTCAAAACCAAGAAGAGTATGCCTAGGCATGGTTGGGTTAGTTAACACAAAACATTTTTTTTTAAGAATGGAAGCAAGAAACACATTGAGTAATGGATGTTCAATCATGATTTGATACCAAATATGAACTAATACAACTTTAGAATCACTTCTACACACCACTACCATAATATTTGATACATTGCAAACAAAATACAAAAAAGAATTATGCACAATAGTCTCCATAGAGTTTTATCTCAAAAATAATATACAATATGTATCTCTCTCTTCCTACCATGTAGGAGAAGTACAAGGAGTGCCTAATAAATAGGCTATTGAGTTGGTTTCACAACAACTACCTAGTTTTTGTGATCAAACCAAACATAGGTGCACAATAGAATATTGTTCATGCACACATAGAAAATAATCCAAAAATTATTAAAAATATCTAAATCAAACTTAACTCTATAAGTGTGTGTGAACATGGATAAAGACAAAACTAATTTGGAATTAACTCAAACCACTATCTAGTGTGAATATGATCACTCTAAAAATTTGACCGTACGGGTAGCACTAATAACACTATGTGTAGTAATTTATTAAACTATTATCTACCATTATTCCATCCTTTTCATGACTACCCAATAAATTTGTTATGACCAAAGTTTTATTATATGAGTTATCATTTTGAATCTCACTATCATCAAACTTAATCTGAGTAAGTGTACACATTATTTTTCTTAATTAATCCAACCACACCAATAAAATGATCAAGTATATGAGCATTAAAAAAAAATATCTTTATTTTTAATTATGTTTATTTATCATGTTGGCATTTCCATTTCCATTT